>JAVGWX010000014.1:20259152-20859152 GCA_036924085.1 Ariolimax columbianus | reverse complement strand
TTAGTCTGAGGTCTTAGTCTGATGTCTTAGTCTGAGGTCTTAGTCTGAGGTCTTAGTCTGATGTCTTAGTCTGAGGTCTTAGTCTGAGGTCTTAGTCTAATGTCTTAGTCTAAGGTCTTATGTCTTAGTCTGAGGTTTTAGTCTGAGGTCTTTGTCTTATTCGACCTGTACTTCTACACGGGCGAATGCCCCTGTGCACGTTTTAGCTCTGGCGTGAACTGGAGACAGGCGGGAAAAGGATTTTCTGCTAAGTGTGCTAGGCTCGAGCAGCTTATTACTCCGCTGCGTTTGAACAAGTGCCGTAGAGCGTGCTTAATTAAGGGATGTTCGAGTCCATCTTAATAGACTCATACACTAGAGCATATTTGACCCACAGCTGTTAGACGCCATCTATGTTGCTCTTTACAAACCACCTAACCATGGCCGGTGTTATGCTATGTTACACAGTTAGTCGCCTCTTACGATGCTCACTGTGGGGCAGTTGTGCTATTCTTGTCCGTGTCATACACAAAGACCCCGGTGGACCACTCGGGACATCAAAAGAAGTAGACGTATAAAGAAGTATCAAGAAATGTCTGACCAACAAAGAGAAGAACTAACCTAATAACGAACGACGTGTTTAAAAAAAATGAAATTAAGTACTTTATGAATTCAATTTTTACAATAATTAAAATAATTTATAAGTGAGACAGACAAGCTAGCGGACCCTGATGAATTCTAAAACAACAATGAACTAACTGGAAGGCCTCCAGACAAGCTTACATGAAAATTATATACTAAAAGTTATGGCACTTTAACACCTCCAAAATGCCTGTCTTTTATGGGATGGAACTGACAATTACAAAAATACAATAATTGAAGAATAAACAATTAATTAAAATAATTCTGAAAATGGTCTCATTTGTAGAGTGTCATTCCATCAGATTCAAATATGTCTTCTAAATTTCAAGGACAGCAACTGGGACAGCCTTGCCATTTGACCAAATAGGAAGTAGGATCTTCTTCAATGAAATCTTCATTCCGGCATGCCCTGTTCAACCAGTTACTGAAGGAAGGATTGATCCAACACTGCATTTTGGCCTACACAAACTTTTATTGAATCATGTGTATCAGCGGTTAGGAAGCAATTGTTTTTAAATGAGAACAGTGGCTGGCCGAGCGGGTTTGATGTTAATCTTTGACTACAAGGACATGAGTTCAAATCCTCGGTAAGACTAATGTTTTTTTCTTTTTTTTAAATATCGTAGGTAAAAATAAAAGCCTGGTTTGTACAGAATGTCGCGACTGCACGAAGAAGCGACGTTTATTCCTGTTCAATATTTCGCCCCGGTGGAACTCAACGTGGGAATATAATAGTAGTATAGGTTGTCACCACCATGCACAATCCTCTGTTATCGTCATTTACGACGTGACAGTGACAGTGACAGTGGTACTATTCTTTTCATCCTGGATGTCACTAGAGTGCCTACAATGAAATATCCAACAATTGATCCCCATCGAAGAAACGCACCTCAACAACAACCACAGATTCTCAATCAGAGAATACCAGACCTTCCGACTTGATAGAGAATGTCACAAAGGAGGGGTTCTGATACTGACACGTAACTGCATACCGAGTAGCGCAGTATCTGTAAATCACACCGGACAAGCAGAAATTGTAGGAGTCGACATAATGACACAAAAAACGAAAATCCGAATATTCAACCTGTATGGCCCACCCAACAAAGACCTGTCGCTCTCGAGTATGGAAATCAGGGACTCCAGCTGCCTAGTTGGTTGGAGACTTCAACAGCCACTCGGAGAGATGGGGATATTCAGACACAGACAGCAGAGGGGATGAAGTGGAAGACTAGGAGATAGACACAAATCTGTATCTTATCAATAGGCCGGACAACAGCCCTAGTTTCTATTCTAGAACATGGCATACCACCTCCACTCCAGACCTGGCTTTATCCACGGGGGATATTCACCACAAAATAGAACTTGAGGTGCTCGACCAATTAGCAGGTAGCGACCACAGGTCAATTACGCTAGATATTGATATGGAAGTAGGCCCCCAGGAAATAAAACCGCTGCCACGTTGGAACTACAGACGAGCCGACTGGAACAGATTTGCAATGCTGACAGATGGACTGTGTGAAACTATCAACACACGAAATAACAATATAAAACATATGGTGGAAAGCCTAAGCAAAGCAATACTACAAGCAGCCACAGAGACCATTCCAAGAGGGGCAAGGAAAAACTACAAGCCATATTGGAATCAAGAACTGCAGACAGCTGAGGATGAAGTCTCAAATGCTAGGAACATGGCAGAGAGAGAGAGAGAGAGAGAGAGAGAGAGAGAGAGAGAGAGAGAGAGAGAGAGAGAGAGAAAGAGAGAGAGAGAGAGAGAGCAATCTATGGAAGCAAATATCGCCCTCAAGGCCATCACTGCGAAATACAAAAGAACACTGAACCAAATAACAAGAGATATTTGGAAAAACAAAACAGAAAGTCTCAATCTAGATAAAGAAGGGAACAAACTATGAAATTTAGTTAGAGCCATGAACGACGAAACACCATCAAATAAACAAATTACCATCAAACAGGGCGGCAAGATGCTTACCGGAAAAAAGCAGCAAACGCCTTTAAGAACATTATGCCAGAGCAAACCACATTGATGTCCCTACAGACAGGCATACAGACATTAGTGAAGAACAAAAGAGCCACGACAACATCAAGATGGCAACAGAGCAGCACATGATGGCAAAACTAACAATGAACGAAATGGATGAGGCCTTGAGAACTTTAAAGAAAAATAAATCGCCCGGAAAAGATGGGATAACAAATGAAATGCTGATGGTGTTGGGCCAAACAGCAAAGAGGAAGTTACTTTCAGTCCTGAACCAAGGTTGGAAAAAGGGAATTGTACCGCAGGCATGGAAAGATGCTGTACTTATACCAGTACCAAAGAAAGAAAAAGATAGAAATGATTAAATGCATACAGGCCTATCAGTCTTCTGATCTGTGTAGGAAAACTGATGGAGCGTATGATAAACACCAGACTGATGTGGCACCTGGAAGCAAAACACATATTAACCCCACAGCAAGCAGGTTTTAGACAGCACAGATCCACTGAGGACCAGATCACTCTAATAGCCCAGGAAATAGAAGATGCTTACCAGGAGAAAAAGCATACGGTAGCGGTTTGGGTGGATTTAGAGAAGGCATTTGACAAGATATGGGAAGAGGGACTTAAAGTCAAGCTACGAAGAAGTGAAGTTTGTGGGAAAATGTACAGATGTATCAGCAACTACCTCGAAAACAGAACAGCCAGAGTTCAAGTACAAGGGCAGATGAGCAAAACGGTGACACTGGAGCAAGGAGTACCCCAAGGGGGAGTACTGTCACCCACACTTTTTCTGGTGTATATAAACAACATCATAGAGAATATACCAAGAAGAGTCCACAGCTCCATGTTTCCAGACGATCTGGCTATGTGGACCTCTGAAAAAAATCTCACCGTAGCAGCAGGCCTTAACATCGTTGGAGGAGTGGGCGAAATCATGGCTGGTCAAAATAAATGAGGAAAAAACAACATGTACGATATTCTCGCTTTCAAATAAACCACAGAACACCAAAATAAGTCTTAACGGCAAATATCTGCGGCCTAACGACAATCCAAACTACTTAGGCGTCACATTTGATCGGCGCATGACATGGAAAAGTCAGATCGAGAGAAACTGAATGAGAGTTAGACAAAGAATGGCAGTCATGAGGAAACTTACTGGCACAAGCTGGTGAGCAGACGAAAGAATACTCAAGAAACTGTACACTGGAAGAGTGAGACCAGTTCTCGAGTATGGCATTGTGGCATGGGTAACAGCAGCAAAGGCGAACTTTGATAAAATTAGCAAACTTCAAAACCAAGCCATGAGAGTTATAACAGGAGGCATGAAGTTAACGCCAATTGTAGAACTTGAAAAGATTACAAATCTGCAATCCATGACCGACAGAAGAGACTGCAGAGCCCAGCAGCAAGCAGAGAAACTCAGAAGACTGACAGATCATCCAATGCAACATAGACTAAATAGATTTGGAAAAGGGAAACTAAAGCGGAGACACTTTGCAGAAATAGCCAAAGCAAAGATGAACGAAGACCCTATGAAGACCATAACAACACCAAAGCCCATTCCTACTGTACGCAAACCCACATGGAAGCAGCATATCATTCCGGAGGTGGTAGAAAATATACCAGGTATTGGAAACAAGAACAGCCAGACTGAACAAGAAAGGAGACACATAACGCTGAGGTACATAGCCGAAAACTACCCAAGCATGGACTGGACTCATGCATACACCGACGGTTCTGTAACAAACACAACACAGAATGGAGGGGAGGGGTATTCCTGAGCCTAACAAATGGTAGAAAAATAACACTGTCAGTGGCAACTGGAAAATTCTCAAGCAATTTCATAGCGGAGGCAGAGGCACTGAGGGCTGCAGCAGAAGCAATGCTGACAGGCGAAAGCAATGAAAGCCGGATAGTCCTGTTTAAAGATGCCCTGGCCTTGGTTACAGCACTAAAAAGCCAGAAAAATACTGAACTTAATGATTTAAGAGCAGTACTCTGTCAACTATGCCAGCAGTCCGCACCAAAAAGTGTAGTGGTACAGTGGGTTCCATCCCACTGTAACATCCAAGGCAACGAGGAGGCAGACAAGACTGGCAAAAGAAGGTGCACGACTACCACAACCAGATTCTAGTGTGACCTACGAAGAGTCCAAAAGGTCTATTAGGGCCAGATACATGGCCAAATGGGAAACAGAACATACTGGCTGCACACAAAATGATGCCTACTACCAGCTGAACAGAAGAGAGCAGGTCGTGGTCTTCAGACTCCGCACAGGCCACAACAGACTAAGGTACCACCTATTCAATAAACTGAAGATAGGGGGCACTGACGAATGCACCTGTGGCACAGGGAAAATGACCGCTGAACATCTGCTGCAAAATTGTCCGACATCACCAGAGACCATTACCAGTGGCAACACTAGACAAGCTCTATGGCAGTGTCGACAGCCTCAGGATGACAGCTGCTTTCTTCGAACAAATTCAAGTTGACGTCTGACAGCGTACGAAGAAGAAGAAGAAGAAGAAGAAGAAGAAGAAGAAGATCCCCATCGGCTGTATCTGTTAATGATCAAACTTGATCTTCCTCAGTTTGAGAAGATAAAGAATCGAGGAAATGACTTACTCACTTCAAATAACAAAAGCTTATACGCCCTATAGTGAAATATCATATACTCACTCTTCACTTGCGGTACAGTAGTGCTTCGATGTACGAACATTCGCTTTACAAACACTGGCTTATACAAACTTCTTTAATTATAACCACATACGATCGCCTGTTGCCTCCTATGAATGTTTTCCGAGGAAACCATTGAGTGCTCGTCATGTTTTCCTTCAGTTTTGTTTCGAATGTCACAACGCTTTGAAATTGTTTATGTGCATCGTTTATTTATGTGTTTATTACATTCAGAATGAATACTATACATTCATCTTTACCTTTTGCAAAAATCAAAAATTTTAAGAAATGTTTATGATTCTTATTTATATATATATTTTTAAAAATCTATTTGTGTTTATTAGTTTAAAAAAAATCTAGCTTACAGCCCGCATTTTCAATTAAATTTAAATACTACTTTATATTAATATATATATAAATATTTATATATGTCCTTGTAGTCAAAGATTAACATCAAACCCGCTCGGTCAGCCGTTGTCATAATTTAACAACAATTGCTTCCAAACCGCTGATACACATGATTCAATACAGGCTTCATTAAATATATATATGACAAGGCTTCCAGCGCAGTTCTTGTGAATGGGAGGCGAGGGGACTGGTTTCACACATCAGTTGGTGTAAGACAGGGGTGTACACTCTCTCCAACTCGTTTCAATATATTCCTTGAAGGAATTATGAGTGAGGCACTTGGAGGTCACGTTGGTACTGTCAAGATAGGGGACCGAACAATTACCAACTTTCGTTTTGCAGACGATATCAACGGGTTGGCGGGTTCAGAAGCAGAACTCCAGGAATGGGTCAGAAAACTCGATGAAACAGCTCTTGACTATGGTATGGAGATAAACGCTGCAAAGACAAAATTACTGACCAACAGCGCAGAGGGCTTCAACAGCAGGATAAAAGCTAATGGCCAGGAACTCGAAGTGGTTGACCGTTTTAAATTTTTAGGGTCGATTGTCAGTGATGAAGGATCAAAATGTGAGGTGTTGGCCAGAATAGCACAGACAATAGCGGCGCTTGCACAGCTTAACAAAATCTGGCAAGATAAACGGTTAGCACTGTGCACGAAAATCAGATTAATGCGTACACTGGTCCTGTCAATATTCCTCTATGCTTGTGAGACATGGACAGTTACAGCTGAGCATCAAAGAAGGATACAGGCCTTGGAGATGAGATGTTTCCGAAGACTTTTAAACGTCATGTACAAAGATCGAGTTACAAATAAGGAAATTCGAGATAGAATTACAACAGCAATATGGCCTGTTCAAGACCTCTTGGCAACTGTCAAAAGAAGGAAACTCGTTTGGTACTGTCACATATCGAGATCAAATGGTCTTACAAATACAATCCTCCACGGGAAGGTGCAAGGGAGACGACGAAGAGACCGTCCCAAGAAGAGATTGAAGGACAACATAAAAGAATGGACCAATCTCCAACCAGAAGAAGCAGAGGCAGCGGCAGCTGACAGAGAAGGGTGGCGTGGTATTGTGAGGATGTCTTCGTTTGTCCCCCAACGACCTCACCGGTTACGGGATGACCTAACCTGATATATATGTATATATATATATATATATATATATATATATATATATATATATATATATATATATATATAAATGGATCGAGGGTGTCTCTGCACTCTCACGAAGTTACACATAACGACAGCACAAGCGATCCACTTGGCAATAACAAGAAATCTACGCATCCCACCTCTGCGACGCCGTATGGCAAGAGCAGTAGGATAAAAGAAGATATATATGTATGTATGTATGTATGCATGTATGTATGTATATATATATATATATATATATATATATATATATATATATGTATATCTATATATATATATATATATATATATATATATATATATAAAAGATGTGTTATTACATTTTTTCGCAACCAAACTGTATTACATATTACAAGCTTTAAAAATACAAGATTCCACTTTACAAACATGTCCTGCTCTCAACATGTTCGTATTAGCGTGGCACAACATCAGCTTTTATGGCCCTGTATTTGTCTTGTACATCACATAATTCTCAACCTCGTACAACAAAATCTCTAACACGTAATCCCCAAAACATCATTTTCTACTATGTAACAATCTCCTATAATGAAGCATCTAACACTTCATTTCAAACAGCATTTTCTGTTATGTAACAACATCCTATAATGGAATCTCTAATATTTGATCCCCAACGGCAGTACCGGTTATTGAACTCACCTTAACCCATTGAAAGAACAGAAGCGGAGACAACGAGGAAGTGTACTGGTCACCCTACGTCCCTCAAGATCAAACCTCGAGCCCCTGTAACCTCTTAACACTTCATCCCTACCGACTGGATTACTTTGATCATTGCTAACCTCTACATCACAGAAGAGACAACCCACTGTTCATTATTTGTCTCTTCTGTCCGCTTTTAAACGAACTATTAACAGCATCAGGAAGATAACATGACATATAATCACACACCACTATAATGACATGCAGATAACCCGTACACGTCAACACACTCAACAGATCAGCACACAAAACTATGACGTAATGCCATCATCTGATTTATCTTTGGTTTTACATTTGCAGATGAACACATCTCAGCCTGAGCACCGACCTTAAAATACTCAAGGGTGGAAATAGGAATGTGATGTCAGTTTACATTTGTGTTTCTTCTTCCGGTATGGTTGGACAGTCAAATGTTAAGATTGTTCTGGTATGGTTGGACAGACAAATGTTAAGATTGTTCTGGTATGGTTGGACAGACAGATGTTAAGATTGTTCTAGTATGGTTGGACAGACAAATGTTAAGAATCTTCTGGTATGGTTGGACAGACAAATGTTAAAATTCTTCTGGTATGGTTGGACAGACAAATGTTAAAATTCTTCTGGTATGGTTGGACAGACAAATGTTAAGATTGTTCTGGTATGGTTGGACAGACAAATGTTAAAATTCTTCTGGTATGGCTGGACAGACAAATGTTAAAATTCTTCTGGTATGGCTGGACAGACAAATGTTAAAATTCTTCTGGTATGGCTGGACAGACAAATGTTAAGAATCAGATGAGAAGGTTTATGAGGATGTATTAAATATCTTTCTGTTCTGTTTCCCTTTGTTTCGAATCAACATCACTGCTAAATAGGTAATTAGGTGGCCAGTCTCCTCCAATAAATGGCAAGGGAATCTAGTACTAATGGTTCCAGTACAAACTCCTGCTGTGTCATTTCTGGTGCTCCACTCCGATCGAGCCCTGGCGCTCCTCTCCGATCAAACCCTGGCACTTCTCTCCGATCGACACATGGCGCTTCTCTCCCATAGATCCATGAATGATTTTAAAAGTTTGCATTCTGGGGAGTCCTAGTTTATACGTTGCAGTGTCACCTTCCAAATAGCGGTCATTGAGCGACATAATGCCACTTCTATCCATATCCTTCTTCTTCTTCGTTCGTTCTCAATCTCCCGCTACCAAACCCTGAAAGGGTTTAAGTAGCAGAATGTAGTCCAGAGAAAGGAATGCGTTGTGTCGTAGTTTACAGCTTGACTGCGATATTTGCACCTTTCGGTCCAACACATCCGACTTCAGCAAGCATTTTTTGAGTACCGGGTTAGCATTCCCTCTTCGATCCCTTCTCCTTAGCCAGTCTGCCCTGCTGCAGCCTGTTATCCAGGAACACCGCATGGAGGTGTAGAAGGGTCTTGGCAGCTATGGTTCGCTGGCCCTGACGCTAGCAGTCAGCTATGGGTCGCTGACCACTGCAGCTCATGCGCTGCTCAGCATCTTGATTGATCCCATATTCATATCCAATGTATCTGATAGTATACTCCGAGGCTCGAATGTGAAGTCGTTAATTGCCGAACCATACAACACGACCAGGACAGTAGATCCACACAGACGCCTGTAGTGTGAGACCTATATGTCTGATATCAAGACTTGCATTGTGGCAACTCCACCATGATGAGAGCATTAGATACATTAAATCCCTTACAATTTAAGGCCTACACGTATGTTATCAGCCCTTTCATTGCTGCAAACTCTTGCAGTACGTCACACGAACTGCAAAAGGTATGAGGAATTGTACTTGTAAGGAGTAAATGCCTTTGTTATGTCACAAACTGTGTGTGATAGCAGGGTTATTTCTCTCCGAGGCTGAAGTTTGTCATTGTTTTTAAAGCTAATGTTTGTCATTGTTTTTAAAGCTGAAGTTTGTCATTGTTTTCAAAGCTAATGTTTGTCATTGTTTTTAAAGCTAATGTTTGTCATTGTTTCTAAAGCTGAAGTTTGTCATTGTTTCTAAAGCTGAAGTTTGTTATTGTTTTTAAAGCTGAAGTTTGTCATTGTTTTTAAAGCTAATGTTTGTCATTGTTTTTAAAGCTAATGTTTGTCATTGTTTTTAAAGCTAATGTTTGTCATTGTTTTTAAAGCTAATGTTTGCCATTGTTTCTAAAGCTGAAGTTTGTTATTGTTTTTAAAGCTAATGTTTGTCATTGTTTTCAAAGCTAATGTTTGTCATTGTTTTTAAAGTTAATGTTTGTCATTGTTTTTAAAGCTAATGTTTGTCATTGTTTTCAAAGCTAATGTTTGTCATTGTTTTTAAAGCTAATGTTTGTCATTGTTTTTAAAGCTAATGTTTGTCATTGTTTTTAAAGCTAAAGTTTGTCATTGTTTTCAAAGCTAATGTTTGTCATTGTTTTTAAAGCTCATGTTTGTCATTGTTTTCAAAGCTAATGTTTGTCATTGTTTTTAAAGCTAATGTTTGTCATTGTTTCTAAAGCTGAAGTTTGTCATTGTTTCTAAAGCTGAAGTTTGTTATTGTTTTTAAAGCTGAAGTTTGTCATTGTTTTTAAAGCTAATGTTTGTCATTGTTTTTAAAGCTAATGTTTGTCATTGTTTTTAAAGCTAATGTTTGTCATTGTTTTTAAAGCTAATGTTTGTCATTGTTTTTAAAGCTAATGTTTGTCATTGTTTCTAAAGCTGAAGTTTGTTATTGTTTTTAAAGCTGAAGTTTGTCATTGTATTTAAAGCTAATGTTTGTCATTGTTTTCAAAGCTAATGTTTGTCATTGGAGCCAGTAGCCGCCTAATACTTCGATCGATAAACTAACCAGGAACACCGCTTTAGCCTAAGTCACACGGAATACCCGACATATCTGGCTGATATCCTATACTCCTATGATATATTCATCGCCGGAATCATAAAGGTCAGAATCCCAAAGGGCCGCCATATTACACCTGTAGACCCTCTCTTTATCTCTTCCGGTGGCAAGGCGTACTCAACTGTGTCAGCCCTGCTCTGCGCTCCTCTTCAAGGACGACCTCCCCATATGTCATCCCAGACCAGAAGGATGTTTTCTATTCCCATCTTGATGTTACCACTCAGACATTCCCTCCGCATGACGAGCTTATAATTCTTGGCGACCTAACCGTTTCCCCCGGAACTGATTAAAAATGGGACAACTTGACTAGATGTCTCTCCTTCTGCGCCTTTGTTTTGAGGCTAAGGATCGCAGGCACTTGGTTCAGATAGAAGAACATCGACAGGTTCATGTGCATATCGAATGACCATAAGACCAAACATGAACTGGCTCAACATTCTCTCAAGAAGCCCGGCCTTAAATATCCTGCAGGGTGTATCACGTGGCTGAGGCCCCTGCTAACACCGACCATCATGCCAAAATATAATTTTAAAAAAGCTAAAACAAGAACCAAGTACATTACGAAGCTCTTTCTATTTGACTCTATCCTAGCTGCTCAGTACTCTCTATCAATTCAAAACAAGCTTACAGCTTTGGACACCCTACCAGACGACGTTGAATTTGCCTGGTCTACTGTGCATCAAGTTGCAAACTTGGTGCTTTTCCTAATGAAGGCCTTCCGGAAATACTGGCTGACATCGTTAACTGTGTCAATTCTTGATAAAATATAAACCAAATTGGTACAGAAGAGATTTCTTTAAACGCAGGCGACTCCATAATAAATTCCGATGCACAAGATGGACTGATAACTGTATCACAATATCATAACTGACAGTGCAGAAGGTCTGAGACACAATAAACCGCAGTCAGCGAACCGTGCGATCAAGTCTCTGATACCTGACTCTCTAGCCAATGCACCATGGGGTTCAGCATCTAAATAAATCTCATGGCACTCTCTGTACTTAAAAAAAAAAAGACGGAGAAAATGTGGATCGAGTATTAAAATGACGCCTGTTTCACCATCGGTCTTACTCCGCGCTTTTGCAGTTCCTGACAAAGATATAAATGTTAACCCCTCTACCACAATACAAAACTTGAAAGCTGACAGGCCCAGACGACATTCATCCGGAACTGCTGAAATATGCTCTAGAACCGATGACCATATCCACGCATTAACTGTTTACAACGATCTAGATTACTGGACAAGTTTTTGCTGCATGGTGTGATGGGGTCATTATATCATTGTACAAGGGGAATAGATAACACACATAATGCAGTCAGTACAGACCCATCGCACTGATGTCTGTCCCCAGTAAGGTATTTGCATACGTGCGTCTTGTCAGACTACAACATTTGCTGAATATAAACTAACGTGCACAACAGTCAGGTTTCACCAACTGGCGTTCTACCATAGATGATGTCGTCGCTGCGTGTTTCCCCACGGACATGCATCACTAGCTCAACTACCTCCTCCACATTGCCTCTATCAACTTCAGGAAGACCCTCGACTCCATGGATAGATCAGTTCTGTTGAAACGTAACAATGCTTGGGAGTTCCAGTGTGCTGGAGCTAATAACGGACCTCCATTGTAAAACCAGCGCAAGAATCCACCTCGTCCAGCACCTCCACGGCAAATGTCACACTTTGTCTGGTATCCTTCGGGGATGTGTTCTCTCTCCATCGTTGTTCTGCTGCGCCATATGATAGCACACAATGCGGGGTTTACCGTCAGGGATGGACCTTAAATATGCAGGCAACTTCCTCACACCAGGTTCAGATATCAGGCACTGATTGGTCCCCTTACACCTAGAATAATTAGCCTCACATATGGGTCTCCATATTTCATCTGCGAAGACCAAAATCCAGAGTTTTGGCGATGGCCCGCCTGCAGCAGGAATTATTGTAAATAGCAACCATATCAACCATACCATGGTCTTCATCTGTCTATGCAAGAGACATACCTACGACGCACGTAGCGGCCCTGACATTGGCTGAAGGATCGATATGAGCCTCGTCTATGAGCTCCCTGCACAGATTCTGGTCCAAGCAAAGGCTTTCCCTGGAAACTAAGTTGCGCCTTTACATATCCTGCACCATTCCAATCCTTCTGTATGGCTCCAAAACGTGGCTGCTCTTGCAAAGAGATAAGAAGAGTCTTGAAGCCTTCTATATTCGCAGTGAGAGGCGCATCCTTGGAATTTACTGGCATGGCTTGGTTACCAACATTGATGCCACCCAACAAATACATCTCAAGAGTATCGTTTCTAGGATGGACCGTCGCCGGATCACTATCTTCCGTTATGTGGCACGTCTCTCACAAATCCTGCAGCGAGATCCTGCACCTGGCTGTCTAAATCAAGTGTAGAAAAAGACCTTGCCCCACATGGAAGCGTCCCCGTGGTCGCCCGCCCAAAACCTGGCTACGACAAATCGGTCACACCTAATTAGACCTATACGCCTTTGGACCTGGACCCCCCAAACGTGGCCACAGACGATCGACGCGACGTCTCCTGCTTGCCTCAGCGGATTATTTAATTGAACAGGGGCGCCACGATACTGGGGACATGTGATTAATTTATCACTAGTTGATGTTGATTTTCCATTTGGATTTACCAAATAATATTTTTTTTAAATATGTTTGTGCGTGTGTGTGTTTGTGCTTGGGTGTGTGTGTGTTTGTGCGTGGGTGCATGCGTGTGTGTGCGCGCGCGTGACCTCTACATCCCAAGTGGAGTGACATTTTAAATTTGTGAATAACTTGTTTGGATGTTGATATATGACTCATGTTGAGTCAAACAGGATTTGGTCATCCTTATTCTCTTCCTGGTTTCGATTTCTCATCTCCGATCAACGTTATTATATTTCCAAAGTAGGAGAAGCTATTGATCTTTGAATCTATTTTTATCCGTTTCTAATTACCATAATTCAGTCTTTTCTCAGTGTTAATGTCCAGTCCACACAGCTGACGTTACTTGTTATATTGTTCATGGTTCATCAATTCAAGTAGTTCTTGTTCGCTTTCAGCCACAGGTACTGTACTATCCGCATACCTCAGATTATGTATTGATACACTACTGATAGTGAGCCTCGGCATTTCCTATATCTATCGACAAATGAATTCTGTGTAGATGATAAACATACAAGGTGACGGTACGCATTCTGGTTTAATCTATATGGGGTGAGTAATCCCTGCTACATGTAGTTAAATAACAGTTTGTTCCCAGTACAGTAATCCCTGCCACATATAGTTAAGTGACAGTTTGTTCCCAGTACAGTAATCCCTGCCACATATAGTTAAGTGACAGTTTGTTCCCAGTACAGTAATCCCTGCCACATATAGTTAAGTAACAGTTTGTTCCCAGTACAGTAATCCCTGCCACATATAGTTAAGTGACAGTTTGTTCCCAGTACAGTAATCCCTGCCAGATGTAGTGAAGTAACAGTTTGTTCCCAGTACAGTATTAGGTTACTGGGTATTTTTGTGTCTTTTCCACCCATACCCATGTGTTGTCTGCTGGTTTCCTTATTCCTAATATTGCTTTTTTTTGCGTTCGCCTCATTTCTCTATTCCCCAAGGTGGTGTGCGTTGCACTACGGTTTTTATTTTGCGCCTGTCTGCCTAGTGCATCCGACTTCGGCATGTATTTTATGAAAGGGTCTGCTTAATCCTACATTTTCTAAGGGTTTGCTTCCCCGGGGGTGACGGCCGGTGCTGTGATGGGGATCGAACCCAGCACCTTCGGAGTGTGAGCCGTGTCACTTAACCACTAGCCCCCGCCGTCTCCCATTGCGTCTATTGATTCGCTGTGGATAAAAAATTGAACAGAATGACTTTAGAGATATTGAGGGATCACAGATAAAAAGTGGAGGTATGAACAGGCTTCCGTCAAAATAGATCTTGATAAATAACTGATAACTACACTGGGAATAATAGTTGAACAAAGTGTAGAATGGAACTCATCACTTTATATCTGACTCATGGACTAAACACAAAGACATCTTCTTCTTCTTCTTCTTCTTCTTCTTTTTCTTCTTCTTCGTCTTCTGCGATTGTACTCAAACTCCCGCTACCAAGCCCCGAACAGGGCTTTGCAAGTAGCAGAGTGTAGTCTGGAAAACGGAATACTTTGCGTAGCTAGTTTACAGCTTGACTACGATACGATATTTGCACCTCTCGGTTCGACACATTCGTCTTTGGCAGCAGGCATTTTTTGAGTACCGGGCTAGCCGTCCCTTTTCGATCCCATCTCCTTAGCCAGTCTGCTCTGCTGCAGTCTGTTATCCGGGATCACCGCGAGGAGGTGTAGAAGGATCATGGCAGCTCTGGTTCGCTGGCCCTGACGCTAGCAGTCAGCTATGGGTCGCTGACTGCTACAGCTCATGCGCTGCTCAGCGTCTTGATCCACAAAGACATCCAACAGTTTAGACAGGGAATCCTTCTGAAAGTTTCATTCTTGTATCTTGGTATCAATATAACCAAAGTGGGAAGTACAGATGGAGATATCAAATTTAAAATACCAGAGGCGAGAGAGACTTTCATTGCCTTAGAGAATTGAAGGAAATTAAAAATAAACTAAAGCAAACACAAAAATACAAATCTTCAACTACAATGACCTATTGAATGGCTCTGCGACGCAGAACACAACACAGACTGTGTTTAAATAGTGTTTAAATTGGTATGATGATGTCCTTAATGTGGAACTGTGGGAAAGAATCGAAGAAATAGCATTATAAATTGAAGTGTAAGGAGAAAAAAAGCTGGCGTTGGATAGGACACATATTGCAGAAAACATTGCAAGACAGGCTCTTTTTGGGAATCACCAAGGCAAAAAGCGTTGAGGCATACCTAAACACTCTTGGAGAAGTGAGTTTGCGACAAACATAAAGGAAACAGGAAAGACGTGGGTAGAACTAAAATGGTTGGCTCAGGACACGAAGACTTAGCGGGTATTTGTTGAGGGCCTATGCTCCACATGGAGCTCAGAGGTTTTGATTGATTGATAAGGGGAAGGTTGATCGCGTATTTAGCAGGAATGTCATTACTGTTTAGACGTTAGATTACTCTTATAAATGTTCAACTGACGATGGTTCTTTTTATGTGCACAGTAGGAACACGGGATTATCGTGTTTTTCGTAAATCTCCAATCTGATTAGACGCTGGTCTCACCTACCATGAGACAGGAAAAGCTTGAAGCTCGTGGGATTCGGTACATCGATGACTGTCTCGCGCTCTTGTTGCTTGAGAGGCACGTGCCCCTTCCTCTCAGCTAAAACACACACACACACACACACACACACACACAAACCAACAAGCAAAAAAAAAAAATACAAAAACAAAAACAACAAAGATATATACATTTATATATATACATTTTTTTTTGTGCGTTCGCCTTATTTCCTCTAATCAACAGGGTGGTGCGCGCTGCGCTGTGTTTTTATCATGCGCCTGTCGGTCCAGTGCATCCGACTTCGGCATGCATTTTATCCCCTAAACAAAGATATGAGGAAAGACACACACACACACCATACACACATGTGTATGAAAGTATATACATATACACACATATATATATATATATATATGTGTGTGTGTGTGCGTGTTTTTTTTTGGTAGTTCTTTTGCTTTTTCGTTCATGTACTAGTCTGATTTGATCTCTATGTAATCGCTTTACTTTTTCTTGTTTCGTTTATTGCCATAACTTCATAACTGGCATACATTGTCTCACACTTTCCTGGCCACTTCCAGGTATGGCTGCGAACTTAGACCGCTCATATGAAATCATGTCTTGTTTTTTGGTTGTGATCTGTTGTTTTTGCCCGTTTGTTGGTGTCCCAGAATACGATCTTGAGTCCGGCAGGTATGCGTCGTTTTTGATTTTGTCCTGGTACGGTCAATGAATGAAAAACATCACTCCTAGTGAGAGAGCTTGCATCCTACCGGACAAACGAGACAAGATTATCCAACGAATGTCAGCTTACAGAGGATGGGGATGGCTGGGCATTTTTCTGGAGTGGTCCTGTCAGCACAGAACGATGCGAGTCTGGAACCGGATTCGTCACCAGATCCCGACTAGTCTGAGAGCTTATTGTGCTCAAGGCTGTCAATGATAGGCTACTGTATCTTCCGCTTTCCTTGGGTCAGGGATAATGTGCTTCGCTCAACAGTGCATATACCCCAACATTGTCCAACACTAAAGAGGCAAAAGATACAGTCTAAGAGAATATCCACACCTTCTTTATGTCCGTCCTACCCCCGCACCCCCCTCCCCAGCTCGTAATCCTTGGAGACGTTAGTGCTACACTAGCTAGGCTCTGTAATATCAATCTTTGGGGAGAGTACTTTTGCACAGGGCACAATTTGCAACAGCAATCAAGCGCGTGGCAAAATGGTTCCGATGCCTGCCTGCTGACAAGAAGGGCAGCGGATCCAAACCCAAATAAGGAATATGTTGTCTTCTGTTGTGAGTGAAATAAACAAACAGCCAGCACACGACGTGGCGACAGCAGTGGTGACGCGGCCAGTAGTCCTCTGTCTAAAAATCCGTCGACTAACCCCAGCAATGGGAGTAAAGTCACAGCGCAGTCTCCATGGCTAGCTATTGCTAAGCATCTGTGCCTTTCATGACCTCTCCATCACTGAAATAATGTTCGTCTGCCACAATCATTCCCCCTCCCCACCCTCCATCCTCATCCCCCCCCCCCCACCTGATCTTCTCACCCGAAACAAAACTTCGTACTGCACCATCGATCTAGGTATTGACGTCTCATCGTCTGTTACTACTCCACGGAGGATAGGCATGACCTGCTTGTGACCAAGGCCATGCGTAAAAAAGCCTTTCGGGGTGTACCATTAAAGCAAACAAAAAATAGAATATTGGAGACTCATTGCAGCCAATCTTCGACGCGGAGACGGCACTTGGCCTCAACTTTTCATACATCACATTATATTGATTAGAAATAAAGCGCTTTAAGAAGATAACATTTTGTTTTGCTGAACAGTTGGAAAATGTAACCGGTTGTTGTCGGCAGTATTTCTAACGGTAATACAAATCGTGTCAGGTAAGATGACTCATGTTGGAAGACAACTGGTCTTCACATCACCACAGGTGAGATGAAACCTCGGACAACTTCTGACACTTCATCTCTGATGACAGTAACTGATTGAGCGGTAACATTAACCTCAAGCCCACAGCGAGGAAGGCTTCCATAGTGGATCCTGAGACCATTGACTAGTGAAGAAAGACTGAACCATTTGATCTCCAATAGAAAATAAACCTGTGCCATAGCAAGGTTTAAAACGATTGTCCTCCTGACCAGAATAACCACATCCAAACCGCCCGGCCAGCCGGTCCTCCTGACCAGAATAACCACATCCAAACCGCCCGGCCAGCCGGTCCTCCTGACCAGAATAACCACATCCAAACCGCCCGGCCAGCCAGTCCTCATGACCAGAATAACCACATCCAAACCGCCCGGCCAGCCGGTCCTCCTGACCAGAATAACCACATCCAAACCGCATGGCCAGCCGGTCCTCCTGACCAGAATAACCACATCCAAACCGCCTGGCCAGCCGGTCTTCATGACCAGAATAACCACATCCAAACCACCCGGCCAGCCGGTCCTCATGACCAGACTAACCACATCCAAACCGCCCAGTCAGTCAGTTCTGGGATTAGCAACATCATTATGTAAAATATTAACAAAATCACAGGACAAATTGAGAGTGACCCAGGCTTCCCTTGAGAGACGTTTGGTCGGAATCACTCCCCGGAACCAACGTATGCAAGGTCTCCACAATTCTGACATAAGACGATTGTACCTGGTGAAGGATGCGGTAATCCATGCAGACAAGGCAAAACATAGATGGACAGGTCACATGTTGCGACGAAACGATGAAGCACAGCGACAGCAGCCTGGTACCACCGAGGTGAGAAGAGACCGCAGGGAAGACCTCCAATACGTTTGTCAGACTCCCTTGCTGCACGCTGCAACATCCGAGATGCTTGTAGAGGAGCACTTACCACGCACTGGACTTCCGTGGCCAAAGACAGGGTCCGCTGGAGACGAAGTTGGGACCCGCAGCTACGCTGAGGAATGGGTGGTCAAGATCAAGGAAAAAATAATTTAAAACAGATTTCTACAGAAGAGCACACAGTGTGCTTTGTCGCAGGTTTCCTGCTTGGAGACATGTAGTTGTGACCCTATGCTTTGTAAGGGGTAAAATATGGAAAAAGAATACCAGGCAACAAGGAAGGGAACTGGTCTTCATAAAAGCTACTTCTTACAAAAAAATCGGGAGTGAAAAGTGGTCAGGACATGTTGAACATACAGATCAAGACAAACCCTGAAAGTCGCCGTATCGAGAGATGGCACGAATTGATGGTGGCCCAGAGATAGAACTTCGGGAGAAACCTGCCCCAGGACATCATATACCATACACAACATAGAAGTCGCTGAACAGATTCCGAACCGGTGTATCACGGTGCAAGAGGGATATGAAACGATGGAGATACACATAAGATGGCACATGGGATTCGGGGCAATACAGGACCAAGACCACCTGATGACCTGTCCCAACCTCCAGCAGGAAACATGCAATTTGTGAAACATGCTGGAGGCAAATGACAAGGCAATCCATGTCGCTGAATACTGGATGCATACTGTATAAGGTGGTGCTTGAACACGGAAAGTAAGTAAATAATTGTTTTCTTGGTTATCCATGTTACATAGCCATACACTATGATGGAATACAATTTCCTAGTTAGGAAAATCAATCCACGGATGACGAGAACTGGACCCCAGATCTCCCAAACGTTGAGACCACGTGAAATGTCTACGACTTCATCCCCGACGACATAAATTGCTATGGCATGACCTTTACCTTATACACATACCAGACAGCGAGGAAGGGAACTGATTAACCCATGCACACAAAAGTAGGACTTCTTACAATATAGGATCTGTCGTTTCACCTCCAACGGCAGCAACTGTAAATGGAACAACTCCATCTTTCCGAGTCAGTAGGGAAAATGTTCACTCCACCGCCATCTAGGAAACGCTGATGCTTGGTACATCCTCTAACACTCTATCCTTGACAGTATCCTCTATTATATAATTACATTAACGGTAAAAAGTACTTCTGAGAACTACTTTACCGAATAACCGTTGTTGTAGATCATTGCACTGATAATTGTGATGCCAATGATAATGACCCTCTATGGAATTCACACACATAATAGAACATCCTACCTCACAATACGAAATACAACATCCCTTCAAGCTATTGGTTCAACTTCCAAATGTCCAAGTCGTCAGCCATACACAGTATTGTTGCAATGTATCATCTTTATTTCAAGGCTAACTTTGACACAAAACACAATAGGCCGCAATCAGCTCTCTGGCGTGACAGATAAGCCGCGTTAAAAGATACTGTTAAGTCTACACATCAAAGCTATTTCCAACAGGTAATCACATGTGTATTTAATAAACAACTTGAGACGTATGTCTGTCAGGGGAACCCCAAACCGTAATTCTGTTATTTGTGTGTCAATTTGAAAATGACAAAAAAGGATTTTTAAAAGGAGTAATGCAATCTACCAAGCTTGTCGTAAGCGGTAACTAATGAAGGTTGTGTATGAAGTTAGCAGAGAATCATCATGTAAATCCATTGCTATTGAAAAACTGCAACTGTACATGCTCGGGTACAAGCTAATTGATCAGCTGTAGTAGTGATCCTATACTTCAATTGGAACGAATAAATAAATTAGCATTAAGTATCAGAACTATTCTCAGTAGCCTTCTTTGTAAATAGCTTGAAACGTATGTCTGTCATGAAAACCTCCCCGCTCCCCCTCCCCACCCTGGGGCTAGAGTGCGTGTTTATAGCGGCAATGAGGCTTGGTTCACTCCTTGCACTAAATACGTTCAAGTCTATTCAGTCGTAAATGGGTACATAGATTACAGTTAGGGAAGGCAAGACAGAGAGAACTGGGAATGTCCAACCAACCTCATAAATAAGATTTAAACTTTAGCACTTCCTCCCCGACAGCAGAGTGTGCTATGGGACTACCTTTCCTTAACTTGCATGCACCTCATCACCATTCACCAACACATTCACCAACACATTCACCAACACATTCACCATTCACCAACACATTCACCAACACATTCACCATTCACCAACACATTCACCAACACATTCACCAACACATTCACCAACACATTCACCATCACCATTCACCAACACATTCACCAACACATTCACCAACACATTCACCAACACATTCACCATCACCATTCACCAACACATTCACCATCACCATTCACCAACACATTCACCAACACATTCACCATTCACCAACACATTCACCAACACATTCACCAACACTTTCACAATTATCCTCCCACTATTGTTGTCGCTGTTGGTTATCTAGTACTGTCGACATGTTCGCTCTTTGAGTCGGTGCCAAGTTGAAGAATGTGCAAGTGTTTTGTAGTTGATAGTGGACATTCGAAAGCAGCTTGCGGCCTTCCACATTCGCAACCAACGACGTATCCTTGCTGCGCGCTGGCAAAACCTGGTCACCAACGCCGAGGTCTTCTGACGGACAGATACATCTCAAGATCACTTCCTCAACGCTGGATCGAACCGCTTCTCTCTTCTGCCCGTGACACCACTCTCACCAGAAACTTCTACTCGCCAGCTTCTACGTATGTCCTTAAAGAACATCTAAATCATGGAGTTGTCCCAAAGGCGGCCAGCGCAATTAGTGGCTAAGACAGATCGCCTCGACTCCATCTGCCCTTAAAGCTGTCTGAAACTGCCACGGTCAGCTTGACGGGTTACTGGACTGATTATTTGACCTCCATTGGATATGGCTTAATTAGCTGAGCAATATTTATGGCTTGGCTTCGTTCGTTCTCAATATCCCGCTACCAAATCCCGAAAAGGGCTTAAGTAGCAGAATGTAGTCCGGAGAACGAAACGTGTTGTGACGTAGTTTACAGCTTGACTGCGATATTTGCACCTTTCGGAATAACACATTTTACATAAGGAAGCATTTTTTTAGTACCGGGTTAGCATTCCCTCTTCGATCATTTCTCCTTATCCAGTCTCCTCTGTTGCTGTCTGTTATCCAGGATCATCGCGTGGAGATGTAGAAAAGTCTTGACAGCTCTGGTTCGCTGGCCCTGACGCTAGCAGTCAGCTCTGGTTCGCTGGTCCTGACGCTAGCAGTCAGCTCTGGTTCGCTGGTCCTGACGCTAGCAGTCAGCTCTGGTTCGCTGGCCCTGACGCTAGCAGTCAGCAATGAGTCGCTGACCGCTGCAGTACACGCCCTGCTCAGCTCTGGGCAGCTGGAACTGACGCTAGCAGTCAGCTCTGGTTCGCTGATCTTGACGCTAGCAGTCAGCTCTGGTTCGCTGGCCCTGACGCTTGCAGTCAGCTCTAGTTTGCTGGCCTGGTGCTATCAGTCAGCTATGGTTCGCTGGCCCAGACGTTAGCAGTCAGCTATGGTTCGTTGGCCCTGACGTTAGCAGTCAGCTATGGTTCGTTGGCCCTGACGCTAGCAGTTAGCTATGGTTCGCTGGCCCAGACGTTAGCAGTCAGCTCTGGTTCGCTGGCCCTGACTCTAGCAGTCAGCTCTGGTTCGCTGGCCTTGGCGCTAGCGGTCAGCTCTGGTTCGCCGGCCCAGACGCTAGCAGTCAGATATGGTTCGCTGCAACTCATGCGCTGCTCGACGACTTGATTCTAGGCCATATGTATAGAACATATATCCATGTTTCTGGCTCGTTGACTTTCATAAGATATTTTGCCATTATAATTCAGCTTTCTAAATCTGTCGGCGTTACCTTTTTTTAAAAAATATTTTTATTCCCGCTATGGATTTTACCATCTTGCGGGATTTTACTTTTTTTCCATGTTGGAATTTCGGATGTTTCTTTTACATTTCTAGCTACTGTCTAGCTTACGATTGGGTTTGCTTTTGTTAGATCTGTTGTTTTTTTTTATTTGAGTTGGTTTCTCTTTAATCTCGTCTCTTCCCGTGCGATTTATCATATTATATATTGAATCTGGCATTTGTTTGAACTTCTTTCACTGCCAAAGTGGGGTTTTTTGTTGTTGTCTACTTTCGATTCTTGTGATGTTCTGAAAATTTCTGTTAAAAACGTAACGTCTTTATACTGGTTTAGAAGACTGCAGAGTCTATATACAACCAGTTTCATTTGCATTTCCTTGCCCTAAAAGCTATGCGCATCCAATCTATTCTTAAATGTATTAATTGTTCTTACCTCCACTACTTCCTATGGCAATGCATTCCAAGCATTCACCATTCTATATTGCATTTATTGGGGTTGTTCTTATTAGCTCCAGTGATGATATACATAGCATGGTTTTGGGTACTTAACTTGTTGTAAGTTACTATTTGTTGCGGTGGACCATGCTGAAATCCCGTATTCTACAGTCATGGTCTCGCATAACTCGTGTATAGTTTCTATAGTGCACCTGTGTTAGCTCCTCCCACCTGTGTTAGCTCCTCCATTCTGAGCCTACTATCTTTCTCATTCTGTTCTCAGCTTGATGGATGCCGTTTAGATCTGATTGTTCCATGTCAGCCTTGGTTTGATTGTTATTTCTCAGACAAGCTCGGCTTATATCTACAGGAGAGTCTAGGCATTTACTGTAAGCCCTAGGTTTGAGTGATAGCGAGAAGGTTGCGTAAGTGATCCTAGTTTAGTTGATAGCGACTTGCCATCCCACTGTCATTGTCCCCATGGTATCCAGGGCATCTCGCTTTCAGCCTTCAGTCACAGGCGTTCACTCCCCAGATATCCGTAGTGCCAAGTCATCTGCACACAGTGAATCGCGCCCTTCAATTGGGACCTTCGTTACAATATCATTTATACACACACGCACACACACATACATGCACGCACGCACACACACACACACGCACATGCACACACACATGCAAGCACATACACACACATGCAGGCACACACACATATGCACCCGCACACACACACACACACGCGCGCGCACATACACTCACACACATGCATGCACGCACACACAAGCACATGAAAAACAAGTGTGAACACATTTCACCCTGCCGAATTAATTGCTCCAGTTACATCCCTTTCCTGGGGTGTCCCTGGAGCTACACTCCTTCTCGCCTGTCACCCATCCATTTGTACAAGTCGCTGGTCCCATCCCTTTGTACATGATGTTGTCCCATCCATTCGTACATGTTGTCCCATCTATTTGTACATGTTGTTGTCCCATCCATTTGTACATGTTGTCCCATCTATTTGTACATGTTGTCCCATCTATTTGTACCTGTTGTTGTCCCATCCATTTGTACATGTTGTCCCATCCATTTGTACATGTTGTCCCATCTATTTGTACCTGTTGTTGTCCCATCCATTTGTACATGTTGTCCCATCCATTTGTACATGTTGTCCCATCTATTTGTACCTGTTGTTGTCCCATCCATTTGTACATGTTGTCCCATCCATTTGTACATGTTGTTGTCCCATCCATTTGTACATATTGTTGTCCCATCCATTTGTACATGTTGTCCCATTCATTTGTACATGTTGTCCCATCCATTTGTACATATTGTTGTCCCATCCATTTGTACCTGTTGTTGTCCCATCCATTTGTACCTGTTGTTGTCCCATCCATTTGTACATGTTGTCCCATTCATTTGTAAATGTTGTCCCATCCATTTGTACCTGTTGTTGTCCCATCCATTTGTACCTGTTGTTGTCCCATCCATTTGTACATATTGTTGTCCTATCCATTTGTACATGTTGTTGTCCCATCCATTTGTACATGTTGTTGTCCCATCCATTTGTACATGTTGTTGTCCCATCTATTTGTACATGTTGTCCCATCCATTTGTACATGTTGTTGTCCCATTCATTTGTACATGTTGTTGTCCCATCCATTTGTACATGTTGTCCCATCCATTTGTACATGTTGTTGTCCCATCCATTTGTACATGTTGTCCCATCCATTTGTACATGTTGTTGTCCCATCCATTTGTACATGTTGTTGTCCCATCTATTTGTACATGTTGTCCCATCCATTTGTACATGTTGTTGTCCCATTCATTTGTACATGTTGTTGTCCCATCCATTTGTACATGTTGTTGTCCCATCTATTTGTACATGTTGTCCCATCCATTTGTACATGTTGTTGTCCCATTCATTTGTACATGTTGTTGTCCCATCCATTTGTACATGTTGTCCCATCCATTTGTACATGTTGTCCCATCCATTTGTACATGTTGTTGTCCCATCCATTTGTACATGTTGTTGTCCCATCTATTTGTACATGTTGTCCCATCCATTTGTACATGTTGTTGTCCCATTCATTTGTACATGTTGTTGTCCCATCCATTTGTACATGTTGTCCCATCCATTTGTACATATTGTTGTCCCATCCATTTGTACATGTTGTTGTCCCATTCATTTGTACATGTTGTTGGTCCCTACACTTGCAGAAGCTTCACGCCTAGTCTGCTCCGCCATACCTCACCAAAATCCTTCTCTAGATCTAATCCAAACTGCTGGTGTTCTCTGTTGTTCTGAACTAACAATCTCCATAATTAGAATGTTTTCTCCACTGAACCCTTAGTGTGTGCTCCAACCAAGCTCTTATCGTAAAATATACAGGTAATCCCACAGAAGGTACTGCCGACGGGGATAAAATGATAAAAAAGATTATTTAAATAATGAAATGACACACATCGTTTTTGGTCATTATCCTCTCTAAACAAATAATCTTTAATATTCTTTGCTGGCCATTGCTAAATAAAACGACGTCGTTATTTCTTCCTTTAATCTCTTGAAGTTTGTTCTCGTTCTTGTTCGTATAAACATAATGTTTTTATTATTTGTTTTTTTTTATATCCCGTTCAGCGCCTCAGAAATGATACATTTTCTTGATTGTACTTTATCCAACCAATTGGTGATGTTCCGTTATCAACAAGGAAGTGTCCGATGTACACATTACTGCAATTTTAATTAGATAACGTGTGACACAACGCGACCTGATATAGAGTAAAGGTATTCAGCTGTAAATAATTACCTGGTCTACTGTTATGGAAGAAAAGTTGGGAACTGGCGACCGACCTTAGAAACAAGCCAGTATTATCTTTATTATCATATTCCCCATCAGTCTGTATATCATCTTCACCATTAATCTTCATAAAATTGTATCCTTAATCTTCGTTATCATATTCATCTTCATTATCATCTTCGTCTTCATTATCATCTTTCCCATCATCTTCAGTATTTCTTCATATTCATTTAGAAAGTTAAAATCACATGTAATAGGTGGGGAAGTTGCCAAATGGATTAAAAATTGCTTAACAAGAAGAAGACATAGATTGGGCATACATAAGGAGCACCATGAGTGGTGTGAAGGCATCTGGAATATTTGGTTCCACTTTTTAATAGAGTGCCACGAGGTCCGGTTTTGGGACCAATTTTGTTCTTGATATATTTAAACGATTTGGACATTGATATCGGATTCATGATTGCAAAATTCGCAGAAGACACAAAACTATGCAGTGCTGTCGCATCTAAAGCAGAAGTGGATAAATTGAGGTCGGATTTAGATAAAATTTGAGAATTGTCTGTGAGCTGGCAAATGTAGTTTCATGTAAATAAATTTAAAGTCTTCCGCGTGGGTAGATCCAATATGGAACATAATTACAGAATGGGCGAAAACAATATTAGAATGATAGAAAAGGAAAGGGACCTAAGGGTTATAATAGATCATACAGGTAAAATGAGTGAGCAAGTCCAAGTAGCAATACAAAAGGCAAATGCAATGTTAGGAATGATAAAAAGAAATATTTAACATAGAAGCAAAGAAGTGATTGTCAAACCTAGATTGTTAGAGCCAGATTGGAGTACTGTGTATAGGTGTGGAGTCCATAACGTAGAGGAGATATAAACATGCTGAAAAGTATACAAAGAAGAGCAACAAAGCTGATAGTGGGATTCCAGAATTATAGTTATGAGGAATTACTCAGAAAAACCGGCCTACGGTGTCTAGAAATGAAAAGAATTCGAGGTGACTTAATGCAGGTTTATAAGATAATCACAGGAAAGGATAAATTAGACTTTAACACGTTTTTCAAAGCTACAGCTGTCTATGGGCACATGGGCACATCTACAAATTAATTAAAGAAAAGTCCAGATTAGATACCAGAAAAAAATCATTTAGTCAGAGTGTGGTGAATGCTTGGAGTGCACTGACACAGGACATAGTGTAGGCAGAGTCAATTAATGCATTCAAGAAAAGATTTGATGGACAGAGTTATTTTTATATCAAGTGAATTTAAAATAAAGTGGTTGTATACAGACTCTTGCAGAGTCTTCAAAACCCGAAAAAGACGTTAACTCTTAGAATACCTGAGCCACTTCAAGTGGCGTATTTTTTTACTTATTTTTACACAAGCCACTTAGAGTGGCTAGTCCTGTTAGATCTCTATTAGGAAAGTTTAGAAAATAGTTTTCGAAGCTTAGACGAAATCACCATTTTTATTATTTACTGACAGAAAATGATACAACTTGTATTTGTTGTGTATGAATGGATATTCAATTAGTGATGGCTAATGTTGGGAGCTTCAAACATGCACAAAACTTGATATATTATGGGAATTTCATACTTTAAAAAAATTAACAATAAATGAAAATTACTATTTATCAATTGTTCGAAATATAAAGACGAAGTAGTTCTGTTTGATAGCCCATTAAATTCTGCATATTTTTATATATGATGAATGAATGTAGACTATGTTTAAAACAAGAAAATTATGATAAAATATGTTATGTAACTCTAACGTAAAAAAAAAATAATTATGAAACAGGCGGTTAAAAAACGTGGTTTTAGTGTCGGCATACCAAGAGTTTAGTTAAGTTACGAGGGAGAAGCCTTTGCGGCATCGCTAATTTAATAATGGAATTGTTTAGGTTGTATGTGCGCGCATTTAGAAGATAAATCTAAGAAGCCATATAGTCTGATTTCCAAGTAGTCCCATTATCTAACGTCTCCAGCGTGTGCGCTATAGATGCCAGCATATCAGGCTTGCCATTGCTGCCAACATCCGTATCAGAACTATAATCACCAGCTAAAGTGCTTGAACATTTGATTCTCCCGTTTTGTTCGGGTGATAACAGCTCAATATATCAACACGATGTGTTAGCTCTTCCGCATTGCACACCGATGACGGCTGTAGCGAACAAAGATACGCAGACATCAGATTCAATTATCATCTATGTTCACGACAAATAACCGCCATCTGGTCTGTTATTTTAAATTAACTCTTTCCGGACCCATAGTGGCTCTTAAAACAGGGCCTTTAGAAATTATAGTTGATAGACCTAGATAACAGGTGTCTTTGTTTCGCAGAAGGGGCGATTCAGGTTTTTATGTGATACTTTATGCAATACTTTACCTGGAACAGTTGCTGGGTAAGCTGAATAACTGCACCAATGTGGCGACACTAAAACAAACGAAGACAAAATGCAGTCGAATCAAGGATACCACGCTAAGACTCCTTGCAACCAGGAGACGACTCAAAGTCAATGGAATATTCAATACAATGGAACTGTGTGAAATCAACAAGATGATTAGATGCAAACTCAAAGAAGATTATGAACAACATAGGCTACAGAAATCGATCAAAGCGGTTGAGATAAGATAGAGTACGATCAAATGTCGAAAAGACCGCGATCACTCAAAAATGCTTCTGACGCTCTAAAAAAACCGGGTGACACAACCTTGACGGACAGAACAAAAATAGAAGAAGAATGTCTGAGGTTCTACACTGACCTCTTCGCATCCAAGGCAGTAATCTCCATGATCGGCCGCGCACTTCGTTTTCTACGTCAGCGCCTAACGTCAGGGCCGGAGATCCTAACGTCAGCGCCGGAGATCCTAACGTCAGCGCCGGAGATCCTAACGTCAGCGCCGGAGATCCTAACGTCAGCGCCGGAGATCCTAACGTCAGCGCCGGAGATCCTAACGTCAGTGACGATGCATGCAATCAAACATCTAAGAAAAGGGAAAGCCCCACAACTGGATGGGGTCACTGTAGAGGGTATTTGTACGGGAGGGGAAAACTGGCAAGCGAGCTGACGAAACTGTTTAATAAATGTTTTAAATGAAGGTCAAATCCTTAACCAATTGAACATTTCCATAACAAAACTGATTCATAAAAAAGGGGACACAAAGTCCGATTTGTTTGATATCATTCCTGCACATCTTTTCACAAGAGTAATTATGAAGACTAGAAAAGCAACTTGATGAGATCAGCCACGAGAGCATGCGAGATTCAGGAACGGCTACTCTACAATTGACAACCACCGTACTATCCCCCAGCTCATGGAGATGGCAAGGGAAGTCCCACTATCAGCTTCGTCGCTCTTTTTTATATCCTTTCCAGTATGTTTTGATTCCCTCTAGGATAAGGACTCCACACCTGTACACAGTACTCAAATCTAGGTCTAACTAATGCTTTATACAGTTTGACAATCACTTCCTTGCTCCTATGTATTTCTTTTTATTATACATAACATTGCGCTTGCGTTTTTCACTGCTACCTGGACTTGGTCACTCACCTTACCTGTATGATCTATTATAACCCCTAGGTCCCTTTCCTTTTCTATCGTTCTAATATTGCTCTCTCCCATTCTGTAATTATGTTCCATATTGGATCTACCCATGTGGATGACTGTACATTTATCTACATTAAACTCCATTTACCAGCTCGCAGACCATTCTCTAATTTGTAGCCAAATCCAACCTCAATATATCCACTTATGCTTTACATGATACACTACTGTATAGTTTTGTTTCATCCGCGAATTTTGCAATGACGGATCCGATATTAATTTGTTTATATATAACAAGGACAAAATTGTTCCCAAAACCGAGCCCTGTGGCACTCCACCCACTCTATACTTCACACAACTCAGATTACTCCTTATTTATGCCTACCCCAAGCCTTCTTCTCGTTAACCAATTCTGCCCTTGTAGAAGTACAGGTTGACTGAGACTAAGATACTTAATTTTTCAAAAATCTTGTCAATTATGCCAATAAATGTGCTTGCTTTGTGTAGGTGGAGTAGCCACCTGTTTTTGAAGCAAACCACTAGAACAACACTTACTTTTTCATCCACATGTGCCATTAAGCAACGTGGGGCGCTTAAGCTGCCTTTCTTATGCCGATGGGTCGTTGTAGGATTTCTTTTATGGCATCTATCCATCTGGTTTGTAGTCTTCCTTGTACCCGGTAGTCTTCTATAATCTTCTTGTGTTGGGAGCATTTAGTAGCAGTTGTTATCTCCGCCATGGCCGGTCTTAAGCCCGGAGGAGATAGGAAGAAATTTGAGGAGCGTGGGGCCAGCTACCCCACCTCGTCTAAAAACAATTACTACACAAACGACAACCAAAACAAACCAAAAGCCGTCCTTGAAGGGAAAAGTCCCTTCAGCAGGGCATATGACGCGGCTCAGCCAAACTCGAAAGGAAGCTGTACTACTGACTACCTTTCCTTCGACAAAGAAGTCTTCCAGACTCCTGGAATGTTAGAACTATGTGGGAGGAAGGGAAGACAGTGCAGATTGCAATAGAGAAAGAGAGAGAGAGAGAGAGAGAGAGAGAGAGAGAGAGCGATATGACATTAGTATCCTTGGGCTGAGTGAGACTAGATGAACTCAGTCAGGAAAGGTACTATTGGCAACAGGGGAGACTGTGATATACTCAGGACACGAGGGAGAGAAAAATGGACCACAAACAGAGGGAGTGGCCCTAATGCTCTCAGCGGAGGCCCAAAGTGTGCTCATAGAGGGGAGAGCAGCCGGGTCACAACCGTTAATGGCTACATTTCGAACAAAGAATAAGAGGATTAAACTAAATATAATTCAGGGATATGCCCCAACAACTGAAAAGAAGTAAAGTAAAGAAAAGTAAAGTAAAGTGGAGGAGACGGAAGAGTAACATTACCATACTAATGGGAGACTTTAACGTCAAAATAGGACATGGCAATGTGGAATATGAGAAGATCATGGGGATGGAGGGACTAGGAGTCCTCAACGAAAACGGAGAGCGATTTGCAGATTTTTGTGCAGGAAACAAATTGGTTATATGAGGAAGTATATTTGTACACAGAGCCATTTGCAAGGCAACATAGGTCTCCCCAGACCAGAAAACGAAGAATCAGATTGACCACATCTGCGTAAACTCTAAATGTAGACGATCATTAGTAGATGTCAGGATCTACAAGAGGGCAGATGTGGCCTGACCACATTTTAGTGATTGCGAAGGTAGAGCTCAAGTTAATGATAAACAGAACAATTTCAAGTCAGCGGGTCACTGTATCGCGTACAATACCTGAAAGAAGATAAGAAAAACGAGTTCTGTATAACACTCAGGAATAAATATCAAGCACTGGAGCAGCTAGATGAAGAAGCCAGCATTGAGAATAAATGGAAACAAAACCTTAGCGATCAAGATGGCAGGACCCTTTTGTATTCTCTACAAAAGACGGTTGAAAATCAACTTTTTGGTTTGTAATGAGTTATAAACTGGATATGATTCAACTTTTCCAAAGAGAGTCTGGACACGTGATACTGGCACTATTGGTCTGTTTGCTTGGTTGTTACAATATCTGCAAGCAGTGAACATTTGAATGTGTATGAACCATCTGATAGATTGTATCGGGTCCGTCAGATGAGCAAGTACTTATATTGCGCTCCAATGTGAATGGCATGTAACTGTCTCAACGTGATTTGATGTGCAGATTTACAGTTCTGATCAAGTTTGGTTTAATGGTGATGACAGAGAGCATGTGGGAACGAGTTTAATGGCGGCCTCCGGGAAGAACGTATTCAAGGACAGTTGCACAATTGTATGAAGACGTAACGAACTTAGTCAACAAATACATTTTTCTTGTGCTTATGAGGTTCCTAAGTGTTGGGTTGAAGTATATATCACGTCCATTGTGTTTATGAAATATGTGTGCGTTCTGTTTTCTGAAAGTACGGTGACGTGCAGTTTTTTGAAGGTCAGCAGTCTTACCCGTTTCTTTAGGGATGCTTACCGTTTGCCATTATTGAATACTCTTCACCACATCAGCCGATTCATGTCAAGGAAGCTTGACTGAAGTTATTTTTATTTTTATGACCGTTTGATCACTCTCAGTTCAGAAGTAGAGAAATGAATACAGGACATGAATAAGATTGTTCTAGTATACATTTACAGTGATCTTTGATTGTTCAGTCACCAGCCAAGCCAAATTCAACAACATTGTTACATTTAATTAATAAATATATGTGATTATATGTATTCATATATAGATTTGCCTAAATGATTGAAGTACTGATAGTATAGCATAATTAGTATGGGCACTAAGACGAGACGTAATGCTAGGAAGAAAGGCCAGGTCAGATTGTGTGATTTGTGTGGCAGCAATGTTTGTATTACTAGTGTAGGGATGGGTCCAACGTTGGAAGATGAAGGAAAAGTTATATGTAGAGTCGAAGAGAGGCAGGCTCGACTGGAGTGCGATATAAGGACAAATGAGAAGAGATTGGAGGAGATAGAAAAGAGGCAGATGAAAGTAGAAGGGAAACAAGTGAAAATTGAGGAAATTTTAAAGAAGCTACAGTCAAGGTGTAGTCAAGGAAGTAAGGGAGATTTTAGTGAGGAAACAGTTCGCAAGGCAGAGAGCTTTGCAGAGAAGTATGCAAATATAGTGAGGGTTCAGTATTAGTAGTAGGAGATTCAATGGTGAGGGAGGTTGGCAGACATTTGTCTAAACAACACAACATGTTTGAAAGAATGGATATTGGGGGAGCAAAAATTGAGGACATAGAGGGGAGAATAAAGAGGATAGAAGACAAAGAAAACAGTCATGTTGTGGTAATGGTAGGAACTAATAATGTAAAGAGAGACGGTACAGAAATAATTTTGAATAAATACAAATGTCTTCTGGGAGCACTTAAGGAAAAAAAAGTCTAGAAAGGTCACAATGATGGGCAGTTTAGACAGAGCAGATAAGTCAGACTATCTAGTTAGCAAGATAATAGGTATCAACCTTAGGTTGTAGGTAATGTGTCCGGACAGGCGAATGGAATTTATTGATGTTAAAGTAGACCCAAGTAAAATGTTAGACAGGAGAGGTTTACATCTAAATGAAATAGGGCAGCATGTTGTAGCAAAGTATATGTTTAATCAATGTGTTAGAAATTTAAACTAGTAAGGCCTATGAAGTATGAGACTAAAGATAGGCCTACAATAGGGTGCTATAGAGGATGTAGTCAAAGGAGAGAGTTGGGACCAGGTAAGTGTGAAATAAGTAGTGGAAAAGCAAACATTAAAATGATAAAGCAAAAGCAAATAGTGGAAAAACAACACAATTACAAACTAAAATGTTTATATGCAAATGTGAGAAACATAGTGAATAAAAGAGAAGAATTGGAACTGTATGTAGAAGAAGAAAAAACCAGATATAATAGGGTTAACAGAATCATGGACATATGGGGACATTGCAGATAGTGAACTTGAAATAGAGGTATATACAATGTTAAGGAAAGATAGGGTAGTTGGAGACACGGCTAAGGGAGGTGGCGTTTTGTTAAACTGTATAAATTCTGTTAAAATAACGATCAAAGATGATTTATCATATAGTAACAAAAATGAAAGTGTATTTGGAGAAATAGAAAGTGCGAGTGAAAAAAAACAGTGATTGGAGTGTGCTATAGATGTCCATCAAGTCAAAAAGAGGAAGATGAGGAGCTAATTAGTAGCATAGCAAAGGCAAGTGAAGGGAAATTATTATTAATGGGGGATTTCAACTTTCCAGAAATAAAATGGGATATGGCAGAAGCACTTTTAGAGTACAAACCTTTTGTTAAGTGCATAACTGACAATTTTTTAATTCAACATGTAGAAGCAGCCACCAGAGGCAAAAACACACTCGGCCTAGTTGGGAGAGTTTTAAAACTTATAGAAATGCTAAAAGAGGAATGTGTTCCATGTAGGGAGGTAAAGCCCAAGCGTAAAAAGTGGATAACTAGATTTGTAGTTAAATGTAGAAGAGCTAAAAATAAAGCATGGAAAAAATATATAGAGGCAGGTAAATCAAAAGAAACATATTTAAAATATTTGGACAAGCAGAACATAGCTCAGAAAGTGAATAAAACAGCAAAAATAGACTTCGAAAAAAACTTGCTCATTAGATCAAGACTGAAAGAAAAAGCTTCTTCTCTTATGTTAGAAATAAACAAAAAACGAAAGACAAAGTAGATCTTCTCATAGACAGTACATGGAAAATGATAAGTGAGAATAGGGAGGCAGCTAATCTACTCAATCAGTACTTTGCCACAGTCTACACAAAAGAGGACTGCTCCAAGATTCAAGAGCCTTTAGATATTTTTCAAAGAGACATGGTTACAGCAGGATTAAGATCAATCTGTATTACAGAGGAAATGCTTTTTAAAAAATTGGAGGGGGTTTAAATTGGATAAATGTCCAGGTCAAGATGGTATTCATCCAAAATTGCTGTATGAAATTAGAGACCAACTAGCAAAACCATTGGCTATATTATAGTCAATCCTTATTCACAAAAAAACAATTCAAACTCCTTTTTCAAAAATAGCAAAAAATCAGATCCAGCAAACTATAGACCTGTGAGTTTAACGAGCATAGTCTGTAAATTGTTAAGGACAATTATCAAAGAAAACATTGTAATGCATTTAGACAAATTTAATCTAATTAGAAATAGTCAGCATGGGTTTACTAGAGGGAGATCATGCTTAACAAATCTATTAGAATTCATGGAGGAGGTTACCAAAATGATAGATAGGGGGAGCCAGTGGACGTTATCGTTATTTATCTAGATTTTGCAAAAGCCTTTGATAGAGTACCTCATCAAAGATTATTTAGAAAGCTAAAATCACATGGAATAGGTGGGGAATTTGCCAAATGGATTGAAAATTGGTTAATGGGAAGAAGGCAAAGGGTGGGCATAGATAAGGAGTACTCTGAGTGGTGTGAAGTGAAAAGTGGAGTGCCACAGGCCTCGGTTTTGAGACCAATTTTGTTCTTGATATATATAAACGATTTGGACATTGATATGGGATCCATGATTGCAAAATTTGCTGATGACACAAAAATATGCAGTAGTGTCTCATCTAAAGCAGAAGTGGATATATTGAGGTCGGATTTAGATAAAATTTGAGAATGGTCTGTAATCTGGCAAATGGAGTTTAATGTAGATAAATGTACAGTCATCCACATGGGTAAATCCAATATGGAACATAGTTTCAGAATGGAAGAGAACAATATTAGAAAGATAGATAAGGAAAGGGATCTAGGGGTTATAACAGATCACACAGGTAAGGCGAGGGAGCAAGTTCAGGAAACAATGAAAAAGGTAAATGCAATGTTAAATATGATAAACAAAAATTTTAAACATTGGAGCGAGGAAGTGATAGTCAAACTGTATTAAGCTTTAGTTAGACCTAGATTGGAGTATTGTGTACAGGTGTGGAGTCCTTATCATAGAGGGGACATAAACATGCTGGAAAGCATACAAAAAAGAGCGACAAAGCTGATAGTTGGATTCCAGAATTAACGTTGTGAGGAAAGACTGAGAAAAACCAGCCTACAGTGTCTAGAAGAGAGAAAAATTCTAGGTGACTTAATACAGGTTTATAAGATGATCAGAGGAATGGATAAATTAGACTATAACAATTTTTTAAAATACAGCCACCCACAAGAACAAGAGGGCATAGCTACAAGTTGACTATAGAGAGGTCCAGATTAGATTTTAGTAAATATTTTTTTAGTCAGAGAGTGGTGAAAGCTTGGAATGCATTGCCACAGGAGGTAGTGGAGGATTGGGACAGTTAATGCATTTAAGAATAAATTGGATGCGCATAGCTTTTAGAGCAAGGTGATGTAAATGAAACTGGTTGTATACAGACTCAGCAGAGTCTAAAAAACTAGTATAAAGACGTTAAGTTATGCACAAAGTACATAGAAAACTGCATGCGATGAATTGCTAGGAATGAAGAAATGGCAGCATAAAAAATGGAAAACAGCAGAGGTATTTACATACCTAGGAAGTATCATCAACAAGGAAGGAGGTAGACAAGGATATAAAAACAAGGATACTTCTTCATCGTACGCTGTTTACAGCGATATTTACGTTGCACTGATTTAATTTGTTAGCCAGTGGCTCAGTGCATCCAATTTCAACAGGCGTTTCTGTAGGGTTGCCCTCCTTAGCCTTTGGCTGTCCCCAGTCTAACTGCAAGGCAGCAGTTGTTTTTGGTCAGAGTTGTCTCTCTTAGGAAGTTGTCTTGCAGGACTATCGAGTCTTCCCTACTCGTGTCTATTGCGTTTGGCAATGATATGATGGACTATGTACTCGTTTGTACTATCCCGGAAGAGAGGCAGTGACAGGAGACTGCAGGGTTTTGTCAACAGATGCCTGAGAAAGATTCTTCGTATAAAATGGTTTGACAAAGTTACAAACGACAGACTGTGGCAAAGCGCCGAACAAAGTAAATCGAAACAGGAAATCTTAGGAAGAAAGTGGAGATGGATGGGTCATACATTAAGAAAGCCCCAGGCCAGCATCACCATTCAATCCCTGTCATGGAACCACTAAGGAAGGAGAGGAATAGGCAAACCAAGGGAATACATGGAGACGAGATCTAGAAGCTGAAGTAAAGAAGACAGGAAAAAGCTGGAAGGAAGTGGAAAAGATTGCACAGGACAGAGCTGCTTGGCAAGTGTGACAATAAAGATTCCAACACTTCATCTATGACGGCAGTGTCTGCTATGAGACCACACTTTTCTTACCTTGGATAAAGACCAAATTTGACATTGGTAACACAAAGTGAGTGCAAATATACTGTATATCATTTGTTGCTTTGTTGCCAAACTGATGTTTGGATGTTCAAGCAGTGGTGACAAATGATAAGTCACAGAAGAGACTTTGTGTTTCAATTTCTCTATCAAGCCTTCCATCTTATGTAAAGATATTGATCTTGATGACGTGTTCCTCAGCGTAGCTGCGGGTCCAAACTGCGTCTGCAGCTGACCCTGTCTTGGGCCACAGAAGTCCAGTGTGTGGTAAGTACTCCTCTAGAGGCTTCTCAGATGTTGTAGAGTACAGCAAGGGAGTCTGGCCAATACATCAGAGGTTTCCCCTGCACTATCTTCTTACCTCGGGGGTGCCAGACTGCTGATGCCGTATTATGTGACCCGCCTATCTATGCTTTGTTTTGTCTGCATGGATTACCGCATCGTTCATCATGGACAATCGTCTTATGTCAGAATTGTGGAGACCTTGCATAAGGTGGTCCCGGAGAGTGATTCTGACCAAGTGTCTCTTCAAGGAGGCCTGGCTCACTCTCAATTTGTCCTCCAGTGATTTTGTTAGCGTCCACATCTCAGCACCGTAGCACATCGCAGGGAGTACAGTGGAATTGAAGTGAGAGGCTTGTAGGTCCTGATCATGGCAACTGTCCAGGACCGTGTTAATAGATGAGAACGCTGCCCAACCCAAGCAGCGACGTCTTGTCAGTTTAGGTTCCAGGTTATTCTTCATATTGAGAAGGTGCCCAAGATAGATATACTCGTTGACATCCTCTAATTGTACCTCACCAAGGAAGAATGGATCACAAGTGGCGAAGCGATTGTGCAACACTTTGGTATTCGAGACATTCATCTCCAGTCCGGCTTTCCTAACATCTCTGTCGAGCAGCTGCATCATTTGTAAATGTACTCCCATATATTTGAGCTCTTGTGCCTGCTTAAGTTTGATACAGTACTACAAGCTGTTAAAGGGCTAGTCCCATCTTGGTGTCAAATACATCATACGAGGGGGGCTGCAAATGAAAACCTTAAAAGTGGGAAAGAAATGAGAAAAACCATGTCTATGCATTGCAACTTGTTAATATGGTTGCTAAGGAAGTATAAACCTTGTGCTAACAATCTGTCTTGGTCCTTATATAAATTCATTTGCGAATGAAGATCCAGTATAGGGATGCATGCTTTTCACTCCAGATAGTATATGAGTGGAGAAGGAAGTTTCAAAACGGTGTGAGTTCTGTGATAGACTGTTCACGACCGAGTCAGGCACACCAACTAGTAACCCCAGAGTTAATTGCAGCCATTGACTGCCTCGTAAAGGAAAATCGCCAATTGATTGGAAGTGAAAGGTATACATCACCAAATGTGATCTTCAGTCAATGATGAATTTCTAAAGGTTTCACCCCTTTGCTGCTGGAAAAACGGATGACAGAACGCTACTCCTCTTTGGCGCATGTCAATAGTATGGCAGCCATAATTTAACTGCAATTTTGACATCATGATTTTTGTCTGCACCGTGATGGCACATGTAGGATACTCTTGGCATCCTTAGCAACCATATTAACAAGTTACAATACAAAGGCATGGCTTTTCTAATTTCTATTCCACTTTTAAAGTTTTCAATTAAAGCCCCCTCGTAAATCTCTTCTAATGTAGAAGACCCTTACTCACAGCATTATGAAGTATGGTCCGCTTTCTGTCAGCACCTACCTTGCTTAATTCATTTATCAAGTGCTGGAGTTTACCTGGTGGCAGTCATCACTAAAGGAAAGATTTAAATTAGATGGCTAAAACAGAATCAGAGAGGAGAAATAGTCTTGAGGTTGAGGTTAACCAGCTGAAAGATGATAACACTCAAGATAGTGATGGCATCATATATACTGCCGCCAGTGTGGTATAACATACATTGGGGAAACTGGTATGGAACTGCGGGAGCGTTTCCGCCAACACCTCAACGATATCCGCAATCACACTAGTTCCCCAATTGCCAGCCACTTCAATGGTCCTGGGCACTGGGGTACGGCTGACACTAGTGTCACTGGTCTAGTTTCTTGCTTCTCTGACAATCGTCATCGATTTGCCCTTGAGAATAGACTTATCTCCAGCATGGGTTGTCTCCAACCGCATGGCATTAATATCTTCCATATATTTTCTTAAAACCTCATACTGGCCCCCATCTATTTGTCTTCCTTTGCCCCTCCCCCCTTCTTCTATCAGTTCTTGCCCCCCTCCCCATCTCCTATATTAATCTCACCCCTTCCTGGCTTATACCACCTTCTTTTTGTTCTCCCATCTGGATCACTATTTGTCCGTTTCCATATTTGGCCACAATTGGCTTATCCCGCACATTCCCCTCCACTTCTTACGCTCTCCTGGCCACCTTATTTGACCGCTCCCCTTCATTTTCAGTCAAGCATCTGACCCAACCGGTTGCTTAGACAGACTGAATCTACAATCAGATAAGTTGACCATTTTTTCCTTATATATTGTATCGTTAGTTCAGTATTGTTGTCCCTGATGAAGGCCTATTGGTCATAACGTAGGTTTTGTTTATGTTCTCGTCTTGGTGCGGTATCTGACCATACCCATTAAAAAATTTTGATTAAACTCTACCTTAATCAACTTTTACAATTTTTTTTCATGTTTTTTACCATGAATCGAGGCTACATGCGATTTATCTGGTTGAGACTTTTCTGCTAAAGTAAGTTATCAGATTGGTGCTGAGCAGAGTAGAGTATACAGTAAACCTCCAGTTCGATAATGGGTATGTAAGTATTGACCAGCTCTGAGATGGCTGATACCTGTTTATAAAGGGTAGACGTGTCAAACTACTGGTCCTTACTTTGGAAGGTATAGAATAAGAAGTGGCTAAAACATGAGTGAATACCAGCTGTAGAAACCTCAAACCCACAGTGGCTGGTGTGGATCTACTGTCCTAGTCATGCTGCGGTTTCAGACAACACAAAAGTCTTACAAGCACTTGCTATGGGATCGATAGATGTGGATAGGAGTAACATTTTGAAGTCTATCAATGACCACTTGTTGGGTGATGGCCCAGTCAAAGATGAATCAGCAATTCATAGACTACATAGTTTTGAAATAAACAAGGTTTGAGCGAAGTGGGGTACATTAGAAAATGTGGCAGGAGTGTGTACAAGCAATGAGCTACAGGAACCATCAGAATCCACATCATTTACTGAGAGAGACTGAGGACCTATAGGCATGCACAGAGTGCATTGAAGTTGATTTATGGGAATAAAACAGAACAGGTTAGTTAAGAGTCCATGATCCATGGAGAGCTCAATCAATAGATAGTGATCACGATTGCAATATAGATATAATCTTGCTGTTTTAACCACTGCTGGGGTATTACATCAGTTTTATAGACGTGCAGAATATAGTGTGAAGGTTAGGTTGTTTTCATTTCACTCTGACAGATAACAAAAAATCTAGGTCCAAGCAGGAGTTTGAACCTATATCCCTCTTAATAGAAGACCCTTTATCAATTGAATGGCCACTTGCTCTTCATAATGATGATGATAAACCATTTTAATGCTATGGCCATTAATTGTAACTGAGGTAATGATGAAGATTAGACATTGAATGATGAATGAATAATTAAATACAAGAAAAGTCACAATAAAATTTGGGTTTAATTTTTAAAAGCAGCTCCAACAATTAAAATAAAACCAGAGGTTTAACAAAGAACAATAATTGCAGTATTTTAAAAACATGAAGAATGCATTTTGGAGTATAGTAAATCAAATTATCTGGTCACTTTACTAATAAAACTGAAATGCACAATACAATAAAATTATTTGTTCAAGTCACATATAATTTAAATGTGTAATAAAATACATATATTTGTTCTAGTTATTTATTTAATTAAAATCTAAGATACAATACAAATATTTGGTCAAGTCACAGTTAAAATTTAAATATGCAAGGGGCTTGTCATAAGTCTTTGCCCTGACTATGAAGGAGTAGGAGGAGAAAGTTGAAATTTGGCACATATGTAGCTCATTCAATTTGTACTAATCTTGGGAAGTATGAATTTCCCTCCTTGACGGGTTTACCCGGTATGGTGCATGACGCAAAACACCTTATTGACCGGATCTGCTACTCTAATGGTTTATTAGAACAATGGAGAAATCAGAGGCCGGAACTGTGATAAAATTCTTGATGTTGCAGGGAAAACCACCTACAGAAATACACAAGAAGATGGAACCAGTGTTTGAGGAAATCTGTCCTTCATATGCTCCTGTAAAAAAACTGGTGTAGGCAGTTTAAGTGTGGCCATTCCCATGTTGCTGATCTTTTAAGATCAGGAAGACCATCCCCAGAGTGCAACGATGAAAATTCAAGAGTGAAGAAAATCATTGACCAGGATAGGAAAATGACAATTGCAGAGATATCTAGGTCAGCAAAACTGAATGAAAGTAGTTTTTAGAATTTGACTCACCAGACTGAACATGAGAAAAGTGTATGCCTGCTGGGTCCCACGTCTGCTGACATGTGAACAGAAACAAACGAGGGTTGATTGCTGTGGCCGGTTGCTCAAAATATGTCGGTTGGAAAAAATGAGATGAGACTTGGGTTCACCATTATGATCCAGGTTTTCCCTTTTCCCGAAACTTAAAAAACAGCTGAAAGGAAATCATTTTGACAGTGACGAAGATGTCATACTGGCTTGTGATAACTGGTTAGAAAAATAGGTTACTTTATTCTGAAAGTCATTTTCAAGGTCACACAGAGATGGCAGAAATGTATAAATTCAGGTGGTGGCTACATTGAGAAGGAATAAGTACTGTGCCAAATTTCAACTTTCTCGTTCTACTCCTTCATGGTCAGGGCAAAGACTTATGACAAGCCCCTTGTACAATATAATAAAATATTAAGTCACGTTATAGATAAAGTTTCAATGTGTAATACAATAAAATTATTTGGTCACATTACATATATAATTTAAATGTACAATATAATAAAATTATTTGGTCAAGTTAGAGATAAAATTTTAATGCATGACAGAATAACATTATTTACCATGGCACAGTAGCATTGTCTGTAGTGACATCAATAATATTTGAAATGTATGATCAATAATATTGCCAGTTGTCATTAGAGGAGCCGAAGACGCAGTGAACGAGATGACAGCTGTCAGAAACTCATAGCTGGCTGCTTGCAACAGGATCAGTAAACCAGAGTTTACCCTTTTCTGCCTCCAAGTGGCAGAGCTGGAAACAGGCTGCATTTGTGCAGTCTGGATGAAAGAATAGGAACAGAAGAGGGTAGGCAAACCCAATCCCCAAAATGCGCCCCTCTGAAATTGGATGTGTTAAGCCTAAAGGCGCAGATGTTACAGTCTGATTATAAACAATGCACAAACTGTTCTCACCAGGATGAACAACAAAGAAGAAGAGGAACTATCATTGAAAAATCATGCACAATAAAATAAAATTCCCACATAGAGCTGGTTTAAAAAAAATGTACAATTCTGTACTTTTAATTTTAAATGTTGATACAATAATATATTTGTAAGCTATAGCTTAAATTTTGCATCCCAATACAATAATATATTTTTAAGCTATAGCTTAAATTTTGCATCCCAATACAATAATATATTTTTAAGCTATAGCTTAAATTTTGCATCCCAATACAATAATATTTTCAAGTTATAGGTTAAATTTGATATGTTGATACAAAATAAGTACCATATTATTGTTGACATTTGAAATGTATGACACCATATAATTATTTGTTATGACACCAATCAAACTGAAATGTACAATAATACAAAATAGTCTAGTAATGGCACTGATCACATGTGATGTACGATACTGTAAAACTATCAGATCTGGCCACCATAAAAACATGAAATGATGTATACAATAACATTACTTTAATGACATACATAACATTTGGCACATCTATTCTATAATATTGTAATATTACCGCCGACATTTGACATACTGATACAATAATATTGTCGTTATCACTAACATCAATATAATAATATGTCTATTCACATGAGGACACAAGATTCTGTTTTGGAGATATATTATGTTTCTTCTTCTCCTTCTTTCATTCGCTTGAAAATAAAATGCCTATATCTGCATTTTTGTGTCTTCCGTAGTTCATGTATAGGTCCATAAAGTTTCTCTTTCAGTATTATTTCGCTGGGCTAGTTGGTTTTCTTAGTACATGATATTTGGAACAGTTCTGTAATATTTTCTCTGCATGTTCACAGAACCGAGTTGTCAATCTGCAATGTTGTATACATGTGGTAGTGGAGTTGGTTGTATTCGGTTGAGTCGCAACAGTTTGTTCTTGTTTGTTTATATTATGGTAATCACCTTGTGTTAATGTAGGTAGCTCTCTCATTGATTTGATCATTATTTTCTTCTGTTGGTATGTAACTAGTACATCCTGGGGAGGAAGACTAACATCTGGTCAGGCAAAATATACTGATCAGACATGTTTGTCAGGGTCAGGCAAAACATACTGATCAGACATGTTAGTCAGGGTCAGGCAAAACATACTGACCAAGACCCTCACCTCGGCTTCCTAGTAGCCTTCCCTAGAAGCGTGCTGTTTTCATGGCAACCTGGTCAATGAGGTGAGGGATCAACATGATCTCCGTAGCAGTAAGTGACATGCAGATGAAGCCAAGCATAACACAACCGCCTGGAGGACCCAGGTCCACCTTCATCAGGACACTCGGGATGTGAGGAAAGCTACTGTAATCCGCCATTTAATGTCCTTTTCAGGGCACAAAAAAGAGTAATCTACTCATTGTGGGCATTCACAAAACAACTAGTACATCCAGTTGCTTGTTTGCAGAACCCTCCTTTGCCAGTTGATCTGCTCTCTCATTTCTCAGTATTCCACAATGAGATGGTATCTACTATATCACAATCTTGGGCTGGTTATGCAGTTCACATTAGAACCTGTTAACCTGGCAGTGTCCTGAACTTTAGTACTTGGAGTGCTGATTTTGTATCAGTCAGAAATACTACAGGTTGTGGACCGAGATTAGTGTTCAACTGTTTTCAAATGCCTGGGTTTCTGCATCATAATTATGACAGAATTTCCAGATTAGTACTCCAACTGTATTCCTAATATTGCTTATGTATTCTATGTACACTCAAACTCTACCATCCTTTACTGTACTCTGTGCTGACCAATTGTGTATATTCGGACCTATAGATCTTGTGTTTATTCTTCATTCAGGAAACAGAGTAGATGTCCTATATTGCACTTTGTTCTGTCTAGTATTTCTTTAATTTTTATTTAGATACATACTGGTAGTCTATGCTCCTCTCTGCAATGGGTTTGTTCTGGCACAGACATTAGAGGAATGTCAATTTCAGGTAGATCTATAGTTTCTCTATGAAGTCATTTGGCGTGGTACATAAAATTGCTTCTTTCAGTCATCCTGTATCTAAATTTTGGAATCTGTCTTCATTGGATGACTCAGCATTTAATTCTCTTTATGCCCCATAACACATGAAAGGATAAATTAGACCATAACAAGTTTTTCAAAATACAACGATCTACAAGAATAAGAGAGCATAGCTACAAATGAACTAAAAAAAAGGTCCAGATTAAAAATTGGCAAATATTTTTTTAGTCAGAGAATGGTGAATGCTTGGAATTTTGAAAAAAACATGAAAAAAAAACTTAAAAGTTGATTAAGGTTGAGTTTAATCAAAGTTTTAAAATGGGTATGGTCAGATACCACACCGAGACGAGAACACAAACAAAACCTACGTTACGACCAATAGGCCTTCATCAGGGACAATAATACTGAACTAACAAATAAACATATAAGGAAAAAATGGTCTACTTATCTAATAGAAGACCCAGTCTGTCTAAGCGACCGGTTGGGTCAGATGCTTGACTGAATATGAAGGGGAGAGGTCAAATAAGGTGGCCAAAAGAGCGTAAGAAGTGAGGAAGAATGCGTCGGATAAGCCAGTGGTGGCCAAATAAGGAAACGGCCAAATAGTGATCCAAGTTGGAGAACAAAAAGAGGGTGATATAATACGAGAGGCAAAAAAGAGGGTGATATAATATGGGAGGTAGAGAGATTAATGTAGGGGGAGGGGGGGGGGGGGGGGGTGTGTGAGAAAGAGGGAGGACTGACAGGATAGGGGGGGGAGCTGCATAGGAAGGCAAAAAATAGATGGGGGTCGGTATAAGGTTTTAAGAAAAGGTATGGAAGATATTAATGCCATACGGTTGGAGGCAACCCATGCTGGAGATAAGTCTATTCTCAAGGGCGAATCGATGACGATCGTCAGAGAAGCAAGAAACTAGACCAGTGACACTATCGTCAGCCTTGAATTCTTCTCTTTTCTAGACACTGTAGGCCGGTTTTTCAATCATGGATCCTACATTAATGTCCAAATCGTTTATATATATCTAGTCGTGGTGCTGCTGATATTTGAATTGTATGATACAATTCTTCTTCTTTTCCCTGTGACAGTCAGTTAATTACTTTTCTCTTCACTGTGTTATATTGTATCTAGTGCTTTCTATCGCACTCAGATGGCTTTGCTCCATATTCAGCAGGCTTTTGACAGGTGTCAATTGCTAGATGTGCATTGCAATGTGACGGAAAGCATTCTACCCTAGATTGGTTGAAATTACTATATTAGACTTCCGTTCAAACTACTTGACTGAAGTACATCCACTAAGCATTGCTTCAGAAATAATAAACACAACAAACCAATGTCAGCAGGCTGTATTTCTTACAGCTCTGCAAGCTCTCAATAATGTTAAACTGCTAGAGCTTAAAAAAGCCTTAGATGGACAAAAAAAGTCAAAAGATGGGTAGTGCTGCAGTTGGATACTGTGGTATATCAGGAAATGGGACAGCAGACAGGCTAGCAAAAGAGGCAGCAACATGAGAACAAAAAATCACCTCCAATGAAAAGAAGATCCCTATCCAAGTCAAAAGGAAAGCCAATCAAACAAGAGACAACTATTCCTACCTTGATCGAGAGGTGCAAGTGATCCTGTCCTGCATGAGAACAGGCCATAACAGATTGAATAGCCACTTACACAGGCTAAAATTAGCTCTACCACCCCTGTGTACATGTGGACAAACAGCACAGATAGCTGAACTTGCAAAACAAGACTGCTTTATACTTAGGCAATTGTATACTGAGCACTGGCCTATGCAGGCAAATCCCTGCAGAAAGCTATTTGGGATCATTGAGCACTCCACTAAAGTAACCTTTATCCAGAGAACTGGTTTTCGCATGCAGACATATTTAAACACTTGGAGAATGAGAAGAAAAAGATGACTATTTTACTAATAGTGTTACATTTTGTAGCTTGGGATATTATTTCTAGAGCATTGCATTTCTGTTTTCAAGTCTTTAAAGTCCAACTCAAGTCTCAAATCATCATTAGCAAGACAAATACTGTCTCAGGTTATCATCTCAAGTCAAGTCCCTCTAAGTTTCAAGTCGTCTCAAGTTGGCACTATAGCGAAAGTGTGTGACGATCCTTCTAGTCGCATTCAGTAAATATTCAGTGACTAATAACCAAATCTATGTTTCTTTTATACGTTTCAATGAATCATTGACATATAAATATGTTACATGTACACCAGCAAGTCACCTCACCAAATGATGGCACAAATTAAAGTCATGTCAAGTCATTGATAGGAAATACTAAAGTCAAATCCTTCCCAATATATGACTTAAGCTCTACTCAGATTAAGTCAATCGACTCTGGTCCAAGTCAACAACTGTTTCATTCAAACCCAGAAATCTAATCTATTCCACACTCTGCAGACATTTGGTCCGCATGTATGACAAAGTGTTCAATACTATGAGTCGAGGAATCTTTTATCGTAGAGGAATGTTTCTACAATACAATGTAAAATTAAATCATGAAACAGCTGAAATTGGGAGGTGACGAAACAAAGGGGTTAGTGGTATGAATCACAAACCAAACTTGCATGTATCTGCATACATGAACCAGTAAAGTCATACCTCTATTGGAGGTGAACCCATTACAAAATGTATACTGAAGTTGGGTGCACTGGGAAGTTAGGTGTAAAACACACTTTGCCTTTGAAAATAACATGAGCAAGAAAGAAAAAGAAAATACAAATTTTAAAGTGTTCGGAAAGAACAACATACATTTTACAAAGACCAAAACATCTAAACATAAACCCCTCTGTGGTAGAAGACCTTCCAACTCATGATATTGCATGCCTTTCTATTCACACCAGGCTAAAATCATGCTAAGTGTGGAATAGTCTTCTTGGTTTGAAAAAGAAGACTCTAGAAACAATACCCTATTTATGATACAGATAATATGTGAATAATTTATTTCCTGGGGTATGAAAGAAGAATAGGAAGAGAACTATCAGAAAATTTGTCATAAAATACCTGGTAGAATCAACCAAAAAGTGGTCACATAGGGGGTACTGCTGTGGGAGATCAAATGTTCAAGACTAATTGTATGGTTTATCAGATTTGAAGTAGTGGGGTGGACACTTTCTGTCTTTGATACTGCATATTTGTATATGATAAATGTGGTCACATAGGATGTACTGCTGTGGGAGATCAAATGTTCAAGACTCACTGTACGAAATCTCAGATTTTAGTTGGGTGTTAAAAAAAAGTCCCAGAAAATAGGGTCCAAGTATGAACATAGAGCACACATTTTCGCAAAGAGCCATGATGTCCATAGAAAGTCTTCTTGAAATGAAAAGTAAAACTTCTCAACTTACACTAGGAAACACATTAATAAATTAAGGAAATCTTAGAACAGAAAAATATCAGAAGTTTTGAACACAGTTACCAAAGCCGATATGTCAACATTTTAGTTTTCTGACAGAATACTTGAGTCCATGTAGTGAATTAGTTAAATGTTACAGATACCCAGGATTTAAAATCGCCTTTGTTTTAAAATGTTATAGACACCCAGGATTTAAAATCGCCTTTGTCTTTAAATGTCTTGTTGACATTCACAATTTAAAATGTCCATTGTCTTTAAATGTTATAGACACCCAGAATTTAAAATCTCCATTGTATTTTAGATTTTCAGGATTTAAAATGTCCATTGTCTTTTAAATGGTATAGACATAAAAAAAACAAAACAAGTATATTTAGATAATCTGTATTAATAAAACTAAATCTGGTTAATAAAAACCAATGTACAACCAAAGACTGATGAAAATTAACTTTACAGATTATGGTAACTATTACAACAGTGATTTTCAACCTCTTCAAAAACTACCCAAGCACTGACTGGATGAGCGCTGCTTTTTTTGAACAAAGTCAAGTTGACGTCTGACAACTAAGAAGAAGAACCTCTTCAAGACAGCCCCTACATTAAATATATCATATTCTATTGCGTAACATGAAGTTAATGACATAAACATCAACATTTGAGCTACAAATGTAGATTTGGTTCACTCACCCCAAAAAATATCTGATTGACCGCCATGCTCAGAATCAGTATTTGTATAGTCAACAACTATAAATTAGAGTCGTCAACATGTTTTAAAAACACAACATGACATGTCAAATGTAGTTCAAATATATTTGAAAGACTAAGGCAATGTGGATATAATAAATAAGTAGATTTAAACATATACCATAAGTAGATTTAAACTATATATACCAGAGATCTTAACAATATGAGGGCCACATGAAGTCAAATTAACGGACTAAAAGTCCAATAAAATCATGTTTATTGATCAAAGGCTGCATAAAGTCAAGTTAATGGACAAAAGTCAAAATAAAGTCAAGATATTGGCTCAAATACCTCTTGAAGTCAGTCAATGGAACCAAGGACTGCATGAAGTTGAGTTAATGAACTAAGAGCTGCATGAAATCAAATTAATAAACTGATCACAAAGCCCTGTTAATAGACCAAAAGCTGCATGAAGTTCAGTTAAGGACCAAGGAAATCAAGTTATTTGGCTTAAGGATACATGTTCAAGTTAATTGACAAAGGGCTGCAGGAAGCCTAGTTAATGAACCAAGGGATGCATGAAGTTCAGTTAATGAGTCAAGGGCTGCATGAAATCCAGTAAATGGACCAAAGGCATCATTAAATCAAGTTATTTGACCTATGGATGCATGAAATCAAGTTAATAAATGAAGCACAAAGCCCAGTTAATTGACCAAGGAGACATTTGATATTGTAAAATAAACATTCAATGGAACTGACAACTCTGTTGAACTGGAATTCATTTTTCTTGGCATGAGCTCTATCAAAGTCATAAAATACTAGATATTGGTCATCAACGGAACTGATTTAATTGTATCAAGATGGAGTCTTTCCTTGATGAAGCCCTATCATTTTCATTCCATTTGGTATTGCTAGAAGTCCTTCTGATGTTCTGAGCTGTTTCATTGATCACTTTAGACCTCTGAAACAATGACTTCCCCATGGCTCCCATGTGCTCTAAAGAGGTGTCTTCATTGGTGTTGTCCACATACAAATGTTCTTTCCTAAATTCACGCTGCGTAAATCTCCAGTTGTCTGTCTGCATCATCCCTGGTTTATGAAATGATTGTCCCCGAGGTGGAACAGGGGGTCCAAAATCATTTCTGAGTTTCTCATTGTCTTTTCGTCTGTGGGATATAGATAATCTACATTTATATATATGTATCTATAATAACTTAAAAACAAAGTAGGTTTTAGAGCAATGACAACTTAATGATTTAGTATCTCCTCTTCTGCCATGGGGTGCAGAGGTTGTATTTCCCTTTCTTGTGGTTTAGTTTCTAGTCATGTCCAACAACCCTCCTTAGTTACTTCTGTAATTGACAGCGCCATCTTTTCAAGGTTCTGTTAGAAGGTACTGATCATAAACAATCCAATTTTATACTGTATGCTGATGTACTTTGGTTTAGAAAAATTTTCTAGCTTGATTTAAGAGACAAAAATATTTTGTCAATCTCTAAGATCACAGATTTGATCAACTAACTGATCTTTACTGGTTGATAGATGAGTTTTCTTTAAACTTGGAGTTGCAAGAATAAGAAAATAAATTTGCTAACACAATAAGACTTTGTAAGGCCATTTGTGAGTAATCTACCGGGTTCTTTGTGTATGACAAGGACAAGAATAGCACCACTGCTCAACAGAGAGCATGTCGTAAGAGGCGACTAAGTGTGTGACATGGCATAACACTGACCATGGCTAGATGGTTTGTTAAGAGCAGCATATACAGCGCCTAACAGGCTGCAGGTCTACTTTGTTCTAGTGTTTGTGTTTATTAAGATGGACTCGTACATTGGTTAACCACCCTCTGTGGCATATTTCCCAATGCAGCGGCGTAATAAGCTGCTTCAGTCTAGCCAGTTCGGCAGGAAATACTCCTTCGGCTACATCCAGCTCACACCAGAACTGGGACCTGCACAGGGACATTCAAATACTTGAACTCATGGGCAGTATTTTTTCAGCAGACTGCAAGATATCAACAGGGAAATTTAGACTAGGTGTAAAAAAGCATCTGTGGCAACTTATCAGATGTCATGACCACACAATTAGTTATGTCTCATAAATTTGCTTTAAAAATAAAACGGTGCCCTCTGAACTACCAATAGTCTTAAATGTGCTCTAAGGCAATGCTTCCTAAAGTGGTGGTCCATGAACCAGTGTGGTCAACAAATCCTCAGTCGCAAATCTGCAAAGGGCTACATTAAAAATTACTAAACATTTTTTATTAAAAAACATTAATGCTTTAAACTGCTATCATTAAAGGGTAATAGAGTCATCGAATTGGCTAAGTGTGCATTTAAACACACTGTAATACACATTTTTTAAATGGCTAAAAAAGAACAATAAATAAATTGGCACCAGTCTCTGTTGCAATGGATAAATCCCTGCCAACATTAGACAGGCAAAATACCAAAAACCAGACAGCAGGTCTGAAAAGAGATCCCAAGACTAAAGAATATGCACATGATTGCACAAGAGCAATTGACAGAATTAGAAAACGCACTAAAACTCAAGAAGTCACCTGGCAAGGATGGTGTCACAAATGCTAATAAACATGGAACAGAAAGCAAAGGAGATAGGTAATAAATGCCAGTTGAAGAACAGGTCTCGTGCCTGTGGAATGGAAGGAAGCCATCATGGTGTCTATCCTAAAGCAAGGTAAGAACATACTTGACCCAGGTAGCTAAAGACCAGTCACCCTACTCAGTTGTATGGGCAAACTAATAGAAGAACTGGTCCATAGAAGACATGTGGCACCTGGAAGGAAAATAACACAGCAAAAAAGGATTCAGAGAATATAGATCAACAGAAGATCAATGATGCCTTTCAGGAAATGAAGCACATACTAGTGGTGCAGATAGACATAGAAAAGGTCTTCAATAGGGTCTGGAAAGAGAGACTCAAGATTAGCTCCTCAGAATGGGAATGATAGACTGTATTGCTGGATATGCCATTACCTGGAGAATAGACCAGCAAGAGTTCAGATACAAGAAAATGCAGCAGGAAGATACAATTAGAACAAAAAGTCTCACAAAAAGGAATATTGCCCTGAGAGAAATTCTGATCTTTAACAATGACATAATGGAAGACATCCACATTAGAGTACATGCTGCAATCTATGTGGATAACTTAGCATTGTGGGCAATAGCAGTTGCAAATAATAAAATGCAAGAAGCCCTGAGATAACTAGAGAACAGGACAAAGTTGTGGTTGCTGACCATTCAGTTCAGTTCAAGTGCCATCGAAGGTCGGCTGCAATGGATCTCTAGTGTACTCTATCTCTTGCCTCAATGATGCAATCTGAGAGGCTTTTTCTAGTCCATCTCATGATGTTATCCACCCACTGAAAACGTTGTTTGCCTCTTGAACGACTCTCTTCCACCCTACCCTCTAATATGGTCTTCAACAAGGAGGTATGTCTTGTTAAATGACCAAAATAATGTAACTGTATTACCCTGATTTTGGTCATTAATTCTCTTTTTTTTCCACTCCAACTTTCTCAATACATCCAAATTTGTTTTCTTATCTTTCCAAGAAATGCAACCCAATCTTCTATTTACCAACATTTCGAAGGGTTCAATACTTTTTTCCAACTTGTTATTCATTGTCCATGTTTCTGCTCCATAAAGTAGTGACAAGTACACATAACACCTGACAATTCTCATTTTCAAATTCTGATTTATCTGTTTGGATGTCAGTATGTGTCGCATGTTGCCAAATACCATCTTAGCCATACCTATTCTCTTTCTGATTTCTGTTTCCCAGCTGGCTTCTCCTGTTATTATATGACCTAGAGAGGAGAAACTCTGTACCTGTTCAAGTAGTTGAACTTTTATTTGTATCTGCATACATGGTTTCTTGTCACTTATCCCAATTATCAGTCTTTGTTTTATTTATGTTTATGTCCAATCCAAACTCTTGACTTATTTTGTATATTGTTGTCACAAACTCATGTAATTCTTGCTTCCCCTTTGCCACCAAAACTGTATTATCCGCATATCTAAGATTATTCATTGCCGCTCTTCCAATGACAAGCCCTGGCATCCCTTCTATGTATTTGAATATTTGTTCTGTGTAGATATTAAAAAGACAAGATAATACACATCCCTGTCTCACTCCTCTTTTCACATCTATACGTTGAGAGCATAACTTTCCTGATTTTACTGTAGCAGTTTGTTCCCATTACAGATTATGGAGCAGTCTTATGTCTTTACTATCTAGACCTATTTCTTGGAGACATTTGATTAATTTCTCATGTTGGACTGTCAAACGCCTTTTGGTAGTCTATAAAGCAAATATAAATGCCATTTTGTATTTCTATATATTTCTCTGTCAGAGTTCACGAACAAAAAATTGCTTCCCTTGTTCCATTAAACTTTTGAAACCAAATTGTTCTTAACTTAGCATTTTTACACTGGTTTAGAAGACCATGCAGTCTGTAAACAACCAGTTTCATTTACATTTCCTTGCTCTAAAAGCTATGTGCATCCAATATATTTGTTAATGCATTAATTGTCTCTGCCTCCACTACTTCCTGTGGCAATACATTCCAAGAATTCACCAATCTCTAAATAAATATTTCTTAATATCTAATCTGGACCTTTCTTTAGTTAATTTGTAGCTATACCCTCTTGTTCTTGTAGGTGGTTGTATTTTGAAAATCTTGGTTAAAGTCTAATTTATCTGTTCCTTTGATTATCTTATAACCCAGTATTAATTTACCTCAAATTCTTTTCTTTTCTAGACATTGTAGGCCAGTTTTTCTCTTTCCTCCATAACTGTAATTCTGGAATCCCACTATCAGCTTTGTCACTCTTTTTTGTATCCTTTTCAGCATGTGTATATTCCTTCTACAATAAAGACTCCATACCTGTATACAGTACTCCAATCTAGGTCTAACTAATGCTTTATACAGTTAGACTATCACTTCCTTGCTCCTATGTTTAATATTTCTTTTTTATTATACCTTTACTTTTTCATACCTAACATTGCATTGGCCTTTTTTACTGCTACCTGGACTTGCTCACTCACCTTCATCTGTTTGATCTATTATAACTTCTAGGTCCCTTTCCTTTTCTATCATTCTTCTTCTTCTTCTGCATTCGTTCTCAATCTTCCGCTACCAAGCCCTGAACTGGGCTTTGCAAGTAGCAGGATGTAGTCCAAAGAACGCAATGCGCTGTGTCGCTAGTTTACAGCTTGGGTGCAATATTTGCACCTTTCGGTCCGACACATCCGTCTTTGGCAAATTCTATCATTCTAATACTGTTCTCACCCATTCTGTAAGTATGTTCCATATTGGGTCTACCCATGTGGATAACTGTACATTTATCTACATTAAACTCCATTTGCCAGCTCGCAGACCATTCTCGAATTTTATCTAAATTTGACCTCAATGTATCCACTTCCGCTTTAGATGAGACACTACTGCATAGTTTTGTGTCATCAGCGAATTTTGTAATCATACATCCCATATCAATGCCCAAATCGTTTATATATATCAAGAACAAAATTGGTTTCAAAACTGAGCTCTGTGGCATTCCACTTTTTACTTCACACCACTCAAAGTACTCCTTATTTATGCCCACTCTCTGCCTTCTCCCCGTTAACCAATTTTCAATCCATTTAGCAACTTCCCCACCTATTCCATGTGATTTTAACTTTCTAAATAATCTTTGATGAGATACTATATCAAAAGCCTTTGCAAAATCTAAATAAATAACATCCACTGACTCCCCTTTATCTATCATTTTAGTAATCTCCTCCATGAATTCTAATAGATTTGTTAAGCACGATCACCCTCTAGTAAGCCCATGCTGACTGTTTCTGATTAGGTTAAACTTGTCTAAATGCATTACAATGTTTTCTTTGATTATTGACTCTAATAATTTACAGACTATGCACATTAAACTCACTGGTCTATAATTTGCTGGATCTGATTTTTTGCCTTTTTTGAATAAGGCCATCACTCCTGCATCTTTCTAATCCCCTGGAACAATCCCTTTTGCAACTTCTATAACTTCCCTCTCTACTTTACCTTCTATTCTCTCTTGTATGATCTTGAGTAGTACTTTAATTGTGTGACTCATTATACTTCTTGTTCTAAAGTCTGAACATTCTATTCTGTTGCATGAGGTTTTTTTGGGAGTGTTATAAACAAAGATGTTTTAAGGTCTGTTGGTATGAGTCCAGAATTGTATATGTCATTAAACAGATCAATAAGTACATCTATACCAAATTCCTCCAGGGCCTCTATCATTTCTATGTTTATGGAGTCCGGCCCTGTTGCTTTCCCTTTTCTCATAGTTTTTAATCACATTTACCACCTTTGATCCGAGGATGCTTGGTCCTTCTTTGTCATATGTTGATGGTCTGCTTCAAAAACTGTCCTCAAAAAGGTCCCTTGTATATTTCGCCCATCTGTTTGATATATCATTATCATCCATCAAAATGGCACCACTCTTATCTTGAATGTATCTTCGACTCTGGGTTATCTGTGTATTGTTTGTTGTTTTCTTTATTTCCATATGCATATCTCTGGTATTGCATTTTAGTCCTACGTATTCTATTATTTTGCATTTTTCAAACCACTGTTATTTGGCCAGCGAAGAATATGCAGGAGTGTTTTTAGCCTTATTCTATCTGCCATTTTAGTTAAGATGTCATCTGTCATACATTCTTAATTTTTCTTAAGTTCTTTATCTAGTAATGAATTATTTGTTACTTGGATACTGGTTTTTATATGTTCCCATTTAGTGTTTATTCTCCTCTCTGTGTTTCCTTTCTTGTCCTCTGATTGTAAGTTTTCATAAACGTTCTTTACTGCTATCTGGTACTTTTGCCATATATCTGGTTGCTTTAGCACTAACCTGTCTTTATTAAGTGCCTTTATACCTCTGCTCTCTGTGATTTTGAGTTGTATATGTACTTTCACATAAATTGGATTGTGTTCTGAGTTGATGTCTGCTACTGGGTATGTTTTTTTGTGTTTTTATGACAATATTTCTAAATCTGTGTCTGATCACTCTTGTCATATCACGTGGGCTTTTGTATGTATATAATTTTCAAATATGGTGTTTAAAAAAAGTGTTACAAATACTAAGTTTATTTTTTTTGCGTAATTGCATTAGTCTTTCTCCTCTTTCATTCTTTGTTCCAATTCCATATGTTTTTGTATTCCCCTTTTCCTACCTTAGTATTCATGTCTCCTATAACAATTAGTATATCTGCTGAAACCACTGTGCTAAGTAACTGTTTCACGTCTTCATAATATTCATCGAATTGTTCTTTGCTGTAATCTGAGGCTGGTGCATACATTTGTAAAATGGACATATCAAATGGTCTGGCTCTGATTTTCAATAGCATCATTCGATAGTTACGTGTCTAGTATCCCCATATATATTTTTAAAATTCTTGTTGTAACCATTAGTTAGAAGAAAATCACATATACAGTCAGTTTATCTAACAAGAAACACAACAGCGACACTAAAAATAAATGACCACGTACTCTTACTAGAACAAAATCCAACTAGATAGAAATGGTTGAAAAAAAGAGCGAGGTGCTGGATGGGCATAATGAAAAAGTTATCAGCAACCAATTGAGGTGCAATTAACAAAATCCTGAAAAGATTATACACAAGAAGAGTCAGAGCAGTACTGGAATATGGCATCGCAGCTTGGTCCACTGCTACGAGAACACACTTAAAAATATGTTCAAAACTAAGCCACATGCATCATCACTGGCCATGAAGTCCACATCCACAGAGACATTAAAAACAATGACAGGCCTCCAGTCAATATGGAGGATCAACAGGACATAAAGGTAATGCAGCAGGCAGAAAAATACAACACTTCTGAACTTCCCAATGCACCAAAGAATGAACAGCCAAGGAGAGAACACACTTAAGAGAAGTAATTTCATGACAAATTCAAAGGAACTGACACTGAAGAATGCAGTGTTATGACAAACAAAACCAAGGTTTATACAGTCTATACAAATGGCTCTGCTTTTAAGGCCACTATGAATGCCGGAGTTGGAGCTTTCATATAGTACACAAATGGCGATACATTCAAACTATGTGAATCATGTGGACAATACTGTAATAATCACGAAGCAGATATCACAGCAATAAATGCCACCATCCAAAGGAGCGAAAACAACTAGCAAATCACAACAAAATCCACACACTGCTCGTGGCCCTCATCCCGAAGCACTGGACTCCACCTGGGGAGTCTGTAGGGATTTTGGTCAACACACTGCGCACAAACTATCCTCAGTAGTTAGATATTGTAGTGGTCGATTGTCGCAACGAACCTTTGACACCTAAGTGAACATTATTATTATTAGTCACTGAGCCATTACCTATATATGTTTTTTATTGACCTTAAGTACTACTCGATTTATTTATTTATTTTTATGGTAGAAGAAAAGGAACTGTGCCAAGACACTTCAAACAACAAAGAAAGCACAATAGACATGAGCATGCTAAAATGGAGCAGCTTACTTCTGTAAATCAAAGCCAGCAATAAGCCTCTGTCTAGCAATGTTGAGAGTTTCATTATTCCAGCGGTCTGAGCGTGAAGATTTCCCTTGGGCAAAGAAAGGGCTAGTCGTCATTGTCTGTCCTAGACACGTTGTTAGAGCACTGATGCTGTGATCTGTTTGTGAAAAGACAGAAGTAGCAACAAAATCAATAACAATTATTTAAATAATTAGTATAGTCCAAAATACTGTCACAGATAGGAGTGCAGTTGAAGATGACCTCTCATCAGTTCTAACTAAATGCTCCTAAAGTACATGCAGCACATAACCTCAGAAAGAAAACAGTCCAACAGCTGCTGGCTTTGTCCTGGCTAGATTGTTCTTATTAACAAGAGGGGGAGAGGTTGAGTCACTGACACTTTAAAACGAAAATACTATGGGTAGATGAAACCTGTATGACACAAGTGGTAAATAATCCAGAAGAATGACCTCAAATCACCTGCTGCCTTGTAGTTAGGTAGGGACAGCTTGAGGCTAGAGAAAGTTGACATAAATAAAATGATCTGCAGAAAGCAGATGTGGAGGGTCAGAAGCTCAGTCCAACAGTAAAATATGACACAGACAGTGTATTCAATGCTTAAAAATTAATGTTTTAAAAAACATATTTTTGAAAAAAAACAAAAAACAGAAAAAGGCGAGTGAAGAAAAAATAAGTGTCTTTTTCTTTTTGTGGTCGATCATTGATTTACACCATTAGACAATTCCTCAGATAAATCGACTGTTGTCTGGAGCATTTCTTTAACTCCGTACAACTTTGAGTTTAGTGCGGAGTCATTTGGCCAGTGTGTCTTCCTCAACTGGGTATATCGAGAGTAGTCAGTAAAATGGGTTCTGCAGTTTGTTTGCTCAGTCCACACGTACACAGTGGTGAAGCAGACAAATTAAGCATGTACATATGTTTACTTAGTCTGTCAAAAGTGTGGTAGTTGTTGTAGGGTTTGTTCTGATTTGTTTTAACAGCCTGATGGCTCTCCTTTTCTCAAACTATGTGGCTTCACTGTCATCTTGTTTACACACACCCCCCCCCCCCCCCCCCATATTCCTGGGTACATCTTAATGGGATGGTTACCACAGAAGTATGGTTCATTTACTGGCAGTTACCCTACCTGGTTAATTTGTCAGATGTGAGAGCTTACCACCCTTGAGAGCTTACTGATGACAGTCTAAATTGCTGTTGTGTATCATAGCATCATACTATCAGCTAGTTCTAGAGTTTGAACCTCAACTGCAGAGTTGGAACAGAATTAAATACTAGTGAAAATTCTCTATGTCTCCCAATAGATTCCAGGATATGAGATACAGATACTGGTGAAAACCAATATCTTAACAAAATTCTAAGACTATCAACAAATTTTCCAAGTAGTCACAGAAAGCATTACAATAAAAAAAACTACTATTACAGAGTCATATAATTTTGAACCTGTGACAATTCTTTGTGGCCTGATTTTGTTGTTATTGATCCAATAGCAATCAGGCTCTCACTCTTTGGCCCAATACCATGTAATGGTATCTGCAAATGTTTACAAGCTGTTGTCTAGTTCCATACAAAGTGTTTCATTAATCTGACTTCGGTGAAGGAAGTTTTTCCTAACATTTTTGTGCACCTGGCACTCAAAGAGATGATGATCAGCAGTTTTGTTTGGTTGTATACATACACAGCTGGCACTCTAGAGTGTGTTGTGGATAGAATGATGCTCTGACCTCTCCTGATGACTGATGCTGCCATTACAAATAGGGCTTGCAATATCACTGTATACAAAGTTATCTCTTACAACATTCTCTCTCTCTCTCTCTCTCAGTTCTATTGTAGTTTCTGTCACACATAGACCTCACCCAGAAACCATTCATGCATTCTCTTGACAAAGAGACAGGTATTCTAACCCCTCAACTACACACTCTTCTGCATCACTGGAAAAAATTGTAATTCTTCTTTGCCTTTTGTTTTGTTACTGTGTTTGAAAAAACGTGCCATAGTTTAGTTTAACTACAGTATCTACGCCTTTTAGCCCAATACATCTACTTTTATTGATTTACTCAGATTAATTCTGTGTAGCCTTTTACTCTCACAAGACTACCTTACAAGGTAAAAGGTGCTCTGAAGTCAACAGTTTTCCTTATTCTAGATGAATTATCATATAGAGTTTACATATAGTACGAGGGGGATTCAAAATGTAACCTTAGTATTTTTTATTAACAGAAAATACCACATTAAGATTACTTATAGACTCCTCCTTGCAAATTCATCTACCTGGTGAATTCTAGCTTGCACCTCAAATCTCCTGTTAGCAGAAACAGCACAGATGTGAGAAGTCCAGGAGCTGGCCACTTGCTTTCAGAGGCTATGTGTTATGTTGCACATGCCTTGGAAGCATTTATTTAGAATTGAGAAGTGTTTCTCAATTCCACTTCTGTGTTCACACTCAAATAATTCCAACTATTTCCCTCATAAACTTGAAGGTCAGCCTCAGGCTTCTCTTGTCGCCATACAGCATAACCTAGAATCTGGTCAAAATGCATTTTTCAATATATATAATCAAACTTTTTCAAATACAGCTTGAATCTTGTGTCTAGCATCAGTAGATTTTAAGATTTGACTGTGAAACAGGCCTGGGGCAATTAAAAAAAAATGACAAAAAAAATTCAAAATGGCTGCTAGTTACTAGTTTTAAATTAATACTTCCCTAGAACTTAGATATGACAACAATGAGGGGTTTTTCAGCTCCATTAAAAAAAATATAATATAATGCATATGGCAGGATATTTTAGTCACAATTTAGCTGATTCAAATTGTAATTTTCAAAGAAAACAGCTTTGTGGAAATTTTTAGAAATAAAATCATGTCTTGTGACGCGAAGATGAGAGAGAAAGTTAATATGAAACTAAAGTCCTATAGTAATATGTCAACCTATGTGACAATTTATCATTCACCACCTCTAGTGGATTGCAGGTTAGGTCTGCCAGTAGTGTAAGTACGTTCTGGTAAACAAGAACATCAACATTGAACCTTTTATACGTTCACTGACCACACCCACTCGGTCAGAAATACAAATACGGGAATTGTATGATCTTGTGAATCAGATTCAATTATAAGTGGAGATGACATTGTTCATTAGGAGTGGGAAGGCAATAAAATAACTGATATTTGAATACTAAATTTAAAAATGAGCACAGAACTTGTTTTGTCACTTTTGTTATTACAATGTACAATTGCTAGAGACAAAGAAGGGCCTAGGCAGTGAGTTTGAGCTTTATTGCAGCAGAAACAATTGTAATAGACATAATTTTCTTCATGTAATCAAATATATGTGGGTATTTTGTGTGTTCATTCAATGTACAGGTGGGCTTTATTAGCAATGAAGTGTATTGGAGGAGGGCTTGCAGACCTGCAGATGTTCTGTGGTGTAATGGACTTGCCACCACCAGTTTAGAAGAACAGCCACAACAAATAGTGTCCATATAAGAAAGCTGTAGCAGATGGAACTGTTGATACATGTTTCTGTTTCTAAGAATCGACATCACTGCACTCAAAGCATACCCATAGATGCTCATGCTCTCTCAGCAAATGGTGCAGTGTCTAAATGCTGATAGTCCCTGTAGCTCGCTGGTTGTACACTCTCTTGCTCCGTCCTCTCATGCGCCTTACTCTGCTCTAACATCATTTAATGTCGAAACTTTGCAGCTTGTGTATTTCTGCTTCATCTATTGCGGTGTCCTCATCTAACAGGCTAACAGAATCATTGATTGATTTAAAAATGTCAGTCCTATCCATCACTAGTGTGCCCATGATGGGAGCTTGTGAAGCCAAGACGTCAGTTCTTTCATTGCCCTGAACCTTAGCATGACCAGGACAGTAGATCAATGTCAATCCCTGGAGGTTTGAGGTCTTAACAGCTGCTATCCAATCATACCTAAGCCATCCCTTCTGTATCTTCTGAAGTACGGCTTGTGCGTCTGTCATGATGACTGCCCTTGTTATATAGGTCTCAGATATCCATCTCAGTGCTGAGGTTACTGCTTCCGTCTCCATTCTCAAGCTGGAGGTTGTTGACATGTATGCCCTACTGCGCTCAGCAACGACTTGTCCTTTTACTCTGGACAAAAAGCCCCACAGCCTGATGTTTCACTGCGCAGCACTGACCCATCGGTGTATATGACGGCATCACTATCCTGCGTGTTCTCAGTTATCAGCTGATTAACCTCGTGCTCTGCTCTCCCATTGCTCCTTTCTTTGCATTCCTTGCCAAAGTTTATGATGACTCTCTGGTACTCTATCATTCTATCACCAGTGTGGACCAATTCTTCCCCCTTAGCTATCATTTCAGCTGGAGTGATGTGTCCGATTGTTTTCTCTGCCTGTGCCATCCATGACGCCCCTCTCTTGATTCTTGATGTCTGAGATATTACTGTATAGAGGGTGCCATGTGTCTATTGTGACATGCATATAGGCTTTGACTTGTGCCAGTTTATGTCTAGATGTCACAGATAACAATCCCAACATGTACCACATCATCACAATTGGGGTATCTTTAGTGCAGTCCAAAGCCAGTCATATACCTTCATTCTGGATGTGTTCCAACCTTACACTCTGTGTTCTTAATAGTATGAGGATGCCCAGTCCGTAATCGATAACCGACAACACCACCTGACGAAGTAGGATGAACAGGAGGCGTTGTTCCAAGTTGGGAGCAGCCATGGTTTTGTGTGCTCCCAACCCTCGCTTACATCTTTGTATGGTCTGGTCAACATAGCAATTATAGGAGAGATTGCGATCAAATGTTGATAGATACAAACACATCAGTAAACTACCTGCTGTTGTTTTGACTACTACAAAACCAGTATTTTAGAACTTTGCCAGGACTGAACTACTGAAAAGTGTCATGAAGGATATACACAAAATGTCAATGAGTCACAAAACACTGCTATCTGGAAATGATGTCCCATGCATAAGAACCATGGACTAACTATTGTGAAAGCGGCAGTTGCTACTGCAGTTTCTATATATAATTATGGTACAGAATCTCTATTGGTAATGGATCAAATAAAATTACATGTTGGCATGTATCTGAGAGAGTACTGTAAACACAAGGACATTTTGTCACATAATGGAACTCAGAGAAAAGCTGCTGAGGCATCTAATGATGAGGTCAGGAGGGAAGAGAAGAGGAAGAGACTTGTACTGGATGATTTGCAGGCAGATACTGAAGGGTGTGTAGATCAGGTTGAAAGTCATTAACATGAATCAAGGTGTTTAATCATCATGAAAATGGTAAAAAATAGTGCCCTAAAACTTTCGTCAAAAACGACAACGTATGGAAGGTTTGTGTATGATAACTTTTTTGCTTTTAAAATTATACATATATTCAGGATAACCATGGCTTAGTTTTGAACTATGGAAATCAAGATATGTTACAATGATTAAGAGTTATTATAATTTTTAACATAAAAATTTGTTACAGAATTGAGTAAATATTTGAATTTTCATAAAAACACAACTGTAAAAGAGGTAACTTTGGCTGTACAAAAAGATAATCTCGAATATCATTATTAGAACAAACTAAGTGTGTATGATCAAAGACACAGAAAAAAAACACACGCAGAGTTTAACTTTTTTTAAAATATACATTTTCAGTATTGTTTGATTAAATAAGCTTTACTTTCATCAGAATATATGATATCATGTTGTAGGGTGATTATTTTTTACAGCACCAAATTTTATACGGATATATCAATTTTTGATAAAGATACAACAATTATAAAAATGATACCACTCGCTAGGTGCCCCCCCCCCCCCCCCCCCCCTCCCCCAATTGGGTTGGAAAGGGATGTGTCGTCACTCTGATCAAATCATGGAGTCAACAGACTAGGAGTACATGTTCTACATAAACCCATGTCTGTGTGACAGATTTGTAATTTGTTGAACAAATAATTATTCAGTCCTCATATTTTCATTCACAATAGTGACAACATTTAGAACAAATTTGTCAAAAGCTTTTATTTTATACAGACATTTTCTGTAAAGGTTAAGCTGATTTGGTGGTTCTATGCTTCACGTGGAGATAACAGACAAATCAATCAATTAATCAACAAATCAATCAATCACCCAAAACAATAATCAAACACTAGACAATGCACCAACCTTGTCCATGCGTGCCCCTCGCTGTTTTCGTGACAGTCATACCTAACTTCTGCTCTGAAGCTTGTGCTAAAACTGGCGGCTCCGTGGTGGCACCAGCATCTCCTGCCATAGGTAATTTCAGTACCTCCTTGATATATGCAATCATATCCTCCGGGCTTGTATTACCATTATCAGTAATGTCTTGCTGAGATTTACTGTTGGAGATGATGATATTGTTCATAAATACAGCAGACCTCAGCTATTTTACTACTTGCTTTCCCCCCTTTGCTCTTTTGTCACTTTTCAATTATAACAATCTCCTATTCACATCACCAGCAGTTTGTTATTTTGTCATCTTTCATCACCAAATTTATATATTTAAATCATAAATTGTGTGGACCATCTTTATATTTCTGCTTTTTTAAAGTCAACCAACATTTGCAAACTAAATAAAGGCTATGTTTAAAATTAATAGATTTTTACCATTGATCTGGTTCCTAATCTGATGAATAAGTAGGCACATGCTGTACTGGATAAAGAAATGAGTATGTAAAATAAAACCTGGCAAAGAATGGTGGAAAAGGGGGCCAATCCAGTTGGATTCCCGTGACCTAAACTTAAGACAGTTCAAGGTAGGAACAGATGGAGAGCATCCCCTGCATCCTTATACTTCAAGTGGAACCATATGTATAAATGATGGATATGGAAATCATATGAGACGTAGGAGGTAATGTAAAAATAGTAGACCCATGTAAACACCAGAGAGCCTTGAGGTTGGAAATCTTAGAGCCCCACCTTTCCCAGGCCTAGTAAGCAGGAATAAACTACCCGCTAACCTACTAGTAATAGCCAAATGAAAGTCCGAAAGGCAGACTAGTAAAGATATGAAACCGTACTTTCTAAGGGCCAACCATATTGGTTTACAGAACAGATGGATATATTTTGGCTACCTGGCATCATGCACTTATCTGCCTGAGTGAATATGAGGATTCCAGTATTTCCATTTAAAGAATAGCAACACTGTAATATGCCAGACACGTCATAAAAGGCAACTAAGGAGGGTTGGACATGCGGCTGGATATCTCCTCTTGTAGAAAATACATAGCATGCAACCACCAGGTTAGAGACTTCACTGTATTAGGCCATGTCTTGTTAATGAGGTGGAGTAGGCAGTTCTCTTTCCCGCTGCCATTCTGTCCCTAACATTAAGCCAGATACCCATTTATAGCTGAGTATGCATGCATCTGTAACTTGTTAGGCATGTCGTACAACATGACTAAAGAGGGTTGGACTGAGGGCTGCCTATACCATCCTGTAGAAACTATAATCCAAAGGAAAAAAGCAAAGAAGACCTCTACACTACCCTGGCAGAAGAGGAGTAACTAAGTGAAGTCAAGCAACAGATACATTTATAACATGAAATGGAAGAGGTAATAAAAGGTATTTTTTATCCAACAGTGTACACTGCTAGTGAGGATGAAGTGAATATATATGTGTATATATAATATACACACACACACATTACAAGAATATGTCAGTCTTTGTGGACCTAACAAAAGTATTCGACAAAGTGTGGAAAGACGGACTTCTCCTCAAGATGCTTAAAAATAAAGTGGAAGGGAGAATGTTCAGTTGTATATGTGATTTCCTCCGCTATCGGACAGCAAGAGTAAAGCTAGGTGGGATTCTGAGCCATCGTGTCACTCTCCTGCAAAGAGTGCCACAAGGTGGAGTCATATCACCTACCCTCTTCATCATGTTCATCAATGATATAGTGGAGACAATTCCTAGGCATATCTCCAGGGCTCTCCATGCAGATGATCTTGCAGCATGGTGTGCTGCAGAAAACTTACTCACTGCTAAACACAGGATGCAGGGAGCACTAAATATCATAAGAAAATTGTCGTCAGACTGGGGAGTCCAAATAAATACCTCAAATACCGTAGTAACATGCTTCTCATTATCCAACTTGGAACATCCAAACTAAAACTACAGGAAAGTTAAATCACATATGAGGAAAACCCTCGCATGAAAGCCACAGATGAACACCATAGAATAGAGAACAACAAGAAAACTCTCCCTAATAAAGAAGTTGGCAGGCACAAGCTTGAGAGCAAACGGTCGCATTCTCAAAAACATCTATGCAGATACAGTCAGGCCAGTTTTGGAATAGACATGTCAGTCTAGGACATAGCACCCAAAACAAATACAGACCGCCTAACAAAAGTTTAAAACGCAGGCCTCCAATTAATCACAAGAGGATTGAAAAGTACCCCAATCCAGGCAATGGAAAAACACGCCAAACTCAGACCCCTGCATAATACACGAGAAGAGAAGGTGCTCGTGCACAGCGAGAAGTTGCAACTCATGCCAAACCATCCCATGTAGGCCAAACACCAAAATCCAGGGAAAAAAAGGTTGAAAATGACTAACTTCGTACACACATCACAACAAATATATAGCTGTCACAGAGACCTCCTCCCAGGCAAAAGCAAAAAAATGGAGATGCTTGCGGGCTATGAGGTGCCAAACCACTATCTAGATAAAGTTTCAATTAACACAGAGGTGCCCGAAATAGAAATAAAAGGTCATCCGGCCACCCCCACCTAAAAGCCAAGGCTCAAGAGAAGATTGAAGGCAAAATACAGTCCCAAAGAATGGACACATGTGTACATAGATGGATCTGCAGAAGGGCAACAAAAAATGGTGGTAGAGGAATCTTTATAAGACAAAATAACAGAAAGACAACCCATAAGTCCTTTTCAACATGGAAAACTTCCTCTAGCCTGAAGGCAGAATCAAAGCACTGAAAATTGTCACCAAATTGGAAGCTCATACACACACACCAAGATAGTGATCTTCGCAGACTGTAAAGCACTACTCGAATCAGTAAAGAACACAACAAATGATGACATAACACATTAAATCAGAACAGAGCTAAATGCAATACAAAAGATCTCAAAGATCACACTCCAGTGGCTCCGCTCTCATTGTTAAATTATGACAAACGAGAGAGCCAATGTACTATCCAAAGCAGGTGGAAAAATGGAACAATACACCCATAAAGTGCCATATAAGGAGGCTAAAACCATCATTTGCAGCCAGTATAAAATAAAATGGGAGAAACAAATGGGAGAGAGTAACAGTCCAGACCCAATCCACCAGTCGACTGCAATCTTCTTAACTTAACTTAACTGGTTTAGAAGACTCTGTATACAACCAGTTACATTTACATCACCTACAAGCTATACACATCCAATCTATTCTTAAATGCATTAACTGTCCCAGCCTCCACCTCCACACTTGGCAATGCATTCCAAGCATTCACAACTCTCTGGCTAAAAAAATACTTCCTAATATCTAATCTGGACCTCTCCTTAGTCAACTTGTAGCTGTGCCCTCTTGTGGTTGTATTTAAAAAAACTTGTTATCGTCTAACTTATCCATTCCTCTGATCATCTTATACACCTGTATTAAGTCACCACTTCTCTCTTCCAGACACTGTAAGCCGGTTTAAAAAAAATCTTTCCTCATAACTGTAATTCTGGAATCCCACTATCAGCTTTGTTGCTCTGTTTTGTATTCTCTCCAGTATGTTTATATCCCCTCTCTGATAAGGACTCCACACCATTCTGCATGAGAACGGGCCACAGCAGACTACTGGGCCACCTATAACGGCTCAAAATTTCCCAAACAAATGAATGTGCATGTGAGACAGGAGTCCAGACCCCTGAACAAGTACTTCAAGAATGCCCATCCCACGAAGAACTAAGATGCCAGACCTGACCAGATGAAGCAGAACTAAGACAAAAACTATGGGTTCACCGCTCAGACCTGGGAAGGACTGTGGACTTCATCCTGGCGATAGGACTGAAGATTTTGCATGACAAAAAAAAACCCCGAAAGTAGAAGAGCCAAATCCGTATTTGTTTTTAATTGACACTGGTGAGCATTTAGTTAGAACTGAGAGCTTGACTTCAATTCTTTTCTATATTTGGAACCCAAAACTTGGTTTTACTGTACTTCTTTTCATTTCATCTGAAGTAGAGGGCCATTACTACAGCTAGACCTCCATTATGGGAAGCCTGCACCAAAGCGCCTAAAATGCTCTTACAGTGGTGGTTTTTGTAGCAATTGACTATACATGAAAAGGTTTCTAGTCTCATGTACACTACTGTACTTACCAACAGTTTAGCTCTGTCATAGCCAGTAGATGTAAGAGAGTTCCAATTCGATGAATAAACATTCCAAACATCTGGATTAACAGCAGAAGCAGAAGTAAGAACACAAAGCCCATGCCCAAGACACTTTCCTGAAAATGTAAACAGAGAACTAAAAACGACTGCAGTATAAGTTACAGTTGAAGCAAAGGCTTCAAGCAGTATCAACCAATTCATCAAAACATGTAAGCTCACTGCATAGCATAGATCTCAACAAATATTTGTCAAGTCTGCCCTCTGGGCAAGCAGTTCTTGGCTTGTGATGGTGTATGGCCAATAAATTCTATAAATCTTCCTTATACAGACCTACTTTATAGCTCGGAACATTCAAATTGAGGTCAGACAGGGATGTCTACAATTTTTCACGGAAATAGCTATGATATGTAGAAACAACATCACTGCTCCCATAAGTGTCTAGTTTCTCTAAGTCAGGGATTCTCAAACTTTTCCACCCACGATCCTTTGGATCAGGCATATTTTTGCCATGACCCTTCACTCAATGTCATAAATACAATTAGTATGTCATAAATACAATTAGTACTAAAATTTATAATTTAAAAATACCATATACACCAAAGAAAATGTTGCTGAAGGCTGAAAAAAGAAAAGAATAAGTTTATCTTTAATGGGATGAATATCTTTGCTTATTCTGACACAATAACTCAAATCATGTATATTAATAATCATATTAATAATCTTATTAATAATCTTATTACTACTAGTCTCATTGCAATCTCGATGTTCTTAAGATTTGCACAATATTTTGTTTGAAGTGCCATCAGTGTTGAAAATGCTGATTCACATAGATAGGTGGTAGCAAATAGCAAACGAACTGTCCTCACTAATTCCAACAAGCATTCATTACAAATCAAGCAGATAAGTCTGCCTTCAATATTTGTGAAAATAAATCTTCAAACATTACAATCCACATTGAAAAAATGTATCATTGCATTTCCTCTTTTTTTTATGTGCATGAATGCGTAATATCTGCAGTTTTATCTATCTGCACATTTTGTTAGTGCTGGATGATCCTGGTACTACAGGATCTGTAGCTTCAACATTATCTGCTCTCTTAGCCTTTGATAAATTTAACCACTGCACTACCTTGGTTTCCTAGAATGCACAAGAGATACCCTAATTTTTAAGATGCTGTATATGCTGAAGTATGTCTGCTACAATCAGGTATAGATTTACACACGTCAAATCCTATACGAAGCTTACTACAGACGGGCAGCGCCAGCTGGACAATAACACATCAAGAATCAAGAGAGGGCTGTCATGGATGACACAGTAAGAGAACAATTGAACAGGTTACCACAGTTGAGAGAGAAGAATGGGTCACACTGGTGATAGAGTACAACAAAGTCATCCTAACGCTAGGCAAGGAATGCAGAGAGTATTGCAAAGGGAAACCAGAGATCGAGGTTAACCAGCTGACAAATGCTAACGCTCAGTAGAGTGATCTAAAAAGGCAAAGGCCGCCGTCCATCATAGATGATGATGGCATAATTAATTTTGCTAGCGCTATTTTTAGTAAGGATTAATTGCGCTACTTTTTATCCTCACTCTCTCATCTCGTGCCACCCGACCCCAGTGGCAAGTCAAGGACAAGACGACTAGGTGGTTACTACGAGATGCAGAGGACTCCGCATCAAGCACCAGTGAAAAAGACGGCGGAGTTCGGAGTAGACCTGATCACGAGGCCGACGGCTTAACCACTTCGCCACGGAATCCCCAAGAGAGTGATCTCATTATATGTAAATGGACTGGTGCTACACAGTGAGATATCTGGTTGGGGCTTCTCTGCTAGAGTGAGAGATTAGGTTGTTGCTCAGCAGCGTGGGGCATACAGCACAACAATGTCCAGTACAAGAATAGAGATGGAAACAACAAGGGCAATCATCATGGACTCCCAATTCTTACTTCAGAAGTTACAAAAAGGCTGGAAAAAGCATGGGTAGATGGCAGCTGCAGAGACCTTAAACCATCAGCCTGAAGAAGGAGCTAGAAAAGGTGCCGCAAAAATTACCTGCCTCATTACATTCTAATCAGCATATTGTGATTGGAGAGGCTTCCATTCTACTGTGGTCACAAAATTTTTAAGAAAAGGATAGTGCCTATTACACAAATTATTAGAAATGTGTGCATACTCATGGACAATACTAGGGCTGACAGGCCAGAATGGAGGACAGCCCTGGTTGCAAGGGAACTGACTAGATATAACATCAGAATAGTCGCCCTGAGTAAGACACGACTAGCAGAGAAGAGGCAACTCTCAGAGGATGGTGCTGGCTACACTTTCTTCTGGAGTGGCTGCAACAACCAGGAATGGTGAGACGCTGGGGTTGAATGTTCCATCAAGCCAACCAAAAGTACACCAATTAAAAGGGAATCAGTAATTGCTTCATGATACTGCAACTTCTTCTAACTGAAAAATGGCAGGCCCAATCATCAGTGGTTATGTGCCAATGCTGACAAATTCAGATGCAACTAAGGACATGTTCTATGAAGATCTGGAGTCACTTATTGCTGGTATTCCAAAATCTCATAAACTGATAGGAGATTCTAATGCCAGAGTTGGTACACATTACACTGCATGAGATAGCCTTATCGGTTGAAATGGCTTAGGTAAATGTAATGACAATGTTCTACTCTTATTGAAGACTTATACCACAAATGAATTTATCATTACCAATAACATCAGCTGACTCCCAGCTCGAAATAGAACCACATGAATGCATCCCAAGTCCTGTCAATGTCAATCCTAACTGGCCCAAACCTTTAACCTAATACAAAATCCAAGAGATCGCTCTCCTGGCCTTGCCTATTTTTAGAACCAAATAAACCTTCAATGAACAAGAACTAAGGTGTGATATTAGTAGAAGACTAAGGGAAGTGTCAACAAGTTGGCAACAACCATGGTATAAGGTGAGATAGGCTGCAATACGTAGGATGCTTCCTGTAATAATATAGTATTATCTCTTTGCTGTTCGCAGACTATTCTACTAAAAGAAAAATGAAAAACACTTACTAACAAGGCCAAGTAGCATGAAAATTATTAAAAATTCACGTTTTTTGCTCCCAATTTTATTATTCTTGTTCAAGCACCCTCCCACAGCCACACGCTGCAGCACGGCTGTAGCTACTACCACGGTAATTAGCCACAGCTTCTAGTCCTTGTGGGTTGAAGGAGCAGTGCCACAAAAAATGAAGGATACTTCTTCTTTTTACTGATAGGTTGTACCGTCATCATACAGCGATATACATTGCACTGTGTCGTTAAGCCTGTGGCCCAGTGCATCCGATTTCAACAGGCGTTTCTATAGGGATACCCTCTTTAGCCTTTGGCTGTCCCCAGCCTATCTGCAAGGCAGCAGTTGTTTGTGGCTAGAGTTGTCTCTCTTAGGGAAGTTGTCTTGCAGGACTATCGAGTCTTCACCACTCGTGTCTATAGGGTGTAGTGATGATATGATATGATGGACTTTGTACTAGTTTGTACTATCACGGAAGAGAGGCAGTCCAGTGTGTCTGTGTCCCAGGATCGTCACGTCCTGCCAGAAACGTAGCATATGCATGTAAGTGGTGTATCTCTTGGCTCCCTTTTTTTTTCTCGGCTTCTCTGCAGTGATGGTATGCCTAGCCTTCCCCGCAACCTGGGACGTTGTCACAATAGGGCAGAGGTGCAATGGCCGCTGGCTTGCATCTCTTCTGCGTCCATTGGGATGGTTGATGGCAGACAGAGGTAAAGAGCGAGGCAGGAGTGCCTTTAACCAGGGGACAAGCCTGGTCATGGCACGGAGATGTTGTTCGCCTGGTGTGCGGACATATCTCATGATCAAGGGTTGAGTCTCAACAGTTCGCAGTGAGGTGGCTGCTCTACTGCTTACGACACCCTGACCGAGAACTAAGTCTTCTACTAGTGGTTTCGCACCTCATCGCCGTATGGGGTGAATATCGAGCAGCTTTCCGCCCGCTTTGATTGGCGGACGGCAGAGACCTCTTTCTGCGGCTCGATCGGGTCGGGCTGAGACGCGAGCCCCAGGTCCCAACCATATCGTAGCCTCCCATCGCAGTGGTGCTGAGATTTAGGGCGGGATTCCGGCTTATAGGCGTTCGGCCGTAATCCCTCAGATGGTAGCCTCGCACCATTGGCTTATCAGCCAAGCACGTGGACCAAACGTCTGCGACCTACGATTCCTCTCGAATTAAGCAGGATTACCGTAGCAACGCCCTGTCATTTGTAAGGTAAAACTGACCTGTCTTCCGAGGGTCTAATACCAGCACCCGTTCCCTATTAGACCCAACGAATCAAGAGAGGGCTTTTTTGTCAGTCAATGACCAAGTGTCTAAAACCTGCGATTCCTTTAGGGTTGAGCAGGATTACCGTAGCAACGCTCTTTCATTTAGAGGGTAAAACTGACCTGTCTTCCGTGGGTCTAATTCCAGCACACGTTCCCTATTAGACCCAACGAAAGTACTCTCGGCCTGTCAATCATTTCAGTGTTGGCGTATTGAGTCAAATTAAGCTGCAGGCTCCACTTCTGGTGGTGCCCTTCCGTCAATTCCTTTATCGAACATTGGATGCGAGCCAATCGAGCTACCGAGAGACTAGCCCCAGATTTTCGAGGGTCTAATTCCAGCACCCGTTCCCTATTAGACCCAACGAAAGTGCTCTCGGCCTGTCAATCATTTCAGTGTTGGCATGTTGAGTCAAATTAAGCCGCAGGCTCCACTCCTGGTGGTGCCCTTCCGTCAATTCCTTTAAGTTTCAGCTTTGCAACCATACTTTCCCCAGAACCCAAACACTTTGGTTTCCCGGAAGCTGCCCGCAGAGTCATCGAAGCAACTCCTGCGGATCGCTAGTCGGCATCGTTTATGGTCAGAACTACGACGGTATCTGATCGTCTTCGCGCCTCTGACTTTCGTTCTTGATTATTGAAAACATTCTTGACAAATGCTTTCGCAGTAGCTCGTCTTGCGGCGATCCAAGAATTTCACCTCTAACGCCGCAATACGAATGCCCCCGTTTGTCCCTGTTAATCATTACCTCCAGTTTCGAAAACCAACAAAATAGAACCGAGGTCCTATTCCATTATTCCATGCACCATTATTCAGGCAGCCGAGGCCTGCTTTGAACACTAATTTTTTTCAAAGTAAACGCGCTGGCCACCTGGGATGTTCAGCGAAGAGCACCCGCGGGATAGAGCCGGCAGACGGTAGGACAGGAGACAACGGGCAGTGAACCGGCGCGAGCCGGACCGCCCGCCTGCGCCTGAGATCCAACTACGAGCTTTTTAACTGCAACAACTTTAATATTGGCTATTGGAGCTAGAATTACCGCGGCTGCTGGCACCAGACTTGCTCTCTAATAGATCCTCGTTATAGGGTTGAAAGTGTACTCATTCCAATTATGGGGCCTCGAAAGAGTCCTGTATTGTTATTTTTCATCACTAAATCCCCGTCCCGGGAGTGGGTAAGTTGCGCGCCTGCTGCCTTCCTTGGATGTGGTAGCCGTTTCTCATGCTCCCTCTCCGGAATCGAACCCTGATTCCCCGTTAAGGGGAAGGATACATACGAGGCATGTTCAAATGATACCGGACCAAACTGCAATAAGTGAACATACGTACGATGCGCATGATGACGTCTCTTCTGGTGTAAACAGCACATACCAACCGTCAAGTTTGCAAAATTTATTTATTTTTCAACTCATAGTTTCCTCAGCAGACTGTTGAAAACATGGCGGGTGTGATACGGAATTTGTCCAGAGTTGATCAGCGAGTGGTGGTTTGGTTTCTAACAGCTGAAGGATGTCGACCAGTTGACATTCATCTCAGAATGCAGGCAGAGTATGGGGGCAAAAGTGTATCAAAGATAACTGAAAAACTGGACAACAATGTTTAAAGAAGGATGTGAGTTAACGAAAGATCTTCTGAGACCAGGTCAGGCGAATATTGTTGCGTTAACTCAAGTCCTTCTGTAAACATCATTGTCCAGTTCTTCACTGTTGTCTTCGACACACTTTTGTCACCATACACTGTCTGCATTCTGCAATGAATGTCAACTGGTCGACATCTTTCAACTGTTAGAAGCTGAATCAATGCTTGCAGATCAACTCTAGGCCGGATCTCGTATCACGTACGCCATGTTTTCAACGGTCTGCTGAGGAAACTATGAGTTGGAGGATAATGACATTTTGCAAACTTGACGGTTGGTATGTACTGTTTACACCAGAAGTGATGTCATCATGTGCATCATACATTTGTTCACTTGTTGCAGTTTGGTCCAGTTCCATTTGAACACGCCTCGTATATAAACATTTACAAGAAAAAAAGGCAACTGTTTGAAGTATGACAAACGTTGCAGAATTCTATTGCTCTCTATTGCCATAAGTGGACCATGCACTGCCCCATTGTCTGAACAAAGATCTTGAGTTAGATATCAACCTTCACCTCCCAGAGAGTCAGTGTGGATTCAGGTTTGGTTAAGGAACTGTAGACATTTGCAGCACATCAGCTTAACTTAACACAACAATGTTTTTATACTGGTTTAAAAGACTCATCAGAGTCTGTATACAACCAGTTACATTTGCATTACCCTGCTTTAAAAGCTATGCGCATCCAATATATTCTTAAATGCATTAAGTGTCCCTGCCTCCACTACCTCCTAAGGCAATGCATTCCAAACATTCACCACTCTCTGACTACAAAAATATTTCCTAATATCCAATCTAGATCTTTTTTTTAAGTTAATTTATATCTGTGCCCTCTAGTTCTCATTGGTAGTTGTATTTTGAAAAACTTGTTATAGTCTAATTTAATGTTTCCTGTGATTATCTTATAAACCTGTATTAAGTCACCTCGAATTCTTCTCTTTTCTTTCCTCATTACTATAATTCTGGAATCTCACTATTAGTTTTGTCGCTCTTTTTTGTAACCTTTCCAGCATGTTTATATTCGATAAGGACTCCACACCTGTACACAGTACTCCAATCTAGGTCTAACCAATGCTTTATATAGTTTGACAATCACTTCCTTACTCCTATGTTTAATATTTATTTTCATCATACCTAAGATTGCATTTGCCTTATTCACTGCTACCTAGACTTGCTCACTCACTTTACCTGTATGCTCTATTATAACCCCTAGGTCCCTTTCCTTATCTATCATTCTAATATTGTTCTCGCCAATTCTATAATTATGTTCAATATTGGATCTACCCATGTGGATGACTCGACATTTATCTATATTAAACTGCATTAGCTATCTCACAGACGAGTCTCAAATTTTATCTAAATCCAACCTCAATATATGCACTTCTGCTATAGATGAGACACTCTTCAGAAGAGATGTTGAGAATAAAAACCGTGATCTATACACCACGTTCACTGATCTCATAAAAGCATTTGATACAGTTAGCAGAAGTCAGCTACGGCAGATCATGCCTGGAAAGTTGTCACTTTGGGGAAACAGCTCCACAAAGGCATGCATGCACGTATACTTGACAATGTCAAGACATCTACATCATTTGAGGTAGACATGGCGTGAAACAGGGATGCATGCTTGCTCTGTTAGGTATGATTTTTTAGTCTATGCTAACAAACATATTCAAGGACGGCCATTCTACCCACCCTGCTCTACGCGTGCAAGAGCTGGACTGTCTACACTGGAGGTGTCAGGAGGTTAAATCAATTCCACATGACTTGTCTGAGACACACACTGCCTGCATATTTACTGGCAGGACCAAATCACAAATAATCAAGTCCTTTCCAGAGACAAGATATCTGGAATTCAATTTTGCAGAATACCCAACTGAGATGGGCTGATCACCTTGCTTGAAAACCAAGCAAGTGGTTCCCAAGAGGGGCTTCTGTATGGTGAGTGAAGGAAGGCGATCATGCAAATACCCAATAAATGATTCAAGTACAGCTAGAAGGAGTCTCTTTAGTGCTGCCAAATAGGTATTGCTACCTGGCTTAACATTTTTCAGCCAGGTACAGTAAAGTCAGAAAGGGTATTGCAATAAATGAAGGCCTCCATGTGCAGACAGGATAGACATACACTCATAAAGGGAATACCAGTAGCAGCTGTAGACCATGTTTGCTAGTTATGCCATAGAACTTTCTGCACTTAACTTAACTTAACGTCATTATACTGGTTTAGAAGACTCTACAGAGTCTGTATACAACAAGTTTCTTGGAGGGTGGTTTTTACCGATGTGCATCTTAATAGACTCAAACACTAGAGCTAAGTAGACCCGCAGCCAGTTAGGCACCATCTATAGCTGCTCTTAACAAACCACACGGGGAAAGGTACAAATAACTTGCATTAGCTTGATCAGTCATGAGCACACCCACGCAGGATGATGTTGGTGGTCCTCACATATGACGATGGATTATTTGAGGTTATTTGAGACTGATTGAAGAAAAGTAACTGAACTAATTAAAATTATATCAATAAAATGATGGAAGGACTGACCTCAATTTTGTTATTCCCTTTTGGGCCGTATTTAATGGTGAACCTTGCAGCATTTGTCAGCTGGAACATGAAGTTGACAGCCATCCACAGGAGGTTGACAATGATCAGAGCAAACACAGAGGAGTTGCGGAGGTCTTTCAGATCTTTTGCTATCTTTTCCTGAATACAGTAATTTTTTTAGAGAAAATAAAAACAATGAAGAATAAGATGGATAGATCCCCAAGTTAACCCCCCCTCCCCCCCCCCCCCTCCCAAGAGGAAAGAAAAAGAATAGGACCACTTCATCTCCATACATATTGTAAAAGGTGACTAAAGAGAATTGTGCATGGGGATAGCATATCATCATGTAAATAAATTGCTACAGAAATCATCAATGTAAGAGCAAGGAAAGTTCTCTGACTCAAGTTTCCGACTAAAGTAAAGAATGCAAGAAGTAGAAGTAGGATGTGTTCACTGCAATGATATTTTAATACTGTTCTCTCTTGTAACATTGCTGGATTTCTTAGCTATCTATAGTATGTGTAGACTTTTCTTCAGGAACTACATTTCTGATGATGCAAGTGATTTTAATGTAATCAAAAAACTTCATAAGCAAAGAAACAAATGAAAATTCCAAGGTTAGTAAATGAATAACGTGACAACTTCAATCACAAAGATAAGTATATTTCAACTAACCAAACCTTTCAGTTCACTGTAGAGCACAGGTCTCCAACAAATGCACACCAAGTCCTATCTGGCACTTTCCATTCCAGCTCTGTTCAGGTCTTCCCTGTTTATCTTAAGCTTTCTTCTCCATGTGTATTTTGATCTGCTGCTACTTCTCTTGCTTTAGGGTTTTCAGAACAGAGTCTACCTTGCTACAAGCTGGTTTCCTTAATGTGTGCCCTATCCAATGTCAATGCCTTCTTCTCACATCATGTATCACTGATACCTGTCTGACTCCTACCAACAATTCCCTATTAGTGACTTTATCATACCATTTCAATTTCTCTATTCTGAGCAGGCATTCATTTCTGAAAATATGTAATCTTTTAGTTTTTGTTTCTGTTCACCATGTCTTAGAGTTATATAACAGAATGAGTTCTACATTGAAGTTGAAGATTTTTATTTTTGTGTTGGATGTAATTTATTTAGATTTCCATAAGTTCATCAATGCAATGAAAGCTCCTCTAATCTGTATCTGTAGCACCTACTTTGTCAATATTGCTGCCCAGATGTATGAGTATGAATGGTTTCATATCTTGTATGAGTGTGTCTCCCAACACAATCTGATTGTCATTAGTTCTTTTTATTCTTTTAACATTTGCTTTTAACTCATGCACCAATTTCTGTGACCTCTCCCCAAGTATACTTATTTCATCTTGCATCTGATTCTGGTTATGGGACAGAAGAACCAAGTCATTGCTAACGTCCAGATCATCCAGTTATTTTGTCAGATTCTATTGAATTCCATTTTTGTTGGTTAAAGCTGTTGTATACATGCAGTTCTAAAGAAACATACATATCAGACATCAAAGAAGCAAATATATTTGGAATCTCAGTCTGTCACAAGAAGATGGAGACATGAGAATAATTATGGCTTATTGTTTTGTTTCCAGCATTACCTTTTCTCTATCTGAAGGAATTATGGGCTGCAAATATTTTTTCACAAGCTCTCTCCAGAATTTAATCTCTTCCTTGTTACCCTAAAAAGAAATAAACTAGAATCATTTTCCTACAGGGCAATCTTTCTGAAAATTGAATTGTAAAATAAAATGCAAAATAAATCCATTTTTATCTTCTATTTTCTCAAACATAAATCTTCTTCTTTTTCGTTCGTTCTCAATCTCCCACTACCAAGCCCTGAAAGGGCTTAAGTAGCAGAATGTAGTCCAGAGGACGGAATGCGTTGTGTCGTAGTTTACAGCTTGGCTGCGATATTTGCACCTTTCGGTCCAACACATCCGACTTCAGCAAGCATTTTTTTAGTACCGGGTTAGCATTCCCTGTTCGATCCCTTCTCCTTAGCCAGTCTGCCCTGCTGCAGCCTATTATCCAGGATCACCACGTGGAGATGTAGAAGGGTTTTGGCAGCTATGGTTCGCTGGCCCTGACGCTAGCAGCCAGCTTTAGGTCGCTGACCACTGCAGCTCATGCCCTGCTCAGCATCTTGATCCCTAACATAAATCAATTTGAAAATGTACATGCATAAGCCGCTAAAGCGATTAGCGTAACCGACCATTTTCAATTATAACTACACCCCATACAATCAGCTGTGTGCCTTTCTTCTCATCTATTTCATTGTGTTTTTACAAACAACAGTTTGCTTCTTCTCTCAGTCGATGCAATTTTAATTTGTTCGGTCTGCTTATAGAAACTGTTTGCGGTACATCTCATATTTGTGCTTGGAATGCCATTCACAATGGTACCCAAGTGAAGTGATAAAACTAAAAGAAACTGTAAGCTTCTCAATTTGCAAGAAAATCTACAATTAATAAAATTTAGTGAGCCCGAAATTGGCTGCAAACTATGTGTACCTTGCTTAATAGTTAGTACACATGTTACAGTTGGTTTATCTTGGCATTGTGTCAGTGCATCATATATATAATGTGATGTTTAACTTTCCCACGCTTTAAAAGCTAATCATCATAAAACAAACCTCTGTACACTAAAGCCTTACTGCATAAAGTGAAAAGATGCTAGAACAGACAAAAACATTAACACAGCAATGAACAAAGTCAGAACAACATATCTCAGCATCTACAAGTATTCACAGCACTGCACAGTACTATAAGTATTGCATTATTTACCATCACCAGAGTGTTAGAAAGTAACCAAAAATTAAATGCTAAAATTGTTGTATTTCCATACAAACTGTCTAATTCATTGAATTTCCTGGTCAAACACCATTAAAAACTAAGAACTGCTTGCTCAGAGCCAACAGGAAAAAATGACTGCCATGGATTGGCCAGGCCCTCAGAAGGGACCCTAATACCATGCCCCCTAATGGACCCCCAACAGGACGTTGAAAAAAGAGGTTGGCCTAAAATAACTTGGCTGAGAGATGACAAAAATAGAATGAATACCATAAACCAGAGCTGGGACTCTGTACAAAGGATGACTGCAGATCAAATGAAGTGGAGAATGTTTTTTGCTGCAGTAAAAGAATAAATCTTCATGATGGTTACTGACCGTCAAAAAAGACCAAGAATTCGAGAAGAAGAATAGAGAGCTAACAGTAGTAACTTAACGTCTTTATACTGATTTAGAAGACTCTGCAGAGTCTGTATACAACCAGTTTCCTTTACATTACCTTGCTCGAAAAGCTATGCGCATCCAATTTATTCTTAAATGCATTAATCGTCCCTGCCTCCACTACCTCCTATGGCAATGCCTTCCAAGCATTCACAACTCTCCGACTAAATAAATATTTCATAATACCTAATCTGGACTTCTCTTTAGTTAATTTGTTGCTATGCCCTCTTGTTCTTGTGGGTTGTTGTATTTTGAAAAACTTGTTATAGTCTAATTTAATGTTTCCTGTGATTATCTTATAAACCGGTATTAAGTCACCACAAATTCTTCTGTCTTCTAGACACCGTAGGCTGGTTTTTCTGAGTCTTTCCTCATAACTGTAATTCTGGAATCCCACTGTCATCTTTGTCGCTCTTTTTTGTATTCTTTCCAGAATGTTTATATTACCTCTATGATAAGGACTCTACATCTGTACACAGTACTCCAATCTAGGTCTAACTAATGCTTTATACAGTTTGCCTATCCCTTCCTTGCTCCTATGTTTAATATTTCTTTTTATCATACCTAACATTGCATTTGCCTTTTTCACTGCTACCTGAACTTGCTCACTCACCTTACCTGTATGATCTATTATAGCCCCTAGGTCCCTTTCCTCATCTATCTTTCTAATATTGTTCTCGCCCATACTGTAACTATGTTCCATATTGGATCTACCCATGTGGATGACTGTACATTTATCTACATTAAACTCCATTTGCCAGCTTACAGACCATTCTTGAATTTTATTTAAATCCAACCTCAATATATCCACTTCTGCTTTAGATGAGACACTACTGCACAGTTTTGTGTCAACAGCAAATTTTGTAATCATATCAATGTCCAAATCGTTTATATATATCAAGAACAAAATTTGTCCCAAAACTGAGCCCTGTGGCACCACTTTTCACTTCACACCACTCAGAATACTCCTTATTTATGCCCATCCTCTGCCTTCTTCCTGTTAATCAATTTTCGATCCATTGGCAACTTCTCCACCTATTCCATATGATTTTAACTTTCAAAATAATCTTTGATGAGGTACTCTATCAATGGCCTTTGCAAAATCTAGATAAAACCATCCACTGGCTCCCCTTTATCTATCACTTTAGTAACCTAGATTTTTTAAGCACAATCATCTCCCTCTAGTAAACCCATGCTGACTATTTCTGATTAGATTAAACTTGTCTAAATGCATTGCAATATTTTATTCGATTATTGACTCTAAGAATTTACAGACTATGCTCGTTAAATTCACCAGTTTATAATTTGCTGGATCTGATTTTTTGCCCTTTTTGAATAAGAGGATCACTCCTGCATCTTTCCAATCCTGTTGAACATCCCTTTTGCAAGTGATTGAGAACATAATATAGCCAATGGTTTTGCTAGTTGGTCTCTAATTTCAAACAGCAATTTTGGATGAATACCATCTTGGCCTAAACATTTATCTACTTTCAACCCCACCAATTTTTAAAAAACCATTTCCTCTATAATACAGATTGATCTTAATCCCGCTGTATCCATTTCTCTTTTTGATAGATATCTGTAGGTTCTGGGATCTTGGAGCAGTCCTCTTTTGTGTAGACTGTGCCAAAGTACTGATTGAGTAGATTAGCTGCCACCCTATTTTCATTTATTATTTTTCCTGTACTGTCCATGAAAGGGCCTACTTTGTCTTTCGTTCTTTGTTTATTTCTAGTTTTTTAATAAAGAATATTTTTGCTGTTTTATTAAACTTTCTGAGCTATGTTCTGCTTGTCCAAATATTTTAAATATGTTTCTTTTGATTTACCTGCCTCTATATATTTTTTCCATGCTTTAATTTTAGCTCTTCTACATTTCACTACAAATCTAGTTATCCACTTTTTACGCTTGGGGTTTACCTCCGTACATGGAACACATTCCTCTTTTAGCGTTTCTAGAACTGTTTTAACCTTTGAACCCGTGATCCCGATAAACCGGTGTGTGTGTACATAACCTGCGCCTCGAGTCACCGGTTTGCCGGTAGAGCACACGTATCTTATAACAGCGGGCGTAGTATGGATAGACACGGGAAAATTTGCATACTACTTCCGGAATGTTACTTCAAAATGGTGGCGCCCATGAATTAATCACATTGCGACAAATTTTTACATGATGAAAAGGCATTCAGAAAAACCAGTAAATGAGCATTCTAAAAGGCTTACAATGGAACAAGCTGTCAAGATTGTTCTCAATGATTCGGAGAACGATGAATTAGATTTAGATAGCAACTATTCTGAAACTGATATAGAAGTTGAATCAGATGATCATTTGAGTGATAATATGTGTTCATTAGACTCTGATGAAGCTACATCTTACCCTGTTCCTGATTTTTCTGGCGATCAGGCTGTTTTACAGGGGCGTGGAAGGGGGCGTCTCCCAGGTAGTGTCTCTAGTAAATTTGATGCAGGTTGGTCTCCAATAAATATATTCAGACCTGTGTCTGCAGTAGACACAACATTTATGGAGCAGATAGGCCCTAAGAACATTCCAGAAACTATTAATCCAGAAAGTAAAGCCAGTGAATTTTTTGAACTTTTCCTGGATAATGATTTCTGGCACAATTTGTGTGAGCAGACAACTCGACATGCTGAGCAGGTGAGAAGCAAGAAACCAACTAGCTACTATGCCAACATTTTTTAAAGTGTAGTAGTGCCAGAGATGAAAGCATTCTTTGGACTGCGTCTTCAAATGGAACACAGTGTGAGTAAACCACGTTACGAAGAGTACTGGTCTAGCTCGTCTGCTAACTTCGTGTCTCATACTCCTGGTTTCCGCACTGTGATGGACCGTGATCGCTTCCTTGCTCTCTGAACTTATCTTCATCTTGTTGATGAGGAGGACCCGGCTTTGGATAAAGCAGATAAACTTTACAAAGTAAGGCCTATGTTGGACGTGTTGCTACCAAAATTTCGGCACTATTATTCGCCTTCACAGCACGTGAGCTTAGACGAAGGTATGATCCCCTCGAAGAGCAGGCTTGCCTTCAAACAGTATATCAAGTCAAAGCCCATAAAGTGGGGAAAAAAGGCTTACATGGCTTGTGAAGCAAGCTCTGGATATATTCTGAATCTGGAAATCTACACTGGAAAAGCAGACAATATTATTCCAGATCTTGGTGTTGTTGGTAGCGTCGTTATTAGAATTTTAACTTCTGGGAATTTGGTCAACAAAAACCATATTGTTGTTATGGACAGATTCTACAACAGTGTAACTCTCTTTGACATGCTGTACACTGATTATGGTACACTTGCTGTAGGTACAGCAATGACAAATAGGAAATTTTATCCAAAAGTACTTAGGGGAGTGGGGTTTTACAGGCCAGGTGACCAGGGTTTTACAGGCCAGGTGACCAGGGTTCAAAGGGTTAAAACTCTCCCACTCTTGTTCAACATCTGTTCCTCCGACAATATCTTTCCAGATTATGTGGCTCGCTGACTCTTTCATCTTCTTAACATCTGCCTTAGAGTAGTCGTATGTTTGCATGTTTATTTTTACTTCTTTCCCTGCAATAAGATCCCAACGGATGATTTGATGGTCACTTGAGCCAAACAGTTCCCCAACAATAACGTTTTCAATCATATTTTCCTCTGCAGTAATGACAGAAACCAATGTAGGTAATTTTTTAATGATAAAAACAACAAAACAGGCTATGACCCAAACGGCCTTCACAAGGAACTAGAACAAAATAGATGAGACTAATGACAGAAACAAGTTTGTTTTCAAAATCTTAACTTGGTCCAATAGCACATTCTGGACCAATGACCGATATAACAGACTGTTATTTAAACTCTAGAGGACCATTAACCGATAAATCGGATTTTGTTTTGTAGATTCGTGATTCAGGTTTTGTGCTAACCAAACTACTTAAAAATTACAACCAGAACTAGAACAGCTTCTGTTCGTGACATTTGAGTCGAGCCACTAGTGTTTAGGTACTGAATAAGTGATATATTTGCATTTTGAAGTAGCTAAACTGTTTTGTTGATTCCTAAAAAATAATGACAACGCCCACTGCTTCTACTAGACCAAAACAATATAGTGTAGAACAAGCTATAGCTGTTTTAAAGCTTATTAGTTAGTGATTCTGATACAGAATTAGACGATTCAAAGGATAGCGATTACAGTGGTGATAGTACTAGTAGACCTAATGCTAAGAAATCAAAACGGTCTGGCTTAAGGTTAGTTGGTGGTTGCTTCCAGTCAGGGACTATTAGTGCTCCTGAATCATCAAGCAGCAGCGATGAGACCGATTTAGAGGATATAACAGGTACATCTAGAGTTGATGGTGATGGAAATAATGTTTATAATGGCAATTCTGCAAGGAGAAAGGCAAATTCCATACCACAGAGGACTACTAGGCCTGGTGATGGGTGGCGTGATGCCTAAAATAATGGAAGTTGTGAATTTTTTTATATTTTTATTGATTTTGGTAATTGAGGAAAATTGTACATAATTTCAACATTTTTGGAGATAAATGCATCAAATTAACAGTGTTTTGAGGAACTTTGGATACTATTCTGCAAAATTACCAGACAAATTAAAATCAACATTTCAGACCATAGAAAAAGAATGGTGAGTTTCAATATTTTGACTTATAAATTATCTACCCTTTAAATTTTTGTTGTTCAACATTATAATTTTTTCAAATAATTAAATATAAAGCAATTTACTGATATTTTCAATTTCTCTACCCATTTTTCTTTACAATGATATATAATGAGTACTATATTTGTCTATGCTATGGTGTGTAATAGTCAGTTGTAAAAGGGATGCAGTGAAATTTTGCTACAGCTGAAAATTAATTTGGTCCAAACCTAAAAACAATCAAGTCCTGAAAGAGTTAACTTTACTTCACGTTACTCTCAGTCCCTGTTGGTAACTTGATTTCAGGTGACTTATGTCCATTAACTTAGTTTCATGTAGGCCCTGGTTTATTAACTTGACATCAGGTGCACATTGGTCCATTTACTTGGTTTCATGCAGTTAATGGTCCATTAATTTGACTTCAGGTGACCATCAGGTCAGTTTGAAATCCCTACAGTAGGATTTAGTAACTACTAATCAAACAATGACTTACTTCAAAGACTTTTCCATCTCCTAAGCTAGCATGCTCTGACCACACAGGATTCTTTAAATCATCTCTAGTTTTCTTTCGTTTCGCCTTCCTATCTGTGGCCAGTTGAGGGGTCACTTTCTTTTCCTATGTTATTGTCAATTAAAAACACACAAAAATGATTTAAATAATCAGACAAAACACGAATATCTTAGTAGTGATGATAAAATAAAACAATCTTTTTCTTCATTCAATTCTTAGGAAAACAAGTTCTTCATTCCATTATTCCTGTATCATGTAGGGGATGTTGTTTCTTGAGCTTTCTTTCAAACCTAGGAGGTTACTCTTCACTTAGTAGATGCAAATGACAGGGTGTTTGGTGTATTGGTAGGTTTTCTACTCTAAATTTGTACTATTAGTACAACAATGCACTATTAGTCACCTTATATAACAAGCACTAATGCACTATTACTCACTTACTCTAATAATCCATCAGTGTAGCAGTGGTATTATTCTTGTCCCTGTCACACACAGGAGGAGGAGAGGGGGGTTGGGGGTGTGGTGTTAAACCTAACTGTTGGTGGCCTCATCTAACAAACTCTCAGTGTGGCATTGAGCCTATTCACATCTCCAATGCAGGGAACACAGCCTAATCTTGTAACTTAAGATAAAGCACATCAGACTTTACAAAATACTTATACATGATAGACCCTCCAAGCAAACTTAACTGCAGCATCCATATAAAACAGTGCAACATGTGTTGCTCGCTTGACCAGGACTCACCACACAGTAAAGTTATTGCCTGGCACCCCAACAATCACTAATATGCTTTACAGCTCCACCTACCAGCTACATAACACCTGCAAATTCTTCAAATTGACACTGATTGAAAAATAGCAAACAACTTGGCAGACCTAGTTAATAAACAACACAATTTGTGCCAGTCTTCTACAATAGTTATGTTAAACAATGTACTATCAGACCCATCATGTAACAAGCACTCAGTGTGGCAGTGGTTTTATTCTCATTTGTCCAGAATATTCTACCATAGATGTGTGATGCGAAAAAAGTTGCAGTCAATGTCCTCTTTAACCTAGTGTACATCGCAACAGTCACTCTTTCTTTAAATAGTCGAGCATCTCAAACTTTTGAATTGTCTGTACTTGTTGCTAACATTCCGGGAGAGGGGTACTGACTTACACGGCAGATGTTTGTCCAGAGAATAAGATAGCAGAAAGTTTTCTCAGGTCGTGAGAAACACTGTTTTGGGACAGTAAAGATGAGAACAAGATAGATGGTAAACATACCAGGTTATTTTTTAATGACAGAAGAATGGATGTTATAATTATAGGTAAATTGTTTTAATTAGATAATTGTTACTCAAGTGTACATTAAACAAAGAAATAGAGGCTAGATATTTAGTAAAATAGATGACCAGACACGGTAAAAAAATTAACAAGCACCTATTTAACTAATGGAGGGGAATTTGTCTGGCAAATGCATGAAAGAGAATGTATTGTCATGTACCAGACAAGTTGTGGGAACAAGTGTTTAACAAATGAGTAAACACAGGGCTACTTTATCTGTCTTTTCAGGTGTAACCATTTAATCGTAGTTCCTTCTTGCCTTCTCTTCCCCACATATTATTAGGTCAACCTCTCTTTCTCTTCCCTTGCAGATACCATGTCCAGCTATGTTGGATGGTGCCTTCTTCAGCTTATGTCTTATCAAGCCTTATTTTCATATATTAATTTGCTGTCCCAGTGACTGTTGTTGGCTCCTTTCCAACAGGTCTTCGTTCTTTACCATGTCCTGCCACTTTATTTCCACTATCCTTCATAGGCATCTGTTAATGAAGGACTGGAGTCTTTGTTGTATGGTCTTGGTCATTCTGCATGTTTACACTCTATACAGCAACACCGACTTGACACCGGTGTTGAATTTTTTAACTGTGTAAATCTTGATTTCTCTGGATCTCCATATGTTGTTTAGTGTCAGGAATATCATTCTTGTCCTTCCAATTCTGGCCTTTATATCTGCTTGTTTCTTGCAAAGAAGGTCTAAGGTCTAAGCTTTCTTTGAAATGATCAACCCACGATTTCTGTTGTTCCTCCGATGATGTAAATATTTTGCCTTGTCTATCATTGATTGGTTTATGTCTGTATATATCTATATATCTGTTAGTCAGATAAAACATCCTGATCAAGACACCACCTCGCTTCCAAGGAGTTCTTCCTGGAAACAGGCTGTTTCTTGGCAGTCTGGCTAATAAGGTGACGCCTTTCTTTGTCTCTTTTTTCCTGGGTGGATCATGACGGAGATTGCTTGGTGATACTGGCTTGGTACTTTCACAGTGATGGCCTATCCAGCACTACCTTCTTCCTTAGATTTCCTGTTTTCTTCCATAAGCTTTTGTATGTAACCCTGTCAAACCACCCTGTAATCCCATGAATTTTTTTCAGGAATTTATTGACACAAGTCCTGTAATCTCTTAACACCGAATTTTGTCATCCAACATGTTTCTGCTCCTTACAGAAGGAACGTCTTGACATTTGAGTTGGAACTCAGGATCATTTAACTATAAATTTATAATCAACTTTTATTAATGTTGTTTTCCTTAATTTTTGATTAGTTTGATGTATAGGTTTTCATATGTTAAATCTGAAAGATATGGTCTTTTTTTCTTTCCTTGTTTGCGTTTCCATTATGCCATAAGTGGTGACTAAACAGGGTTGGCATAGAGCTGGTTAACCCCTTTTGTAAAATGTTTAAGTTAATAAAACCTTCAATAGATATATGTCATATTCTCAAAACAAGGAACGAACTAGGAAGAATATACCTCATCCTTTTCTACTTACAATATAAGTTATCCATTTTTTTCCCCTGTATCATTTATACAGTATTGTTTCTATAATTTTCTTTCAAACCCTGGTTCAGATTTTTGGTTTGTGTGAATGATGGTGCCTGCATCCATGAGTTGGTGAGCCTTCTACCCTAGAATGCACTGTTATTCATTGCTTATGACAAGCTTTCAGTATGCCAGGAGTTCTATTCTCATCGCTGTCACACGCATGTAGTTTTATAACGTAGAGGGGATAGACTGCAGTGTTAGTCACCTCTTACAATATGGTATATATGTGGTAGTGGTACAATTCTCGTCTCAGTCACACACATACATCCTTTCTGGATACAGCTCAGGCAATCAATACATAACACCACAAAGTAGTCTCATTCACAATTATTAATATTTCTTGCAAGCTGAAGAATCTGCTTACCTCTACCGGAAGTTCATTTGATTTCACAGACATAGCAGATATACTGGAATGTTGCTGATTCACTTCAGGCTGTACTACAACTACAGATGTCAGAACATCACATTCAAGGTCACCGCACTGGTTTTTCTTCAACATATTCTGCAAAGAAGATCATTTTCTGAAACATTAGCAGCACATGGAGTGACTGTACAGGTAATAATAAAGGATCAAATACTAGAACAGTTCAATAGTTTCTCCTATCTTGGAAACATAATAACGAAGTGTGGAAAATGCAAGATAAAATTCAGTAAGAGAATTGAAATGGCCAAAACTGTGTTTAGCATGAGACATATGCTGACATCACAAAAAAAATTTCACCAATTGAAAATGTGCATATATACTATTAACCATTTCACTGATGTTACCCCCAACACAACCAGTGAAGCAGATCCACACAAGCCTCAAAAGATTTGAGCTCATTAGGTCTGCTATCAGCTCTCTAATAGCTGTTAACCCTAACATGACCAGTGAAATAGATCCACATAAGCCTCAAAAGATTTGAGCCCATTAGGTCTGCTATCAGCTCTCTCATAGCTGTTAACCCCAGTATGAACAGGACAGTAGATCCACACAAGCCTCAAAAGATTTAAGCCCATTAGGTCTGTTATCAGTTCTCTCATAGCATCCAAAATGTAAAGGACAATTTCCAGTAAAAGATAAGCTCAGCACTGTCTTCATCAACCTCCAAGAAGCATAAGACAAAGTTTGGAAAACAGGTCTGCTAATAAAGATACAAAACATGGCCATTCATGGGAAAATGTGTTCAAAACTATATGAGTGATAGGACTATCTAAACTCAAGTAAATAAAAGACTGTCTTCAAAATGTACACACAAGGAAAGGTTTTCTCAAGGCTCAGCACATAGCTATACATTATTTATAATATTCTTAATTGAGCTGTCAGATATATTAAACATCCAGAAAGTCTTTGGTTTAACTTACCTCAAAAAATTAACTCCTGACTGTGGTTCAGCTTACCTGAAGATCAGCTCCTAACTGGTTCAGCTTACCTCAAGATTCTTGTCAATCCTGGTCAGTAGATCTATCATCACTTTGCTGTCTTGCACAACACCCTCTTCACCACCATCACCTGCAGCATCAAATAACTGTTTCTGTGGACTTGCAGGTTTCTGGGGCACCAGTGTTTGCACAAGTTTGGTCAGTTCTTTGATATGTACTATAACAAGAAATAAGTTGCATTGTAGTGATATAAAGCTGTGAGCAAAATAACTAATTCTCTAACTTCATTCTCAACAGCGATGCCAGCTATGAGAACACATTCACCTTATACTAATACAAGGCAGCAAAAAAAGGAATGGTTCACTCACATTTTAATAATTGAGACGTCGCACAATGAAATCTCCAAGACTCCATCCTCAACAACAGTGTCTGCTTTGAGAATACATTTACCATACACAGGCACAAAGAATGGGACACAATGAGTAATAACAGGGTCAGGTGAAACATGCTGATAAAAACTCAACTCCATGTCTGTGTCTGGTTCCCTAGTAACAGGCTGTGCCACAGCAGTCTGGTCAATAAAGTGGTGATTGACACTGTAATCCCTATAGTGGTGAACTGAGGAGTCTCATTTACACTAAGGCCAGCAAGACCTTGGTCCACTTTCCCAAGTATGCCTCAGGATGTAAAAAGAGTCACTGTAACCCACCACCCAAAAAACATTGTCAAGTGTTGAATTAATTCAGTTCAACTGGCTGCACAACAACAACAACAACCATACATTAAAATGAGGCAGCAAATAAGGCAAATGTTCATCCAACTTACAAAACATTTAGTCATCGTACAATGAAGTATCTAACACTTCATCTCCGACAGCAGTGTCTGCCATAGGACTACATTCATCTTATACTAATACAAAAGATACATGCCAATCCAGGAAGAAATAATAGGGCAACTGCAGACCTCTAAGCATAATGTAAAAAGTGGCTAAAGATGGTTGTGCATGGCACTAGCAACCTCATCATGTAAAGTTGTTAAAAGTTATTCATGCTGAGTTAGCTATTGGTGTTTCCTTGGTAGCGAGTTATAGTACCTCTTCTGACATACCAGGGCATACTTGAGAAGGTAGACTGATTGTAATGCAATGCAAGCCTCCTCAGTAAGCTCACCTCTATGAAGATTAGTGTCAAAACCCGCTGTGGTGTCATAAAACCTGTTTTCATGAGAATGAAAAAGGACGTGAGATGTCTTGATCAGTATGTTTCACCTGGCCCTGATTACTATTTCCTCATCATGTAGAACAAATTGGTACAAAAACAACCACAGTGATTTGCTGTAGGTGTTCCTATGCTTTGTCAGATGCAAGATGGACACCAGAAGAATACAGTAGTACTCAGCTATACAATATACAAACACCCGATCATACATATGTCTTCTATTACAATCAGAACCGTGCATAAGAATACAACTTTGCTTGTACATATATAATCTGAACATGATTTTTAGATCAACTAGTTGGTCCATTTCAAAATTGACTGCGCGTAATTTTATCCTTCAGTTTGATTTAGAAAATCACAGCTCTTTGAAATTGTTCCTGTGCATCTGTTATATTTGTGCTTATAATATTAATAATGGATCCTAAGTCTGGTGATACCCATCCCAGTTTAGAAAGAAGTACAAAAGTCAGTTCAATACTACAAAATTCAATAGCCTGATATAGTGAAATACTTTGAGAAAGGAGTAAGACTTTGATGTGGCAAACTACATTCCATTCTTTTAACCAGAAACAATCCACACATCCATCGACTGTCATCACTAACTCTTCAGATACAGAGCCGCCATCATCAGCCACTGTAAGATTATCATCAAATGCAGCTTCTAAAAAACTTTTTTTAAATGGACAGTCCCTAAATTGTTCTTTGTGAATGAGGCTAAATTTAAGGTGAAATTCAAGACACCTTAATCACCATATGGTAGGTGTATAATAGAGCAACTTGGACTAAGCAAAAGAAATGACAAAGAAGATGCCTGCAATGGGACAGAGATTAAGACAAAGATTGCAATAATAAAAAGGACCTTAAGAAAAAACACAGAAAGTACTAACCTCAAAAGAATATCAGGATAGCACTAAGGAAATAAATAATCACATGTATGGTTAATTGCAATATATAGGGCTGAAATATGGGCTCTTGCAAAGAAGGGTGGAAAAAGCTTAGAAGAGTTTTAAATGTATTGCTCCAGCAGAATAGAACAAGTGAGTTGGACAGAAAGAAGATCTAATGACAATGATAAAAGCTCCAAAGGAATTCGGTGTAGATAAAATCTGTTATGAGATCTACAATTCAGAATCTATACTGAGCTACCTGATTGCATTTGTCTTTATTGTACTACTCAAAAAACCTTATGCAATTGCATGTTCAGATTTTAGAACCATCAACACAAGAAACTAATTACATGTCTGCGAAACATAGGTATAGATGGTAAAGACACAAGAATACTCAGTAACTTGTTCTGGAAGCAAAATACTACCACAAGATTTGATAGGCTTTATTTGCCTTGTATCGATGTCTACTTAGAATATTTACTGTCCCCTTGTTTGTTTAAAATTTATACAGAACACATTTTTAGACAGATAAAGGAAATGTCAGTACTCATTACCAGTGAAGTAGCGGAGCATGACTAACGTCTTGTCAGGCACAACATACTGATCAGACATGTTAGTCAGGGTTAGGCACAACATACTAATCAGACATGTTAGTCATGGTCAGGCAAAATATACTGGCCAAGATCCTCATCTCGGCGTCTTTGTAGCCCTTCCTGGAAACAGGCTGTTTTCATGGCAGTCTGGCTAACAGGGTGAGGGATCAACGTGATCCCCATAGTAGTGAGCGACACACAAATGATGCCAAGCATAGCACGACTGCCTGGAGGACCCGGTCCACCTTCATCAGCACGCTTGGGATGTGAGGAAAGCTACTGCAGTCCATCACTTAACGACCTTTTCAGGGCGCACACAAGAGTAAACTTGCTCATTGTGGGCATTCACAAACAACAACCAATCATTATAAACAATAAGAGTTTTCTAATCCATAGGAGATAATTCTTCTTTCTTACCTTCTCCTCGGTTAAATATTTTGGTCAGAAATCCTTTCTTTGTCTTTTTCTTTTTTAGTTCCTCTGCCTCTTGCTTCTTCCTTTTGATTTCTAGTCTCTCAGCTTTTGTTGGCACCTCTCTCGTACCCCAAGAGACATCATTCAAGTTACATATTGAATAGATGACCAACAGAAGATAACCAGATGGGATCGTTAATAAATAAATCACTCCATGCGCCAGACACCAAATTTCCTGCATATATTAGAAATAACCATTTTTGAGGAAAAAATATATTAAAACACCAAACAATCAATCATTTCATGAAATACATGGTCAGTCTTTCTCAATGCAACATTCAACATGCACCAAAGCTAGGATAAGATAAAAAAGCATGCACAGCTAAACAGAATTTGTCCTCATTGAGCAAAAGAGATTAGCTATGCCAAGACCAGATAGAAGACAATGAAGCCTCAAACCTCGAGGGCTTGAACAAGTCTACTGTTTTGGTCTTGCTGGGGTTTGCAGCAATAAAAGAGCTGACATATTGTCCCCAAAGGCACTTATAGTAAGGAAAACGGACATGGGTAGTTGGGACATTTTGAAATTGACCAATGACCGCCTCTTGGTTGATAACACTGTAATTTATGAACCAGCAACATACAGACTGCAAAATGTATTAATCTAATGTGGATCAAGCATGAAGAGATGCCAGAGAGGATGAAGCAAGAGTGAGTACTTCAAGCGAACTAAAGAAACTATCTGTATCCTTCCTTATTTGTGGAAAGATTAATCAGTGATGGGTCTGCCCAGAGTGCTGTGAAGTAAATTATTAACAGAAAAGAACAGTCTTTATTGGAACTAATTTAGGCTGTCAAGTTACACAATCACAAAGGTAAATTTGCTTTGATACAACCAAAAATTGAGATTGAGAGGTCCATAATTCTGCAAAGAATTTAATTCTAATTCAGTGCAAAAATGTATGTTTCCCTGCAATAGATTGATGTTTTCATGCCATTATTGCAAGTCATATAGTAGGGCTGATATTATATTATTGATCCGGACCCTTATCTTATTGTATGTGTGCATGAATATATCTATATGTCTGTATAGACTGAGCTAACCTTAAATTATCTTATCCATCCATCCATTTGTGACAGATTTAGTCTTACCAGACAGATTTTGTCTCCATATTGACAGCACTTAGTTTTTTCTAGAATTACGCCGCAAGCGTAATTTATATTTTCTTCAAATTAGAAGTGGATTTTCAACAGGACCTGACCACTCACGTCAGCAAATACTGCGTCAGGGTGGTGGATTAATTTAGGTGCCCCTCACGACTCCATTTTGAAAGTGGGACCGGTAGAAAAATTGTTCGGGAATTTTATAAAAACCGAGGCAAACTGGGAGCTCGGCGTATTTTCAAAGAGATTCAGAGAGAGACAACATATTAAGAGGGACTTAGATTTAGAGAGGGACTTATTTAGAGAGATGATTGAGAAAGATGATTCAGAGAGACGCTCAGAGAGACAGTCAGAGAAGAGTGAATGTCGCATTGACTGAGTTCCAAACTCAGTTTACAGAAGTAAAGTATTACTGATTTTCATTTGTGAGTAATTAGAATTTCACCAGGTTCAATTTTAACCATCACGGGACACGTGGGTGACCTTTGAAGTTTATAGTCATCGCAGAGTCTCCATAGATCTCACAGAAGCAGCCTAGATCAGTCATTGCTACCTGCTATAGGAGAGAACAGGCTTCCTGTCAGATCTAGATCGGCTGAGAGAAAACTTTACCATTTTACACGTGGTCGACCTGCGCCAGGTTACCACGTGGTCCACATGCGCCAGTTTAAACACGTGGCTGCCTTCACTAAGTTTGTAGTCATCGTAGATTCACAGCAGTAGCCTATTCTTTCGACATCCACCACGCAGATCAACAGTCGTCGCTAAGGAGCGGAGCCAAAAACGTTTACCTGGGTTTGTTGTAAACCACGAATTAACCATCTGCGTCAATACGCCATAATTCGGATTCACGTTACAGCAGGCCAAGTACGGAAAGTAGACTGTGGACAATAGGTTTAGGTTTAGTGGTAGTTAGTTTTAAGTCTTAGGTAACCATTAGATAGGAGGTGTAGGGAGTTGTGTATGGTAGAAGAGTGGAAGAGTTGTAACGTGTAGAAATAAAGAATATGTTTTTATTGTTTTGAAATAGTGTCCTTATTTTATTGAAGTGTTAGTTGATGTGATAGATTTTAAGACTGAAAGGTGCGGCCTCAGTGAGCCGGGAGAGCAAAACCCTGTTTCGTCTGCTACACATTCATCTATCCAGGGAAAGGAGACTAACGTCTGGTCAGGTAAAATATACTGATCGGACATATTAGTCAAGGTCATGTAGAATATACTGGCAAGAATTCCGCCTTACTTCCTCGCAGGTCTCTCTGGAAATGGGCTGCAACCCGCCCCTCAATGCTCTTTTCAGGGCACAAAAAAAAAGAGAAATTATATCCTTTGTGGAAATTCTTCTTCTTTTTCGTCATTCGTTTTCAAACTCTTGCAACCAAGCTCTTAAAAAAGGCTTTGCAAGTAGCATGATGTAGTCTGGAGAACGGAATGCGCTGTGTCGTAGTTTACAGCTTGACTGCGATATTTGTGCCTTTCAGTACGACACATATGACTTCAGCATTGTATTTTATGGGCACCAGGTTAGCCTTCTCTCTTTGATCCCTTCTTCTTAGCCAGTCAGCTCTGCTGCAGCATGTTATCCAGGACCACCGTGTGGAGGTGGAGAAGGGTCTTGGTAGCTTTGGTTTGCTGGCCCTGATGCAAGCAGTCAGCTATGGATCGCTAACCTCTGCAGCTCATGCACTGCTCAGCATCTTGATCCCTATATAGTGGGCATTCAACAATAACATCCATTCATTTATCTGTCTGCCCTAAAATATATTAAAAGCAAAAAACATACCAACATCATAAAGCAAGAAGGCAACCAACCTGTGGATGACAGAGTCCAGCGATAACAAATATCCCAACCAGCAAGGCGATCACGATGACACTTGGGTGCAGAATGTTCTCCGTCGAAGCTGTTATGATGGTGCCTACCAACACAATCGTCATTATGAAGGTATAAAAGACACTGAGAATTGCTGCAAAAATCAGCTGTATCTTGGAGCTGAACCAGAAACAGACTATCGTGAAGATAGCTGCTGGTATGATTGAAAAGATGAAGGAGCCAACGAGAGATAACTTAAATACCAACTTGACAGCCCCTGTAGAGAAAAAAACAAATATCGAAGCTACCACAGAACTGAAAACAAAAGGATGATATATAAAACAATAACATAAACAAGTAAAGCTCAGAATAAAGGTCGCTTGTGTGACAGTCAGAAATTCTAAAGGGGTTTAGGTAGAAATTATAGAGTCATTGGTCCCAAGGGAGGATGAGAAGAGGATATCTCTAAATATTGTGTAAGAGAGAGCTCAAACCTATAACTTTAGAACCTTACAAAGACTAAAGCAAAGTGCAACTGTCTTTGTTCAAAATCAAGGGCACTGGGGTCTAAGAATTAACCAGACAATATTAACTAAACTTATTTACTGTCCACTAGTTTAGGTTACTCTAACCTGAGTAGGTACGTTATAGCTAGTGGAATGAAAACAAGTAAAGATCCCATTTCACGCCAGGTTGAGTATGAGAAATATGGTGTTGTGCCAATAATATTTGGTGATCTACAACACATAATGAGTGATGTGGTCAGTATCAGTTCATTATTGGTAGTTTATTATTGAAAAAGTTAGGCCAGCATGTAACTACCACCTGTGAGTTAGATGGCAAATTTACAGCATGTTTATATCCACTCTGTTATATTGACTCCACACCCAAACACAGTAATTTAAGTTTCCCTAATAATTTATATAACTTGACTATTACTTCCTTGCTCTTATGTGAAATGTTTCTTTTTATTGTGCCCAATATGGCATTAGCCTTTTTCTCTGCCACCTTGACTTGCTCCTGCCCCTTTCCTGTATGATCTATTATAACTTCTAGGTCTCTTTCCTTTTTTATTGACCTAATATTGTTCTATCCCATCTTGTAATTATATTCATTATTGGATCTTTCCATGTGAATGACTACATTTTTCTACATTAAACTCCATCTGCCAGTTCTCAGACCATTTTTGAAGAAGTAGAAGAATTACATGACTAAGTAATGGGAAACCTGTAAATATTATTGGACCCTACACAAGTTATAGTAAACTTGTACAAATTACTGGAAACCCATAAACATTAGGGAGACCCACACAAGTTATATAAAATTAACACAAATTACTGCACACCAGTACAATTTATGAGAAATTTGTACAAATTATGGAAACCCACACAGATTAAGTTAAACACAAAAATGATTGGAAACTCACACAGAATGCTCTAAACCCATACAAGTTGACACCTATGAACATACCAGCAATCATCAAGATGATTGTCCCTGGGCCTAAAATAGTCATCAGCATAAGAAGCCATTGGTAGCCAATGTATAAGATACTTATGTTGGCATTCCTCTTGGTAGTTAAGTCTGAACTCCCAAGCAAGTCAAGGATGTTGGCGATTGTTGAAGGCATCCAACGCCGTCTTTGGTTGAAGAATTCAAAGAATCCTTCTGGTGCAAATGTCCAAGCATCAGCTGCAGCTGCGTACTCAATCCTGTATCCTTGCTGCAGCAACAGAGTGCAAAGCCAGCGATCCTCACCTGTTGGGAAATTTAATCAGGAAATATAACAGACGAGAAAAGTCATGCAATTCTTCTACTACTTCTTCAGAATAATGACTTTAAAAAAAGGTAAAGGTAGTCTCATAATAATGGCTGTATGTGCTTTCTAAAGGTACTGGTGATGCTGATATGTGCTTTCTAATGGTATGGGTAATGGTTGTATATGCTTTCTAAAGGTACTGGTGATGCTGATATGTGCTTTCTAATGGTATAGGTAATGGTTGTATGTGCTTTCTAAAGGTACTGGTGATGCCAATATGTGCTTTCTAATGGTATGGGTTAATAGGTGTATGTGTTTTCTAATGGGGCGACCAAAGAAATGTTTTAAAGACGGTCTGAAGGACTCACTGTAAAGTTGCCAGATAGACATCGAAACCTGGGAATGTATTGCGCAAAACAGATCTGACTGGAGAAGCGCAGTCAAAGCGGGTGTAGCTACCGGCGACGGTGTTGTGAAAGCTCAGAGCAGATGCGAGACCCGGAAGTCCCGAACAGCGGGACCACCATCACCTTCTACAAACCTCGTGTACCCGCTATGTAGCAGATGTTTTCATGCCCGCATTGGCCTGTTCAGCCACATACGCACCCACACCCAACAGGGGAATCTGTGACAAGGATGATGTCGGCCGTCCTCATCAACAACAATGGACAGCTATTATTATTATTTCTAATGGTATGGATAATAACTGTATGTGCTTTATACTGGTACTGGTGATGGCTGTATGTGCTTTCTAATGGTACTGGTGATGGCTGTATGTGCTTTCACATGGTAGTGGTGATGGCTGTATGTGCTTTCTCATGGTACTGGTGATGGCTGTATATGTTTTCTAATTGTACTGGTGATTGCTGTATGTGCTTTCTCTGTTCATAGTATGTTGGGAACTTCTTTGCACACTTTACACTTTCATATGTCAACTTTACTATATTTAAAGAAAGCAGCTGTCATTCTGAGGTTATCTCCATAGAGATTGTACATGAAAGTTACTTATAATGGTCAAATCTGCCTTATCTATTTCTTGTATGTTGGAGTCTTCTGGTGGCACATGATAATGATAATACAGTATTATGTCCATGTTCCCCAAAAATATTACAGTTTATCTCTGATGTGTGTAAAAGGCTGTCTCTGTGCATAAACTTTCTTCTGCACATCATCAGTCTTTTTTGAAGTTCATTGGATTCTGAACATTCTTCTGTAAAATCCCATCTCTGTGGCCTCCATCAGCACATATTCAACAGCCTTCTTTGCTGCTCATGGTATTTTTAATATTCCTCTATAAAACTACAACTCTAGTACAACAGGCTTCTTTGCTGCTAATGGGATTTAAATATATATTCTTCTTAAACAGCACTAGTACAACATACCCTGGTCAAACTGCAAATGGTGGATTGGTTCAGTGGGTATTGTAGAGTATTTCTTCATGACATTTGTGTCCATCAGTGCAGAAGCTCGAAACAAACTGAATAATAGAGAATGAATCATAAATTATATGAATCAGCAATTCATTAATCAATCAAGATCTTTACAGCTCCCTGTAGAACACAGATCCTCAATAAATAGATGGCAAGTTCAACTGTCCAGAGCCATCAGTTTCTGCTGATTACTTTTATATTTGTCTTGAGCTCCTTTCCCTGTGTTGTTGTTTAACTAGGTCTGTTTATCTTCACAGTCAATACAAAGATGAAAATTTGCAGGTGTTATGTAGCTGGTGAATGAAGTTGTTTGAGGTGTAAGTAATTGTTTAGGATGTCCGGCAATAACTTTTCTTTGTCTGCGGTGAGTCCTGGGCAAGCGAGCAGCACATGTTAAACTGTTTTATATGGATTGGTGAAGTTGTGACAGATTCGTGTGCAGGTTCTAATTTGGTTTATCTTGTGGTTGTCTGATGTGTGGGGCTAAAGATGTAGTAGTGAAGAAACTTATAGCTGCTAATAGCAGCTAGCGACTCATAGCTAGCTGTTTACATTAGGGTAAGTGACCCATAACTGAACAAGACCATATCCTGCCTACAAGTGGTGGCCCTGAAAACAGACAGCAACCATGCAGCCTGGTTTAGAGATTAGGGATCAAAGAGGTAAGGCCAACCTGGTCTCAAAAATGCTGTGCTCAAATTTGATGTGTCGGACTGAAAGGGGCAGACATTGCAGCCTTGCTGTAAACTACGACACAAACGTAGTTGTCAGGACAAATGCCAAAAAAAAAAAACCGTCTGATATGTACTGTTCTAAGTTGTTGTTGCAGTTTGCTATTGCTATAATTTTTTTTTGGCGTATGTCCTTTCTTTATGCATGACAAGCCCAGTATACCCTTTTATTCATCAGTTTAACTATTCCTCTTTGAAGTTGTATTTAAGTATTTATTTTTCTGTATGCTGGCCAGCATGGCTAGTGTGTTTACTTGAACGATGCTTGCTCCAAGTTTTGTTATCCTGTTTCTGTTTTCTTATTATCTAATATGTCTTTATATCCTGGAATTCACTGGAGGCTGATTTTGATGTTGTATGTTTGTACCTCGTTAATCGTCTCAGCAGCTTTATAACTACTTTGTTGTTAGTTTGTTGTTAGATCATACAGGTAAGGTGAGGGAGCAAGTTCAGGTAGCAGTAAAAAAGGCAAATGCAATGTTAGGGATGATAACAAGAAATATTAAACATAGGAACAAGGAAGTGATAGTTTAACTGTATAAAGCATTAGTTAGACCTAGATTGGAGTACTGTGTACAGGTGTGGAGTTGTTATCAGAGAGGGGATATAAACATGCTGGAAAGAATACAAAAAAAAAAGAGCGACAAAGCTGATAGTGGGATTCCAGAATTAGTTATGAGGAAAGACTAAAAAACACCGGCCTACGGTGTCTAGAAGAGAAAAGAATTTGTGGTAACTTAATACAGGTTTATAAGATGACCAGAGGAATGGATAAATTAGACTATAACAATTCTTTTAAAAACACAGCCACCCACACAAGAGGGCATAGCTACAAGTTGACTAAGGAAAGGTCCAGATTAGATATTAAGAAAGTTATAACAGGAGGCATGAAGTCAACGTCAATTGTAGAACTTGAAAAGATTACAAAACTGCAATCCATGACTGATAGAAGAGACTGCAGAGCCCAGCTGTAGTCAGAGAAACTCCGAAGACTGACTGACCATCCAATCATATTAAGCGTTCGATGGTTGTCGTCAGCCTACCTGCAAGGCAGGAGGTAGTTTAGAAGTAGAGTTTTCTTTGTCTAATATAAACTGCCACCTATTGCTTATGGGCTTCATCTGCTCAAAACAGTCTGGTTGAGGGCACCAGAGACCTGCATCTTATTCATTCTCCTGTTAGTAACAACAATGGGTTCCATCATGTGAAGGCCATGAGCTGAGCTTTTATTATCTGGGCTATGTGTTGCGCATGCCATGGAAGCATTTGAACAGAATTGAGAACTCATTCACAACATTTTTGGGAACCACTATCCATGTTATTTTTATATAGTCTTAGCTGACCTGTGCACAACTCTTGTACGAGTTGGTAGTAGCTGGGTGCATTTCTCTGCTTAGTAGGCTGGGCTCAAGCAGTGCTATGTTTTTTGGGTTTTGTGTTGGTTTCATCTCAGTTTCAAGTTGATTCTGTCTCCGTCACAGGTTGTCCAGTGGATGGATAACTTGTTTGTTTAGTATCGTGAGTGTTGTGCAGCTCGGGCGAACCTCGCTATCTAGCAGGTCGTCTGCCAGGTGGTCTTTTTTTGCAGTGCACGTACCACAGAGTGGTTGCTGTGCTCCAAGTGTTCATCTTTCTTTCTGACTACATGGCCAGCCCAGTTGTTGGCATGATGGATGACATACTTGATGTGTGACAATGTCCGGAAGTCACTGTTGTGTAAGCCCATCTGGTGCTGTTGCTTAAGTGATAGGGCCACGAGACGGCGCTCAAGCGAGGCATGTGTTGTTCTTAGCTGATTCTCCATGGACTTTGTTAGATACCAGGTTTCACTTCCATAGTATAGCGCTGGTAGGACTACTGAGTCTAATATGTCTGCTGGTGTCTCTTGTGGCGTCTGTTGCTGTCTTTATTCAAGTTGAAGGCGACCAAGCCTGCTCGTCGGCACCTGGGAATCTCAGGCTTCAGTTTATTTTTCATGTTAAGGAGGTGGCTGAGGTAGATGTATTTGTCGACATGCTCCAGTGGTGTTTAGGAACACAGGGTTGGGCTCAGCAATGCTGTTGCGCATAGATTTGTTTTTTAAAATATTTATGATGAGGCCTGCTTTTTTTCCCCTCCATTTCCAGCGAATCTAGCATCTGTGTATAAATAAAAAATACATTTCATAATGGCTTGTGTACTGCATAAAGGAGAATTGTCTGTAGCCTTAGCAGACACCAACAACAGGGTCAAACAGGGCTGTATGCTAGCATCGTCCCTCTTTAGCATGGTCTTTGCAACAATGCTCACTGATGCTGTACATTGTGCTGCTACTAGCATAATTATCATGTACTAATCGGGACGTCAGGAAAGCTACTGCAATCTGCCACAAGTTCCATCCTTTTCAGGGTGCACAAAAGGGTTACCAACCCATTGTGGGCATTAGAAACCAACCAACCATTGGATTGGTGTACAGGATTGAATTTGTTTGACATATAGGTTTACATTGGTTTGGTGAATGGTTTTTCATTTGTGTGATATATGGGTTCTCGATATACGGGTATTCATTTATTTGATATTTGGGTATTCATTTATTTGATATATGGGTATTCATTTATTTGATATATGGGTATTCATTTGTTTGATATATGGGTTTTCATTGATGAGGTTGACATTACATATGGTTATGTTAAATATAAAGGTATGCCACTCTACCTGAAACAGCCAGGGCTGCATAGCACACAACCAAACACATGCTCTGCAGCTTTCTGAAGCCAATGACCAATTGCATACTCAAACTTCTGGTACCACACCACAGGTCCTGAGAATGGTAGATAGTGAGGATTATACTTAGGTAGTGATTTTATGTGGTTGTTGTAGAAGCTGCATCTACATAATTGATAGCTCTTGTCAATTTCTTCTCTTGTAGCAGGTTACAGTGGCTCTTAATAAATCTTAAGGTGTACTGAAGAAGGTGGGCATGAGCCATAACTGGCTGTAGTACAATGCTAATCTTCTCAGTAGACTCACCACTATGGAGAATATGGTGTAGATCGCCAACACATTGACCAGGCTACTGTAAAAGTTTATATACAGGTTCACTGTGTGGACATACATGAGAGTCAGTATGTTGCCACTGACTGATGCTCACAACTTGAAACCCATGTAGGTTAAAAAAAAGTACAGATCTCATTTACAAGCCATATGAAATATTGGGAATATTACCTTTTATGCCCATTTTTTCTTAACCAATGGCATACTGAGGCACCTTGACTTCCCCGACTTGCTCTAGTACCCAATTGCTAAGGCTTGGTTACTCCAGAGCAATTTGCGATTAATAAAAATATTCTGCATCAATTGAGGACTGAATATAGATCGCTCAGCTAGTTAGTTAGTTGCCTATCACAAGCGATGATGGTGACATCATCAGACAGTTTTTGTTTTGATGATGTAACTTAAGCTGTATTTGGATTATAAACCAGTGCACTAACCACTACACTACCATAAATGGGTATCCAGGATTATGGAACATAATGCTTTCTGAAAATCAGAAGTTGTAACCATGTCCTTTTAACAAAACATATGTTTCTTGTTCTCTTCTTCTTCTGTCTTCTTCAACCCTCTTGCCTTTTCACTTTGTCACCAGATCTAAATATGAACTCATCTATATAGAGTGTGTAACTGCATGATACCATGGTTACCAGTGTGCCTTCTGACCAAGTATTGACATCTGTCTATAGCACTTCTTTGATGGAAGAGTTGACTCATTCCTGCCCTGTCTGACTAAGGAAAAAAAAGATTTCTCCAAAACTTGTCTGCTGTTCCATCCAGCTTCCTACTAATGGTTGACACTTTAACCTTCAGTTAGATTACTAGGAACAGCAGAATCCACATCTCTTGTAGGTGAGGTAGGCTTGAGAGACTAAGAGACATTACAAGTTTTGTATTGCACATCTTGCTCTATTAAGACCCTCAGCATGGATAGATAGCCATTTTTTGTCTCAGAACAGGACATATCATATATAAACACATATACAACTTTGTCTATTTCACCACTGCGCATGTGTGGACTGTGTGAACAAACTGCAGATCATGTTTTGTAGAACTGCCCTCTATAAAGCATGATGAGGGAGACTTACTGACCAAATGACTCAACACTAAACTCAAAGTTACATGGAGATAAAGAGGAGCTCTTGACAATGGTCAAGTTCATCAATTAACTTGTTTTATGGTGTAAACATTAATGTGCAAACACAAGAAGAGCAAGTCACAAGATTTTCTTGGCCCTCTTATCTAAATATGTGTCAAATGAACGGTACCTGTCATCTTCTGTATTTTAGTTAACAGAGATCATTTATTAATATAGTTTCCTTGTAATATATCTTTGTTGGACTTCCTAGCTGTCCATGTTATATATCTACTTAGGGACCACATTTTTGATGCTGCAAAGGGATTTCACTGTTTATTTACTCATTGTCCTGGACTCAATCCATAAAGCAAAATTGGTTCTACACAATTCAGCAAAACTCTCTTTTTATCACTTTCATTGTCAGGGTATTGTTTGTTAGCATGTTTCTTATTTTCTGAATGATGGTAGTACTATGTTGTTGGTAATTTTATAAATTATACTTGTTACATAATCTGATATAATTGTCCGTAGGTAACTGAATTGTGTTGTTTGTTTTAATATGTCCCTTCTACCTTAAATTCACATTATATGAGTTGCTCTTTTTTGTTTTGATCATTGTTTCTATTTTGGAGATGTTTAAACTTAGCCCATTTCCTTTCAGCTGTTCTGTTTATTGTATCAACCGGTTTCTATAATCCTTGTTATTTTTTCAATAAATGTAGGCAACTCCATAACAACCTCTTTTAACCCAAAATGGTGCGGACATCACTGATCTAGAAGAATGATGAAGTGGCATGGATTTATCCATTCCAGCTGGGACTGGGGCCTAATTTATTGATTATTGTACGCTTTTTGTAAACTTGTTTCAAAATTTGCTTACATGCATTCCTAGGCAATTCTGTGACTCTATTATCATTTAATGATAGCAGTTAAAAACAATTGTAAAATATAATCATTTATTAAAATGTCACAGGATTCACGACTTGAAGTATAATATTTATATATCTAAAGTGTTCCATGTGTTGTTACATGAAAAATATGACGAACATCATTTTTTTATCTGATACTCTCACGTTTTTAAAAATATTGTTTGAAGCTCAGACCCAAGTGAGATTACTTCTAAATGTGTTCAGTTTCTTGATGCCCTTTAAGGACCAGTGAATGAGGGCTCTTGAACTGGTAGCGATCTGCAGAGCACTACTCATAGCACCAATGATCTAGAAGGACTCAACGAGAAGATGACACAATTTTTGTGGTTCAGAGTAAAAAAGATAGTGATCATCGACATCATCCTTTCCTTTTGTCATTCCAGTAAAAGCATGGACGACACCACATCAGACAGCTTCCTTTCAATAAGCATAAGAAGGTATTTATGTGACAAAAAGTGGTTTCAGGAGAGCTCTGTTATAGAGATGAGAACTGGTTCACTAACAAACTGAGAATATGTTTTAAGAGTTGACTAACAGTGTGGTCTAACCCTTTACTCTAGAAAACTTTCCAAAATATGGCATCGCATATCACACCAGTCACATGGGCCATAAGCCAGCTGCTATGTGTGAATAGCCTTTTCAGTTTGAAATACTATACAGCAATAAAAGAGTGGTTGCTACTAGGTGAGGTGAAGATAAGTCTTCAGTGCAAGAATGAAGCAGAAACGGTGGCCTTAGCTCTGGGTAGGAAATCTGAGACCTCTCAGGCAGTCATTGTGTCAGACTACTAATCCTAACTTTGGAGGATACAGAAGGGCTACCTAAGGCATGTAGATAGCAGCTGTAAAGGCCTTAAACTTCCAGGGTTGATGTGGATCTACTGTTCTGGTCATGCTGGGGTTCAGGTTAACAAAAATAACTTTATCTTGGCTTCAGGGGTGCCCATTTTGAGTCCACTAAATATAGATAGGAGTGATATCTTGAAGTATATTAATGACTGCCTGTCTGATGATGGATCGACAGTTCAAAAACTGCAGAGCCTTGGAGAGTCAAATAAGATTCAGGTGGATTGTAGTGCATGGGAGGATGGGACAGGAGTATATACAACCAATAAGCTATAGGAACCATCAGTCTCCACACCTCCCACCATTTGTTGAGGGATGTTTTGGTCATAACATAGGTTTCGTTGAGTTTTTGTTCTGGTACAGTGTCTTCATCATACTTGTTTCTGTTATTATTAACTTTTGTAATTCAATACCAATACAGTTTCCACTCATTTGTAGAGCAACAAACTACCTCTTCCAACTGGGTGAATTCTGCCACAAGCAGCACCAACTTTGTCGTCCTTCATTCGGTCCAGGAGAATCCTGACTGCGCCAGGGGAGAAGTCAGTGTCTCCATCAAGTGCAAGTAGGAAGGTGTTGTGTGCCTACAAAAGTCATAAGATGCTCAGTTCAGATCTGTATATTAATGTGTGTGGTGGAACAACAGCTATGTAACTATATCACAATATTAATGCCTGTGGGGAAAACAGTATGTTCAAATCCCATAACTGTGTGTTGAATAAGAGACAAGTCCAAATTTAAATATAAATGTGTGTGAATTAAGAGATTCCATTGGCAGCTGAAAAACAAAAACCATGGTGGTCTCAAGAGATAGACATACAATGTTCAACTATCTTCGAGCTATAATACATCAGAAGGGAGGCATCAAAGAAGATTTGGCTACTCAAAGAGCAGGACTTTTTTCATTCCATAATTAGAGGATTTAGCTTTATATTGCTCCACCTATGTACTAGTTTTGACTTATGAATGTGCATTACTAGCAATGGTCACAAACCACAAAAGTCAGATACAAGCCTCTAAAATAAGATATTTAAGAAAAGCGGCTCAAGAAGAGAGAAGGTTCTAAAAATTAAAAAAATTTTGAAACCCAGTCCTTGGAGACCAGTAGATCAATCTCCAACTTTTGTTGGTTCACTATGTCTGCAGTGCAGAATGAATGAAGACTGGCTGCCACATCAGTCATGGGAAGCAAAGAGCCACAGATCCATACTCTCATAACAACCCAAAAATGATGGGATGACAATATAAGACAGCTTTAAGAGACACATGACTAGACTAGAACTAGGCAAAGAGGAAGACAACGGGTACAATAGTCTGGCGTTTATTCTGGAAAACCTCTACACCCCAAGGTAGAAGAGAAGCTACTAAGAAAGTGGGTAAGGAATATATAAACATAATGAGTGGCCGAGTCCCATTCTGCATGCAATGGGAATGATGTCCTTCCAATTTCACCTAATCAGATGGCGTGTGGACGGCCATGGGGGTGGGACCATGATGCCCACCGTTTGATGTCTTATTATCCAATCTATAGCCAACAAGAACATGAAGGTTGAGAGAAGGCATCCCTGCCTGCAACTCAAAGCTGACAGCCAGAGCATCTTCATGTACCACTTTGCTAACTGTATCTTCTTACATATCATGTATGAGGGTTATGTACTTCACTGGTATTTCATATCTCAACAGTTGCCAAAGAGTGCGTCAATCCACACTGTTAAACGCCTTTTTGTAGCTTATATGGTCTGTGCATGATCTTTTCTGGCAGAATCCTGCCTGAGATCTTTGTGTACTTCCTCTTTTACTATGTCCAATATGATTCTGTTGAATATCTTGCTTAGCACTGACAGAAATAAAATTCATCTATAATCACTACAATCTGCCAGGTCTCCCTTCTTGGGCAGCTTAATCAGATGTCCTTCCTTCCATTATGTGAGAGCTCTTTCTTCCCATATCATCTTGAATAATCCTTGCAATGTATTTGTGGCTTCATCTATGTCTGCAATTATAATATATGATGTCAATATTTTGCCTTGTTTATCTTTGACTGGTTTGTTTGTATATATTTATTTGCCATTTTATTTGATAATAAGTAGAGATCGCTAATATTTTCTCTTTCTACCTGCCTCATTAATGTGCCAATATATTTCCTTTAATTTTACTTTATGCAGCCCTTGAACGTTTTGTAGTAGCATAGTTTTTCAGTGCTTCTGCTTCAGTGACTCGGGTTCGGTAATTGTTGCCCACGGCTTTCTTCTCTTTCCTTTCTTCTATTTTATGTAATGTCTCAACTGTAATCCATATCCTGTTTGTTTTTCTTGAATCCTAAAGTTTATTCACATGTCAAATTCCACGTCTCTTTAGTCTGATCCCACATACTATTAATATCAATCTCCTCGCCATCACAAAACTCTTGCAGCACTTGGTATCTATTAGTGAGTTTTTTGCTGTTATATTCTGTCTTCCTTTCCTAGTTTGTAATAGGTGTATGTTATATCTCATTGTTACCCTTACTTGGTCCTTTTTTAATTTGAGCTGCAAGATCCTCAGCAACATGTGGTGGTTCTATGCTCTGTCTGACTTTAGTGTACTTCTGAATGCCTGACTGACACTGATATGGTCAACTAAATTTTACTTTAAGTGATCTTGTGACCTCCAACTGATCCTGTGTACATTCTTGTGTGGAAACATGCTTCCTCCAATTTTTATTTTGTTTAGTGCAAATAACTGCAAACATTTCTCCATTTTCTGCAGTCGTCACAGTGGAGACATTCATCATCTCTGAGGACAAAAAAAGCGAGACAGGTGCGCAGTAGTCTCAAAGTCATGTTGACAGTTTTCTTTGACTCTTGTGGGGTTGTATATCACGAGTACGCACCACAATAACAAAATATTACCAAAGAGTACTACCTCAAGGTAATCCGTCGCCTTCGTGATGCTGTTCAACGCAAACGACCAGATTTGTGGACAACAGGAACTTGACAGCTCCATCCTGACAACGCACCAGCCCATCTGACGCAGACTTTCTTGACCAAACACAACATTTCTCTGGTTCGCCAGGCTCTCTATTCTCCTGACATGGCTCCTTGTGATTTTTAGGTGCCCATAAGCCGTATTTTCCGCTTTTAAAGGAACCCGATTTGAGTCACAAGAAAACATTATGTGGAATGCGATGACTCAGCTGTACTCCCTTTCCAAAGAGGCTTTCCTGAAATGCTTCCAACAATAGTGGGACTGCTGGGAACAGTATGTGTAGTCCCAATGACAGTACTTTGAAGGGGATTAGGGTTTCAAACCTCTAGGTGAGGAATTGTATTTTTCCAACCCAAAGGTCGGATACTTTTTTAACACACCTTGCACATGCACGCACACACACACACATAAGGGGGTTGGTTTCGCAAAGAGGTAAGCCGCTAGCCTCTCAAGACAGAAAAACAAAAAAGAGTATGTGTTCGAAAACCATAAGCTTAAAGCAAAACCTGGTCTACTTGGAGGTGAGATCAAATATCTAGTTCTATTGGACATAAACTCAGAGGTCCTTTGCACATGCTGTGCATGTATAAGAGCTCTTGGCAATTTTAAATTAAAAAGAGCCGGCTGTTCGTCACTGTCTGGACACAAATTTGAAGAAAAAATTGCAAAATTCCTACACAATACTCCACCTACCTACCCTCCAGGTCTAGTGAGCCACAGGAAGTAACATTGCAACAAAAGATATACATTAAGGATAACTTCAACTACCTGGCAGCAGGCATACAATTGCATTTTGAATACCAGGATTTCAAGTATTCCAAGTATATAGCTATGATCCAGTGACAACTGTTTTTATCATGGACAGAAACAGGTAAAAATATTGTAGATGTCAGCATAGCATTCATTGCTGGCTCAAACAAGCCAAACAGATTGGTTAGTAGGAAAGATGTGAGACAAAGGCAGCACACATGATTCTTCAGGTTTTGGATTTAGGTTAGGACTAAGTCAGCTAGCATATAAAATTTCATTATTCATTATATGGTATGTATGTTGATGAGGCCCTCTGGCTATGCACACTGCTGATCTGTGCTCTCAGGAATCCTTCCTCATTCAACCTATGTTTAATTAAAACTCATGGGGTTCCAGGGTTTCTGATTTATAAATTGTAGTGACATCATAACGAAGAGCGATGTCAGTTTTCTGACCTCATGGACATTGGGTCAAAACTTTGGAATAGTATATTTTTTTTCTATAATAAAAATTTAGCCTGCATAACTACTGCAAAAACAATTGGGCTTTATTTCTCACCCCTGAAATAAAATGGCACAGAATAGTGACCCAGCAAGTGAAACATTCACTAAAATTGCTTGGCCTCATTTGCCTTTAACCAATTAACAAGTATCTGGAGGTTGGAAACTGAGCAAATACAACAAACTCAGACTGCTGTCTAACTCCAACACAATGTAAGTATTAACATAACTAGATCTACAGTTAAATGTAGAACAGCTAAAAATAAAGCATGGACAAAATATATATAGCATCAAAAATAGACTTTGAGAAAAAAAAAACCACTCAAAAGATCAAGACTGGTAGCAAAAGCGTATTTCCTATTTAGAAATAAACAGAGAACGAAAGACAAAGTAGGTCCTCTCAAAGATAGCCCAGGAAAAATAATAAGTGAGAATAGAGATGCTGCTATGTACTCAATCAGTGCTTTGACAAGATGCTAAGCAGTGCATGAGCTGCAGTGGTCAGCAACTCAAAGCTGACTGCTAGAGTCAGAGCTAGCGAACCAGAGCTTCCAAGACCCTTGTATACCTCCACGTGGTGATCCAGGATAACAGGCTGAAGAGAAGGGATTAAAGAGGGAAGGCTAACTCGGTATTAGAAATGCCTGCTGAAGTTGGATGTGTTGGAGCAAATAGTGCAAATATCGAAGTCAAGCTGTAAACTATGATGCAACGCATTCCATTATCCTGACACAATCCTGCTACTTGCAAAGCCCTTTTGAGGACTTGGTAGCAAGAGATTGAGAATGAACAAAGAAGAAGAAGTACTTTGGCACAGTCTGCACAAATGAAAAAAACTCCAAGATCCTAGAACCCAAAGATATTTTCCAAAGGTACATAGATATAGGGGGGATCAACAATTGGAGCGTTTGAAAGTGGACAAATGTTCAGCTCAACATAGTATTCATCCAACATTGCTAAGAACCATTGACTATATTACAACTTCACTTAATGTTTTTATACTCATTTATAAGACTCTGCTGAATATGTAAACAACCAGTTTCTTTTACATTTTCTTTCTCTAAAAGCTATTTGCATCCAATCTATTCATATATGCGTTAAATTTCCCGGACCTCTCTTTAGTTAATTTGTAGCTATACCCTCTTGTTCTTGTGGGTGGTTGTATTTTGAAAAACTTGTTATAGTCTAATTTATCCGTTTCTCTGATCATCTTATAAACATGTATTAAGTCACCAAGAATTCTTCTCTTTTCTAGACACTGTAGACCTGTTTTTCTGAGTCTTTCCTCATAACTGTAATTCTGGAATCCCACTATCAGCTTTGTTGCTCTTTTTTGTATTCTTTCCAGCATGTTTATATCTCCTCTATGATAAGGACTCCACACCTGTTCACAGTACTCCAATCTAGGTCTAACTAATGCTTTATACCCTTTGACTATCACTTCCTTGCTGCTATGTTTAATATTTCTTTTTATCATACCTAACATTGCATTTGTCTTTTTCACTGCTACCTGGACTTGCTCACTCACTTTACCTGTATGATCTATTATAACCCCTAGGTACCTTTACTTTTCTATCATTCAATTTTGTTCTTACCCATTCTGTAATTATGTTCTATATTTGATCTACCCATGTGAATGACTGTACATTTATTTACATTAAACTCCATTTGCCAGCTCGTTGACCATTCTCATATTTTATCTAAATCCGATCTCAATATATCCACTTCTGCTTTAGATGAGACACAACTGTATAGTTTTGTATCATCAGCAAATTTTGCAATTATAGATCTGATATCAACGTCCAAATCGTTTATAAATATCAAGAACAAAATTGGTTCCAAAACCTGTGGCACTCCACTTTTTACTTCACACCACTTCTTATTTATGCACACTTTCTGCTTTCTTTCCATTAATCAATGTTTTTATACATTTGGCAACTTTGCCACCTATTCCATTTGATTTTAGCTTTCTAAATAATCTTTGATGAGGTACTCTATCAAAGGCCTTAGCAAAATCTAGATAAATGACATCCACTGACTACCTTTTATCAAAGGCCTTAGCAAAATCTAGATAAATAATATCCACTGGCTCCCCTTTATCTACCATTTTAGTAACGTCGTCCATGAATTCTAATAGATTTGTTAAGCCCAATCTCCCTCTAGTAAACTATTTCTGATTAGATTAAACTTGTCTAAATGTATTACAATGTTTTCTTTGGTCATTGACTCTAACAATTTACAGAATATGCTAGTTAAACTCAACGGTTTATAATTTGCTGGGACTGATTTTTTCCCTTTTTTTAATAAGGGGATCACTCCTGCATCTTTCCAATACCCTGGAATAATCCATTTTGCAAATGATTGAGAACATAATATAGCCAATGGTTTTGCTAATTGTCTCCAATTTCAAACAGCAATTTTGAATGAATACCATCTTGCCCTGGACATTTATTCACTTTCAACCCAACCAATTAAAAAAAAATTATGTTCTCACTTGCAAAGGGGATTGTTCCAGAGGATTGAAAAGATGCAGGAGTGATCCCCTTGTTCAAAATGGGCAAAAAATTAGATCCAGCAAATTATAGACCTATGAGTTTAACGAGAACAGTCTGCAGAATTTTAGAGTTGATAATCAAACAAAACATTGTAATGCATTTAAACAAGTTTAATCTAATCAGAAATAGTCAGCATGGCTTTACTAGAGGAAGATTGTGCTTAACAAATCTATTAGAATTCATGGAGGAGGTTACCAAAATGATAGGTGGAGGGGAGCCAGTGGATCTTGGCAAAAATTCCAAGCGGAAATAACATTTATTAATATGAAGAAAGCAGAGAGTGAGTATAAATAAGGAATACTCTGAATGGTGCAACATGAATTGCTTTTGGGACCATTTTTGTTCTTGATATATATAAATGATTTAAATATTGATATTGGATTCTTAACAGTAAAAATTGGGGATGACACAAAACTATGCAGTAGTGTCTCATCTAAAGCAGTTATCTAAATCAAGCAGAAGTGGATATATTGAGGTTGGATTTAGATACAATTCAGGAATGGTCTGAGAGCTGGCAAATGTAGTTTAATGTAGTCATCCACATGCATAGATCCAATATGAAAAATAATGACAGAATGGGAGAGAACAATATTAGAATGATAGAAAAGGAAATGGATGTAGAGGTCATAATAGATCATACAGGTAAGGTAAGTGAGCAAGTCCAGGTAGCAGTGAAAAAGGCAAATGCAATGTTAAGTATGATAAAAAGAAATATTAAACATAGCAGCAAGGAAGTGATAGTCAAAGGGTATAAAGCATTAGTTAGACCTACATTGGAGTACTGTGTACAGTCCTTATTGTAGAGGAGATATAAACATGTTGGAAAGCATGCAAAAAAGAGCAACAAAGCTGAAAGTGGGATTCAGGAATTATAATTATGAGAAAAGACTCAGAAAAACCTACTTCAGTGTCTAGAAAAGAGAGGAATTTGAGGTGATAATACAGGTTTATAAGATAATGAAGGGAAAGGATAAATTGGACTATAAAAAGTTTACAAAATACAGCTGCCTACAAGAACAATAGGGCACAGCTACAAACTAATTAAAGGAAAGTCCAAATTAGATACCAAGAAATAATTTTTTAGTAAGAGAGTGGTGAACGCTTAGAATGCATTGCCGCAGGAAATAATGAAAGCAAGGTCAATTAATGTATTCAAGAATAGATTGGATGTGCCCAGTTTTTAGATCAAGTGAAATAAAAGAAACTGGTAGTATACAGACTGCAGAGTCTTCTAAACCAGTATAAATTGTTAAGCTATATGGATGTGAAATAACTAAAGCTCTTGCAAATGAATGTATTTAAAAATAAATGTTGCAGAAATGATTGAACATTGGCTGGATAGAATTTAAGACAAACAAACAAATATGATTAGAAACGAAACTGTAATATGTTTCTACTATTATAAAGAAAATGCTTTGGGCATACATCAGACATGTCCTAAGAATGAACCTACTTTTACAGCCTGCTTCTCTCCAAGGAAATAGTTGATTTCTTGTAGGTTCAAGCCATGGTATCCTCGTTCGGCATTTAAAACCTTAATCTTCTCCATCATCTCATGTTTGCTGTTCATGATGTGACGGTACCCCAGTAAGAAGTACATGTACATCACCTGTGATGTAAAGAAAGGTAAATGTTTCACATAATAAAGAAAGGTGAATAAAATATATAATAAAGTAAGGTGAATGCTATATACCAGTGGTTCTCAAACGTTTTTGTTCCATGACACTGTTAATGTACCAGAATTTTATCACGGCACACCAAGTCAGAAAATAGGCCAACATAGTTGCAGTGTGCAGTTGAAGTGGTTAATTTGGTTAAATGAAAAAAATTAATGAGACGCGTATTTCAAATTCACAAACAGTTTATGTAAAAAGTAAATAAGTATATACTTTGAATGATCATATTATTGAATGATTGTAATTAATGGCACAAGTGAGCTTGCTGTCTTCTCATATGTTGTAATTGAACGAGACACAGCCACCCTTATTTCTTGATAGGGTCAAATGGAGAGACATGCTCAGACAACCTTACAACCAGTCTCTGGACTAATCAACTAGAAGATGACTCTATCAGAGGACTTTGCAAAATCTAGATAAATAACATCCACTGGGTCTCCTCCACCTATCATTTTGGCAACCTCCTCCGTGAATTTTAATAGATTTGTTAAGCACGATCTCACGTTTAGTAAACCCATGCTGACTATTTCTGATTAGATTTGTCTAATTTCAAACAGCAATTTATCTGGGGTAGTTGTCTCGCTGCCGCAATTCAATTTCAACCAGTGTTCGTAAAGCGATCTCAGTCCCGCCAGGCGGAGCGATAGCGCGGGCTTGCGGAAAACGCTCGCCTGCCTTTCCCCGTAGAGCTATTGGGGTGCGGTTTGTTGTGGCGTCTCCTCCACCGAGGTGCGCTTCTCTGGTCCGTATCAGGAAACGTTGTCAGTCCGTGGTGATTTATCTAAGGCTTATAGCAGAGCTCGACAGTTCGTCTCGCTGGTGGTCAGATTCTCGCAAAGAGCTTGTGACCGGCAAATGGAAAGCAGGAATCGTGCCTCAAGGCCCTGTGTTCTCCCGGGGGGGGGGGACCAACCCTCGGGAGAAGGGCAGGCCGGCAGGCCAAATTGTCTCTAGTCCCAGTGAAATTCATCGCCGAGGTCATTGGGATCCGTTCTGCAGTGCGCTGCCATCCCTCCTCGAGCGAGCCCGGTCGGTCGGTCGTCTGGTGCGTGTAGGTGCCCCTGTCAGGCGGTCCTAGGTCGACGGAGTGAGGGACGGGTGGAACAACCGTCCGTCCGTTCCGTCAGTCGGTCCCTGCGGCTGTCCCAGTGAGGCTTTTTACACACCCGTCCTCCGCCGACCGGTGTGTGCGCTACGTACGTCTCCGACAGATATCTGGTTGATCCTGCCAGTAGTCATATGCTTGTCTCAAAGATTAGGCCATGCATGTCTAAGTTCACACTGTCTCACGGTGAAACCGCGAATGGCTCATTAAATCAGTCGAGGTTCCTTAGATGACACGATCCTACTTGGATAACTGTGGCAATTCTAGAGCTAATACATGCTTACCAAGCTCCGACCCTCGCGGAAAGAGCGCTTTTATTAGTTCAAAACCAATCGTCGTTTCCCCTCGCGGGGTTGCGGCGTCCCCACTGGTGACTCTGGATAACTTTGTGCTGATCGCATGGCCTCATGTGCCGGCGACGCATCTTTCAAATGTCTGCCCTATCAAATGTCGATGGTACGTGACATGCCTACCATGTTTGTAACGGGTAACGGGGAATCAGGGTTCGATTCCGGAGAGGGAGCATGAGAAACGGCTACCACATCCAAGGAAGGCAGCAGGCGCGCAACTTACCCACTCCCGGCACGGGGAGGTAGTGACGAAAAATAACAATACGGGACTCTTTCGAGGCCCCGTAATTGGAATGAGTACACTTTAAACCCTTTAACGAGGATCTATTGGAGGGCAAGTCTGGTGCCAGCAGCCGCGGTAATTCCAGCTCCAATAGCGTATATTAAAGTTGTTGCAGTTAAAAAGCTCGTAGTTGGATCTCAGGCGCAGGCGGGCGGTCCGGCTCGCGCCGGTTCACTGCCCGTTGTCTCCTGCCCTACCGTCTGCCGGCTCTCTCCCACGGGTGCTCTTCGCTGAGCGTCCTGGGTGGCCGGCGCGTTTACTTTGAAAAAATTAGAGTGTTCAAAGCAGGCCTCGGCTGCCTGAATAATGGTGCATGGAATAATGGAATAGGACCTCGGTTCTATTTTGTTGGTTTTCGGAACTGGAGGTAATGATTAACAGGGACAAACGGGGGCATTCGTATTGCGGCGTTAGAGGTGAAATTCTTGGATCGCCGCAAGACGAGCTACTGCGAAAGCATTTGTCAAGAATGTTTTCATTAATCAAGAACGAAAGTCAGAGGCGCGAAGACGATCAGATACCGTCGTAGTTCTGACCATAAACGATGCCGACTAGCGATCCGCAGGAGTTGCTTCGATGACTCTGCGGGCAGCTTCCGGGAAACCAAAGTGTTTGGGTTCCGGGGGAAGTATGGTTGCAAAGCTGAAACTTAAAGGAATTGACGGAAGGGCACCACCAGGAGTGGAGCCTGCGGCTTAATTTGACTCAACACGGCCAACACTGAAATGACTGACATGTAGAGACCACTTTCCTTGGGTCTAATATGGAACTGGTGCTGGATTTAGACCCTCAGAAATCTGGGGTTATGCCCTCTGTGGCTCGGTTGGTCTGCATCCAGTGTTTGAAAAAGGAATTGACAGAAGAGCACTATCAGGAGTGGAGCCTGCGGCTTAACTTGACTCAAGACGCAAACAATGTAGAACGACTGACAAATCGAGAGCACTTTCGTTGGGTCTAATAGTGAACGTGTGCTGGTATTAGACCCACAGAAAACAGGTCAGCTCTCTAACCTTCTTATGAAGGATCGCTACGGAAACCGTGCCTTAACACCGCGGAAACCGCAGGCTCCAGATACCTGGTCATGGACAAACAAAAGCCCTCGATTAATTCATCTTGGCCAAAAAATGAACGGGTGCTGGAAATAGACCATCGGAAGACAGGTCAGTTTTACCCTACAAATGACAGGGCGTTGCTACGGAAATCCTGCTCAACTCGAGAGGAACCGCAGACATTTGGTTCACGTACCAGGCTGATAAGCCAATGGCGCGAGGCTACCATGTGAGGGATAACGGCCGGACGCTTGTTAGCCGGAATCCCGCCCAAATTCTCAGCACCACTGCAATGGGAGGCTTCGATATGGTCGGGACCTGGGGATTGCGCCTCAACCCTATCAGGTCGAGCCACAGAAAGAGGTCTCTTCCATCCGCTGATGAAAGCGGGCGGATAGCTGCTAGATATTCACCCTATTCGGCGATGGGGTGTGAAACCACCAACATCAGACTTAGTTCCTGGTCGGGGTATCGAAAACAGTAGAGCAGCCACCTCACTGTGAACTGTCGAGACACACTCCTTGACCACGAGATATGTCCGCAAACCAGGCGAACAACATCTCCGTGACATTACCAGGCTTGTCCCCTGGTTAAATGCACTTCTGCTTCGACATCTACCTCTGTACGCTAACAGCCATACCAATGGACGCAGAAGAGATGCAGACCAGCGGACATTGCACACCTGCCCCACTGTGTCAACATCCCAGGTGGCGGGGAATGCTAGGCGTACCATCCCTGCATAGAAGCCAAGAAAATAAAGGGAGAAAGAGATACCCCACTCACATGCAAATGCTACGTTTCTGGCAGGACGTGACGATCCTGGGGTACAGACACACTGGACTGCCTCTCTTCCGGGTAAACCAGTCCATATCATATATATCATATATCATCTCACATATCATCATCGCACCCTATAGACACGAGTAGTGAAGACTCGATAGTCTGGTAAGACAACTTCCATAAGAGAGACAACTCTGATCATAAACAACTGCTGCCTTGCAGATAGGCTGGGGACAGCCAAAGGCTAAGGAGGGCATCCCTACAGAAACGCCTGTTGAAATCGGATGCACAGAGCCGCAAGCCTAACAAAACAGTGCAACGTAAATCGCAGTATGATGACAGTACAACCGATCAGAAAAACGTATGGCGCTCATCCTGCGGAGTCCCGCCAGGCACCGATAGTGCCGGGCCTCACGCCTCGAAGGGGCCCACCCTTGACTACTGGTGGTCACCCACCCATGTGTCGTGGAGTCAAGGCACATGGCTATGGGGCAACTTTTATTGACCAAAAACTCAAGACCCTCAAAATACTACAGTGGAATGCGGAGGGAGTCATTAACAAAAAACTTTCCCTAACACATCATCTGCATGAAGGTAAGATTGACGTGGCATGTATCCAGGAAACGCACCTCAACAATAATCATAAATTCTCAATCAGAGGATACCAGACCTTCCGTCTCGATAGAGAAGGCCACAAAGGAGGGGTCCTGATACTGACCAGAAACTGCATACCGAGTAGCGCGGTACCTGTCAGTCACACCGGACAAGCAGAAATTGTAGGAGTTGACATAATGGCTCAAGAGACGAAGCTCCGCATTTTCAATCTGTACGGACCACCAAATAGAGACCTATCGCTCTCGAGTATGGAGGTCAGAGACTCCAACTGCATAGTAGTTGGAGATTTCAACAGCCACTCGGAGAGATGGGGATACTCTGACACAGACAGCAGAGGTGACGAAGTGGAAGATTGGGAGATAGATACAAATCTCTCCCTAATCAATAGGCCGGAGGATACGCCTAGTTTCTATTCTAGAACGTGGCGTACCACCTCGACTCCAGATTTGGCCTTCTCCACACAGGACATACACCATAAAATAGACCGCCAGGTGCTAAACCAACTGGCAGGTAGCGACCACAGGCCGATCAGGCTAATCATTGATATGGAAGTAGGCCCACAGGAAACAAAACCGCTCCCACGTTGGAATTACAAACGAGCCGACTGGGACAGATTTGCAATCCTGTGAAACCATCAACACACGAAACAACAAAATGAAGCCCATGGTGGAAAGCCTAAGCAAGGCAATAATGCAAGCCGCCACTGAAACCATCCCAAGAGGAGCTAGGAAAAACTATAAGCCCTACTGGAATGATAAGTTGCAGAAAGCGGAAGATGCAGTAACAAATGCTAGGAACATGGCAGAGTGAGAACAATCTATGGAGGCAAACATCGCCCTCAAAGCCGCCACGGCGAAATACAAATACACTCTCAAGCAAACAGCAAGAGAAAGCTGGAAAAACAAAACGGAAAGCCTAAACCTGGACAAAGTCGGGAACAAGCTATGGAAGCTAGTCAGAGCCATAAACGACGAAACTCCGTCAAACAAACAAATTACCATCAAGCAGGGCGAAAACTTGCTCACCGGTAAGAAAGCCGCAAACGCTTTTGTCGATCACTATGCCAGAGCAAACCACATCGAGGTCCCTGCAGATAGGCATACAGACATTAGTGAAGAGCTAAAGGGGCACGACAACATCAATACGGCACCTGAAAAGCACATGATGGCCAAATTAACAATGAGCGAAATGGAAGAGGCTATGAGAACATTAAAGAAAAGGAAATCTCCTGGAAAAGACGGGATAGCAAACGAAATGCTGATGGGGCTGGGCCAAACAGCGAAGAGGAAACTGCTAGCGGTCCTGAACCAAAGCTGGAAAAGGGGAATTGTACCCCAGGCATGGAAAGACGCAGTACTGGTACCAGTACCAAAAACAGGAAGGACAAAACAGATCCAAATGGATACAGGCCCATCAGCCTACTGAGCTGTGTCGGCAAGCTGATGGAACGTATGATAAACACCAGACTGATGTGGCATCTGGAAGAAAAACGAATACTAATTCCACAGCAAGCCGGCTTTAGACAGCACAGATCCACTGAGGACCAGGTCATCCTCATAGCTCATGAAATAGAAGATGCCTACCAGGCACAGAAACACACAGAAGCTGTTTGGGTGGATCTGGAAAAGGCATTTGACAAAGTCTGGAAAGACGGAGTTAGAGTCAAGCTAAGAAGAAGTGATGTTTGTGGGAAAATGTACAAGTGGATCAACCACTACCTCAAGCAAAGAACGGCCAGAGTCCAAGTACAAGGGCAGATGAGCAAGAAGGTGACACTCGAGCAGGGAGTACCCCAAGGGGGAGTACTGTCACCCACACTCTTCCTGGTATATATAAACGACATTACAGAGAATATACCAAGGAGAGTCCATAGCTCAATGTTTGCAGACGATCTGGCTATGTGGACCTCTGAAAAGAATCTCACCATAGCCAGAAATCGGATGCAGCAGGCCCTAACATCGCTGGAAGAGTGGGCGAACTCATGGCTGGTCAAAATAAACGAGGAGAAAACCACATGCACAATATTCTCGCTTTCAATAAAACCCCAAAATACCAAATTAAGTTTAAATGGCAAATTCCTGCAGCCAAACGACAATCCAACCTATCTGGGAGTCACATTTGATCGACGCATGACATGGAAAAGTCAGATCGAGAGAAACCGAATGAGAGCCAGAGAAAGAATGGCAATCATGAGGAAACTTGCTGGCACAAGCTGGGGAGCAGACGAAGGCATACTAAAGAAACTGTACACTGGAAGAGTGAGACCAGTTCTCGAGTATGGCATTGCGGCAATGACAACAGCAGCAAAGGCGAACTTCGATAAAGTTAGCAAACTTCAAAACCAAGCCATGAGAGTTATAACAGGAGGCATGAAGTCAACGCCAATTGTAGAACTTGAAAAGATTACAAAACTGCAATCCATGACCGATAGAAGATACTGCAGAGCCCAGCAGCAAGCAGAGAAACTCCGAAGACTGACTGACCATCCAATGCACCAGAGACTAAACAATTTGGGAAATGGGGAAACTAAAGCGGAGAAACTTTGCAGAAATAGCCAAAGCAAAGATGCATGAAGATCCCATAAACGCAATAACAACACCAAAACCCATCACTACTGTACGAAAACCTACCTGGAGGCAGGATATATTTCCAGAGGTGGTAGAAAATATACCAGGTATTGGAAACAAAAACTGCCAGACTGAAAAAGAAAGGAGAGATACTACCCTAAGCTTTATATTGAAAAGCTACCCAAGCATGGACTGGACCCATGCATACACCGACGGTTCTGTAACAAACACTACACAGAACGGAGGGGCAGGAGCATTCCTGAACCTACCAAATGGCAGACAAATAACACTGTCATTCGCTACTGGTAAGTACACAAGCAATTTCAGAGCGGAGGCAGAGGCACTGAGGGCGGCAGTGGAAGAAATGGTGACATATAAAGAAAATGAAAGCCATATAGTCCTGCTTACAGATGCTCTCGCCGTAGTCACAGCGCTAAAAAGCCAGAAAAACACTGAGCTTAATGACTTAAGAGCAGCACTCTGCAAACTGTGCCAGCAGTCCGCACCAAAAAGGGTAGTGGTACAGTGGGTCCCATCACACTGCAACATCCAAGGCAACGAGGAGGCAGACAGACTGGCAAAAGAAGGTGCAAGACTACCACAAACAGATACTATTATGACGTACGAAGAGTCAAAACGGCTTATCAAAGCCAGATACATGACCAAATGGGAAACCGAACATACTGGTTACACCAAAAACGATGCCTATTACCAGTTGAACCGAAGAGAGCAGGCCGTTGTCTTCAGACTTCGCACTGGCCACAATAGACTGAGGTACCACCTATTCAACAAATTGAAGATAGGTGGTACCGACGAATGCCCGTGCGGTACCGGTAAAATGACCGCTGAACATCTGCTGCAGAACTGCCCGACATACGAGGATCAGAGAGAGCAGATGTGGCCATCACCAGTGGAACTGCAAGACAAGCTCTATGGCAGCGGCGACAGCCTCAGGATTACCGCCGCTTTTTTCGAAAAAATAATGGTTACTGTCTGACTGCGTACGAAGAAGAAGAAGAAGAAACAGCAATTTTGGATGAATACCATCTTGACCTGGACATTTATCCACTTTCAACCCCTCCAATTTTTTAAAAACCATTTCCTCCGTAATACAGGTTGATCTTAATCCCACTGTATCCATGTCTCTTTGGAAAATATCTATAGGCTCTGGGATCTTGGAGCAGTCGTTTTTGTGTAGACTATGCCAAAGTACTGATTGAGTAGATTAGCTGCCTGTCTATTCTCACTTGTTATTTTTCCTGTGCTATCTATGAGAGGGCTTACTTTGTCTTTCTTTCTTTGTTTATTTCTAATATAAGAAAATAAGCTTTTACTATCAATCTTGATCGAGTGAGTGAATCTTTTTTCCAATGTCTATTTTTGCTGCTTTATTAACTTTATAAGCTATATTTTGCTTGTCCAAATATTTTAAATATGTTTCTTTTGATTTACCTGCCTTTATATATTTTTTCCATGCTTTATTTTTAGCTGCTCTACATTTAAATCTAGTTATCCACCTTTTACGCTTGGGGTTTACCTACCTAAATGGAACACATTCCTCTTTTAGCTTTTCTTTAGTTAAGGAGTGATACTTGTAGGAAAGAAAGTTAAGTGGTGATAGTGAAACTGTAACACTGGTAACCGCTAAGCTGTCATTGTGTGATGTCATGCTACAGAACATTTTCTACCATCACCTCTAGGAGGTATGTCATCACTGATCGTCCCCCACCAAAAATCATACAATGTAGTGTTTATCTATCACAGCATCCCCATTGAATTAATTGATATGAGACAATCTTTAAACGTCTAAGTGGCAAAGTGGTTAGAAAGCGCCTGCCTCGGATGACAGAACTGCCTGGGTAACCAAGCAAACACCATACTCCAGTCTACCCAGTTATAAATGTGTACTTGAAGATTTGAATTAAATTAATCTGCTAAAATTTTGTTTAAATACTGCCAATGTTCATAAGAGGGAAGGCCTGGATAACCTTGTAACAACAGGAAAAGACAAAGCCAAGAGAGGATGGAGAAGGTAGACCCCAAAAAATATGAGATGACATGACAAACTGAATGGGAAAATGAAAAATATTTAAAGTGTCTATGATGCTCAAAAGACAGATAGTTATGGAAGAAATTGATCATCAATGTTGCCCAACATGACACTTAATGATGATACTTATTGGTATCAAAGTTTAAAATTTGTTTATCAAACATGCAGAATACAAACCTGAGACCATCTTTTCCTATTTCTGATTTTCGTATTATCCTTCATGTGAACAAACAGAATATTTTCTCCAGGCATCTGCCAAATCAGCTGTCCCCCATAAGGTGTAGGTACTTTAACGGGTGGGTGAACTTTCATAGGCTTGCCATGGACAGAGCTAGAAATAGAAATAAATTTCTGCACAGATTATACAACTTTATTAAACATTGTATGTGGGGTGGGGGTGTGTGTGTGACTTACTTACTTACTTAGTCGCTCCTCTTCTACCGTGAGGTGTAGAGGTTTGCCACAGAGAATGCCATACTGTTCTATCCGCCTTATTTTTCCTGATCTCTTTCCAATCCAGTCCTTGGTCACTTAGGAACTGTCGTATTTTGTCATCCCAACGTACTTTGGGACGTCCTGGGGATCTGCCTCCTTGACTTTTTAAAAATCTCTCATGACTGCCTTGGTATCCAATCTTCTTCCATTCTACAGACATGGCCAAACCACTGTAGTTGGGACTGTTCCACTTGTGTCTGCAGGGGTTGGACTTCGAGATTGCTACATATTGTCTTGTTACGAATCTTGTGTCTTTTTGTCATCTGAACCACCTTTCTTAGGTACCTCATTTTTGAAGTTTGTAGTTGCCTTTCTTGGGCTGTGGTCAATGCCCATGACTCACATCCATATGTCAGGACAGGCACTTAGGTCGAGCGGTATACTTCCAACTTTGTTTTCCTGCTTATTTCTCTTTTGCTCTGTTTATTGCATGGACAAATCTTTGAGCTGCTGCCCTTTGTGCAGTTAACTCTTCTTTGATTCCTCCCCTGCTGTCTATTACCACTCCTAGATATTTGAAGTGGCTGACCTGCTCCAGTGCTCGTGTTCCCAGTGTTATCTGATGTCTCTTCTCATCTCTGGCGATCACCATGGTTTTTGTTGTTTGGGAGTTGCTGATGTGCATTCCTCTCTTCTTCAACTTCTTCCCAGACCTGTCTGTTGATCTGGAGATATGCCTCCGATTTTGTGATTGGGCCACGTCATCTGCAAATGCTAGCTCTGATATGTAACTTGGTCTTATCTTCTAGTACCCTACTTCATACTTTTTTATCTGTTCCTTGCAGGCTTTGATGACTTCATCCATGAGGAGTATGAAAAGGTACGGTGATAGAATGTCACCCTGTCTTACTCCGCTAGTGGTCCTGAATTTTCCTGACTTTTGATTTGATGTCCGCACATAATTTCTACATGTTTTATAGAAACTCTGTATGGCAGAGATCAGGGGTCCTGGGATGTTCTTCCTTGTCAGGCACTCTCAGAGTTTGTCCCAATGGACTTTATCAAATGCTTTCCCCAAATCTAAAAAGCAGAGCTGCACATCCTTATCATACTCAGGAGCCTTTTCACTCACCTCTCTGAGTGTAAAGATAGGGTCTTGAGAATTTCTGTTTGCCCCAAATCCACATTGTGTCTCGTCCATATTTGGCTCTGCTAGACCTCTTAATCGCCGTTCTAGAATCCTAGAGTAGACTTTCCCGGGAACACTGAGAAGGGAAATACCTCTGTGATTTTCACATTGTCGATTGTCACCCTTTTTAAATATTGGCATTATTATGGCAACCTCCCAATCTCTTTGTATCTTCTTGTGGCGCCAAGCTCCCTTGAGAATCTTCATGAACAGTATCTCTCCTGCCTTCCCATGTATTTAACCTTTTCTGGTCTTATACCATCATGTCCTGCTGCTTTACCAATCTTAATGTTCTCCAATGCTACCTTTAAGTTCTTCCATTGTGCTATTATCGTTTCCCTACATGGCTCCCTCTTCTTGAATTGGGACTGTTACTTCCAAAGCTTGATTTTCCTCCACTCTAAGGAGATCTGAGAAACATTATTTCCATCTGTTCATTACCTCATCTGGGGCAATCAGTAGCGCTGCTTGTTTATCTTTAACAAATTCTCAGGGGGCATTCCTTTTCCTTCCCCATGTTCTTTAGGGTTATGTAGAATAGTTTCTGGTATTCTCCAGCATTCATTTACAGTTTCTCTCCAAATTCCTCCCAGGATTTATGTTTGACCTTGAGCACAGTCTTCTTTGCTTCTGTTCTATAGTTTACATATTCTTTATATTTTTGTTTCTTCTTCTGTATTCCTAGCCTTTCGATATTGCTTCTATGCCTTTTTCTTTTCTCGTATTATTCTTTTCACTTCTTTTGTCCACCATGGTGTACGCTTTCTCTTCCACCCTTGCCTGGTTTGATCGCATGCCTCTGCTGCAGCCTCTTTGAGGATGTCTTTGAATTTTATCCAGAGAATTTCTATATTTTCTTCAGATTCCTCTATCCTTCCTATAGCTGTTGTTATGAGCCCTTGGTATCTCCTTTTAACATCTGATTCTCTTAGTTTGTAAGCCTTAATTTTATTTTCTCCTTGTGTGTTATTATGTTTCTTGTTTGTTGATCTGTGTTGCCAGGCTAAATAACTTTTTTCAATTTCTCTCTTTATTTTAACTAGGTAGTGGTCACTTCCTATCTCTGGTCCTCTGAACACTCTAGCATCCTTCACATACTTGAAATAACGTTTCCTCACTGTTGTATAGTCAATTATGGATCTTTAATTTCTTTCCGGCTCACATCTTGTGTAGGCATGGATATTCTTGTCTGGAAACCTTGTATTTGTAAAAACAAGGTTTTGTTCTCTGCAGAATCTCAGCAGTCATTTTCCATTGTCATTTAAGACATCTTCTCCACACCTACTGATCACTCCATCCCATCTAGAATAGTTGTTTCCAACTCTTTCATTGAAGTCTCCAAGGAGAAGTATTTAATTTCGGCAATTGTCAACGGTCCTTTGAAGAAGCTCATAAAATTAATCTTTTATGTCAGTGCTCTCATCTTCGTTTGGTGCATACACAGTGACGATATCCATTTTACTATCCTCCTTTTATAGATTCAGAACTATCAGTCGTTCTGAAATGAACTTCTATCCTTTAATGTTTGCTTTTTTATTACTATCCACTTTACAGCCCACTCCTGCTCTGGCTCTTTCAGTTATGAGAACTCCGCTGTAGAGTAACATGTTGCCATCATGGATCAGAATGCCCTGTCTCTTTTTATTTGTTTCTGTAAGTGCCAAGACTGTCAATTTTGCTCTCTTCATCTCCTCTATTAGTTCATTTTCTTTCCTGTTTATACTTCTTACATTTCATGTTCCATAAATCGTGGTCCTTATTTCTCGCCTGTTGGTTGCTGTTGAGTTAAGTCCAGTTTTCTCTATGTTTTGACCTTTAATCATTTTTAAAGACAAACAGGTGATTAGTCTGTTGTGTCTTTACATGGTGGAAGGGCTGCCTCCTTACAGTCCCCATGTCTGCTGACCTGTTTTTTGTCCACGGCTGCTTATTTATTCGCAGCTAACCTCCAAATTAGTTTCAGTAATCCGCAACCCTGCTGACATGCCTGGTAGGAGCTGTGTGTAAATTGCAAACACTCACGCTGAAGTTGATTGAGGCTTTCATTTTTGAGCATGTTCTCAACTTCACTGCCTTAAATAAAATGTGAATATTGTGAAAACAGCTGCACCAAATTAGGTGTAATTTTCAGAATGTTGTCTCTTGTAGAAAGTTATTTTGTTATTCGTGTATTGGTTTAGAGTTGAATAATGTGTTGATGAAGGGAACAATTTTTCATAATTTAAAATATATAGAAAAAGATTATGCAACTATAATCTCTCATACACAAATGTTCATATCAATTTATAAAATATATGAATTCCATTGTATTCTGAACTCAATCGTCCTCTGGCGGGCGACACCACAGCTTCTACAAGATCGTTATTGGCGACTTCAATGTCAGAATAGGGCCTTGCCAACATGGTGAAATTTTCATGGGGCCACACCCTGTAGAAGCACAGAACTTCGCAGGTGACAGACTGGCCACTTTCTGTGAATCAAAATGACTACTTCCCTGTAACAGCTTTTTCCAGAAGCAGATACAAAAAAGGTACACAAATATATGACCCAGTGGACTTCATCATCATGAAATTGACCATGTCTTGTCCAATCAAAGATTGAGAACTGATGTCTCAGTGGTTAGTTCCTTCTGCACTGGAAGCAACCATCACCTTCTCTGTGCCCGTTTCCACTTTGATCTTCTTATTCTTCGTACGCTGTCAAACGTCAACTTGAATTTGTTAGAAGAAAGCAGCGATCATCCTATTGCTGTCAACACTGCCATAGAGCTTGTCTAGTGTTGTACTGATGATAGCCACATATACTTTCTCTGGTCCTCGTATGTCGGGCAATTTTACAGTAGTTGTTCAGGGGTCATTTTTCCCTGTACCACAGGTGCATTCGTCAGTAGCATCTATCTTCAGTTTATTGAATAGATGGTACCTCAGTCTGTTGTGGCCTGTGCGGAGACTGAAGACCCCCACCTGCTCTGTTCTATTCAACTGGTAATAGCATAATTTTTTGTGTAGTCAGTATGCTCTGTTTAGGCAGCACAATAGACACATCAGGAGGTACAGATGTAGATGTAAAGATCAGAATTGGAAAGGCATGAGGGGCATTCCTGACACTAAACAATATATGGAGATCCAGAGATATCAATATTAAACGCCAGTGTCAAGTCAGCGTTACTGTATGGAGTGGAGACATAGAGAACGACCATGGTCAATTCAACAAAGACTTCAGTCCTTCGTTAACAGATGCCTGCAAAGGATAATGGGCATAAAGTGGCAGGACATGGTGAGCAATGAAGACTTGCAGGAAAGGAGCTAACAGCCATTGGAACAACAAATTAGGCGAAGAAAATGGGGCTGGATAGGACATATGCTGCGGAAGGAACAGTCTAACATAGCCAGACAGGTTCTTATATGGAATCCTCAGGAGAAAAGTGAGAGGTAGACCCAAAAATTAATGGAGAAGATAATGCGAGGAGCTAAATTTAATAATTACACCTGGAGAGAGGAACAATAAGCAGCCCAGGACTGTGTACGCTAGTGAGATGTTGTCGATGGCCTATGCACCGAGAGGAGCGACGGCTTTGATTGAGTATGCTCTGTTTCCCATTTGGCCATATATCTGGCCCTAATAAACCTTTTGGACTCTTCGTAGATCACACTAGAATCTGGTTGTGGTAGCCTTCCACCTTCTTTTGCCAGTCTGTCTGCCTCATCATTGCTTTGAATGTTACAGTCGGATGGAACCCACTGTACCACAACTCTTTTGGATGTGGACTGCTGGCATAGTTGACAAAGTACTGATCTTAAGTCATTTAGTTCTGTATTTTTCTGGCTTTATAGTGCTGTAACTATGGACAGGGCATCTTTAAACAAGACTATCTGGCTTTCATTGCTTTTGCCTGTCAGCATTGCTTATACTGCAGCTTTCAATGTCTCTGCTTTGAAATTGCTTGAGAATTTTCCAGTTGCCTTTGACAGTGTTATCTTTCTACCGTTTGTTAGGCTCCCCCCATTTTCTGTTGTGTTTGTTGCAGAACTGTCAGTGTATGCATGGGTCCAGTTTGTGTATGGGTATTTTATCTCTATGTACTTCAGGGTTATGTCTCTTCTTTCCTTTTCAGTCTAACTGTTCTTGTATCCGATACCTGGTATATTTACTTTGATTTAAGTTTCAGCAGCAGCAATCATATCGGGGAACAGAGACACTCATCAACTCCTTGATTTCTACCACTCTCGTAGCTAGCAAGCAACTCAGAGATTCTATCAACACCAACATCGATGCTATGCAAATCTGACCGCAACAATCACATCCATTTCAATGGCAGCCAGTCTCCCAGCACTCACTCACACCACATATCACCTACAACTCAAGCTTTGCTTGAGGAGTGACGTAAGATGGCTTGTTCTCCAGACAACCACACAGCCTTCACTACCTTAAGCAAGATCTGTCATCAAAAACTCAAAGAAGATCATGAACAATGTGTCCATAAACGTCTCCAAAAAGCTGCACAGCATCAAATTAGCTACTTGTAACCTTGCCGAACACCAGCAAATCATTCCTTATCTGAAAGCTTCCGATATGTCTCACACAATGTCCAAGCTGGTCATGGAGTCAATAATGAAAGCATACTATAGAACCTGTTTAAGTAATCAGAGCCCTCTCCAATTGCTCTCCCATCTACTTTACCCCTTTTCCAGACTTTTTGTTCTCAGAAATTCGCCATGCTATCAAGTCAATGTCATCTGGAAAATTACCAGGTAAAGATGGCATCACTGCGGAGTTCATCTGAGCTTGCGGTCTACCCCTTTACCAAACCATAGACCAACGTTTTTCACATTATCTTCATTCGAGAGGAACAATTGCCGACTGGCACAACTCAAGGACAATACTCTTGCACAAGAAGAGAGACAAAGAGGATCTTAGAAACTATCGCCCAATTACTCTCCTCTCAGTCACTTACAAGCTGTTTACAAAATGCAACCATGCCCGAGTCCGCAGCACTCTCGAAGAATCACAACCAGTTGAACAGGCAGGCTTTTGGCGTTCGTACAGCACAATGTATTCAACCTGCTGCTGCCTTATTGAGGCAGCCCGAGAGTTCCAGAAGCCCTTGATATTCACCTTCATCGACTATAAAAAGTCTTTTGATTTGGTAGAACCACATTTTGTTTGGCCTTCACTGTTAGAACACGGTGTCAATCATGAATCCATTAGAATCCCCTCCTACAGTTATACGAACTACCACATTTTGTCCCTTCCAACATCCAATTGTGGTACAAATTCAAAATAAGGTTGGCCAGGGTGATCCTATCTCATCAACCCTTTTCTCCGCATGTTTGAATCATGTCATTAGCAGATGCAACTGGGGCACCTTTGGCATTATTATTGACGGTAGCCCCCTTCAATCATCTTTGATTTGCTGATGACAAAGTGCTCATCACAGAGTCAGCAGCAGAAGCCAACCAAATAATGCAGCTACTCGATGGAGTGGGCAAGAAAGTGGGACTGCAGATAAATGTCTCGAAGACAAAAGTGTTACGCAATCACTTCGCCACGTGTGATCCAGTCTTCATCGACGATGTATGATTAGAGGATGTCAATGAGTACATCTATCTTATGCACCTTTTCAATATAGAGAATAACCTGGAATCTGAACTAATAAGACATCGCTGCGTGGATTGGTCAGCCTTCTCATCTATTAACATGGTCCTAGACTGTTCCCATGACCAGGACCTACAAGCCTCCCTTTTCAATTCCACTGTACTCCCTGCAAAACAAAATCACTAGAGGACAAATCGAGAGTGACCCAGACCTCCCTCGAGAGACGCTTGGTCTGAATCATTCTCCGGGACCAACGTTTGCAAGGTCTCCACAATTCTGCCGTAAGACAATTGTCACCGATGAAGGATTTGATAATCCATGCAGACAAGGCAAAACATAGATGGGCAGGTCACATGTTAAGATGAAACGATGGTCGATGGAGCACAACGACAGCAGTCTGGTACCCCGAGGTAAAAAGAGACCGCGGGGAAGACCTCCAATGCATTGGTCTGACTTGCTTGCTGTGCGATGTACCTCCAAGATACCTCTAGAGGAGCACTTACCACGAACTGGACTTTCATAGCCCAAGACAGGGTTCCGCTGGAGACGAAGTTGGAACTCGCAGCTATGCTGCGGAACGGATAATCAAGATCAAGATTAAGATCAAGATCTGGACTCAATTATGAACATTTTGGTATATAATGTGTGCTATTTCAGCGAACCTTTATTGAAGATAAATAGATCACAACTGAGTGATGCTGTGTTTTAGTTTTACATAAGAAAAAAAAATCCTGGGACAGGAAGACTTGGCATGTATTTGTTGAAGATCTGTGCTCCACAGGGTGCTGAAAGGTTTCGATTGATGTCTTAGAAAGCCTATAATGACCCCCACTGGAGTGGTACACAGTTGAGAAATAACAAATCCAATGTAAAGTTCCAAGTAAGCTATAAAAGGTGATTAGAGAGGGTTGTGCATAGGGCTAGCAACGTCATCCTGTAAAAATGACTGTTAAGATATCATCACTTCAAACGCCGAGATGCAGGGTTCTGATAGAGTGTGGTCCTGTGCTTTATTTTGGAGTTTAAAGGTGAATGAAAATCAATATCTGCTTCTATAGAACAAAGACATTTTAATTTTACCTGCAAGCTACATCCATACATGATACCAGCAGCCTCACAAATTTATTAGGAATTGGGTCATCGTTCTTATTCAGCTGCATAGCATCATCAAAGAAAATGTGAGCTGCAATAGATAAATCATATACCTGGAATCAATGCTGTAATGTCAATAATCTACATATGTTGATAACATCACAAAGCAGTCTCTGTTCTGGAACCTCTAGGACATGAAGAGGAAAGGCAGACTAAAACACACACAAAGAAGAGAGCTTGAGACAAATAATAAGGACACATGGAAGACATGGAGAGAGTTGGACTGGATGGTTCAGAATGTGAGGAATTGTGTATATTTGTTGACAATCCATGCTTCATCATCAAAACCTTTTCAGCTCCATGTGAAACACAGATCTTCAACAAATACATGCCAAGTATAGCTGCCCTGAGCCATCTGCTTCAGTTCAGTTCAGGTGACATCTCAACATTGAAAGTCGGTTACAATGAATCTTCAACATCCTGTATCTTAACTTAATGGTACAATCTGCCAGGCTTTTCCCTATCCATCGTTTTGATATTATCCTACCACTTATAGCGGTGTTTCTCTGTTTAACTCTGGTACATTTGCCATGGATGGGCAGGTCACATGTTCCAACAAAACGATGGTCAATGGAGAATGGCGACAGCAATCTGATACCCCTGAAGTAAAAAGAGACCGCAAGGAAAACCTCCAACCAATGCATTGGTCAGACTTCCTTGCTGCACACAACAACATCAACATCCAAGACACCTCTGGAGGAGGGCTTACCATGCACTGGACTTCCGTGGCCCAAGACACGGTTTGCTGGAGACGAAGTTGGGACCCGCACCTACACTGAGGAACGGGTCATCAAGATCAAGATATTTACCATCCACCTGTACAGTATTGTTTTTTTTCGACAAGGTGTTATGTCTTTTAATGGTGACCATACTATTTTAACTGGTGGATTGGTGGTGCCACATAATAAAGACGAGTGTACATAACACCTGATCATTCTCCTTTTTAATTTGTGAATGACTTGTTTGGATGTCAATATGTGACTCAAGTTTTTTAAAGTGCTTTCCCTACATAGAAATTTAATAACAGAACGCGCTTCCAAAAATGTGAAAAAAAATTGTTCATAAGGTGATCTCCAATAAATTAATATTTTGGGCAAGACAAATGAGCAAACGCGACATGTTATATATAGAATTTTAGCACATTGAATACAAAACTCAAATCTGGAATACTTTGTACTAATTTTAATTTATTATTTAGTGTATAGAATGATAAAATCAGTACTATTTAGAGAGAAAAAAATGTAAAAAATGTAAAATTGTATTCTACTCACAATGTCCCACTTGTCAAGCTAGTGAACAAAAATTGATATTTTACACACAGAATAGTGTGCATTTATGTCTGAAAATGCCTGCCAAATTTCTTCATTATTTCATCTGTCATCGTTAATTTAAATACATTTTTCTATTTCATGGTCACAATAAAAAAGGAGTGGTACATAATCTTTGTTATCACTATCATCGATGGCAAAATGATGATTTTCAAATTCGTTACTTCCGATGTCAGAATAGTTATGATCATCCATTTTCCTCACATGTTTTCATCAGGCCTATACGATGTTATTAAAGATCATGCCCCGTCGGCCATTAACAAATTCTTAACACTGCTATCAAATGATTGAGAATTCATATTATCTTTGTTACACATTCAAAGATAATTTATCAAAAATAATTAATCTGATTCCACACGCTTTTTTAATGTGGCAAACGGAATTTGAACTCTCCTTGATTGAAACTGGAATTAGTTTTTATAAGGTAACTTAAAAACTTGCAAGTTAAGAAAAGAAACAAAAGATGCCGTTAAAGTGGCTTGACATTGGCAACTGAAAATTATGTGGACTTTAAAGTGACTAGAGGTACTGAAAGAGTTAAAACAATTTTGTTATCCCTATTCTCTCCCTGATTTCCATTTCTCACCTCCATTTTATGCCATTATATTTCCACGATAGGAGAAGCTCTTGACCTGTTTATTTGACCATCTATTTTTAACTGTAAAGTAGATTTTGAGCCTATTTTGCTTGTTATCATAGTTTTTATTTCCTCAGTGTTAATTTCCAATCTGTACAACTGTCTTTTGGTCTTTACTTGAATAACCAATTCATGTACTTCTTGGTTGCTTTCAGCCAGCAGAACTGTGTCTCACATACCTGGGATTATTTATTAATACTTTACCAAGTCCTGGCATTTCTTTTATCTGTTTAAAAATTTGTTCTGTGTAAATGTTAAACAGCCAAGTGGACGGCATGCATCTTTGACACTTCTGCTCCACAGGAGACAAAATTATTTTGATTCAATCTATATTATTAAATCTTTGTCTGTCCTAGAAAACTCCTATTCATACAGCTAATATTAGTTTTGGTGGTGTCTTGACAACCCTGTTTTTACCAAGGCCTGAAAGAGGAGCAAAGAACAGTAAAATTGTAAGCTGCCAGACATGTTGGATGAAGTGACATAGAGAAAAATTAGGCACAGGGCTGACTATTCCATCCTGTAGAAACTATAAGAATAAGGTCATAATTATAGATGGCCTCCTTCACAGAATGCATGTATCAGTGCACTTGCAGTGACACTTTTAATATCAATGCTTTTACACGATGACGGTGCTAGCCCACATAGAATCTTTGTAAATTGATTTTTATGATATATGCTTGTAAGGTTACAGTGGTCCTATCTTTTAACATTGTATACAACTTGGGATTTTAATTGATTTACAATTTTAGTAGAATGAAAGGACAAAAGATACCTGGTAACTGCAAGATATGAGGGTGCTTCAAATGATAATTTAAAATCTGATTGTTCTTCTTCAAATATATTAAGACAACGTGACATACAAGGCATCATTTTTCTATGAAGTCTTCATTGTATTTGATACGTCCTTCATCTACAAATTGCATGAATTTCTGAAGGAAAAAAAAAAGAAAATATTATGCTCGCTTATGTAGCCACTCGTGCACTACATCGTTGTTTCAATTATGGAGTCGGCTGCCATGGCACCCACTTTGTGGAACTAGAGGACATTATGAATGATGTGGTGTGCTGAACATTGACTGATGTCCAGAAATACGACCATTTCATTCATAACCACTTAGATTTTTCATAACGATGCGTTCAATTGTTGTAATCAATTCTGATGTCACCACTCTCGCATGACCCGGACAAACCAAAAAGAGTCTTTGTCACAAAATTCACACCATTTCAAAACTTCGTGCTCCACTTGTATATTTGCTGGAGTGACAAGCATTCATCACTGTACTGAACCTTCATTCAATGATGAATTTTGATGTTTCACACCTTCGTTGCTAAAAAAAAAGAACCCTGCTCCTCTTTGGTGCATTACATGAGGGGAGTGGCGATCATGTGATTTGTTCTGCACCATGGTACCACCTGCAGGACACTTGAATTCCTTAGCTATGATACTGCCAGTTTACATGACAATGGTACAGTGTTATGAATTATTATATACATTTTGAAGTTTTCATTTGAAATCCTCTCGTACATGTATTAAAATGAAGAGGCAGATATGCCAGCTAAAGAAAGAACTGTCTTACCTTCAAAGTTGTAAAAGTCTGGATCAAACCCATGAAAATGTTCATTTGCTAGTTGTCTGATGTACTGATCTCTGTCCAACCTGTAATTATGTAGTAACAAGCTACTGCTGCAAATTATCTGGCTAAGTATTTGACAATTATGACATCTGGTTCTCAGTGTGGATTACAGACCAAAATCTGGAGCTGGAATAATAGTACAACTGCCTGCCCTTCCCCACATGTTGTGAAAGGCTACTAAAGAGAGTTGTGCATGGTGGCTAATAATCTCATCATGTAGAACACATTTTTACAGAGACTTCCACTTCAAGAGCACACAAAGTGCTTTGGCAAGGACTCCTGCAAGACGTCATCTAGTGTTGGCAGTATGCTACATTAGAAGAGGAATGGAGAAGTGAGTGAGTAACCATATCTGGGGAGCTCGGTGGGAACGGGCTTCGCACACACCTTTGGGGGTGGGGGTGCATGGAAAGAGGTACAAAGAATACTAGCACTGTAACCTATTATGTCATGTGAGAAGATTAAAGTAGGTTGGGCATGGAGCTGGCCACCCAATTATGTAGAAACTATATAGACACGAGAAAAATAAAATCACATCTCTTCACTTTTTGGTAGAAAAGGAGTGACTAAGTTTTTTTAAAGCTGCTAGCCCCATGCACAACTCTTGTTATTCACTTACCACAACATATATGTGAACGCAGTGGGACAGTTTTTTCCTTCTCAGTAAGTGGCTCAGGATCCCCACGGGATCCAACTGCAATGGTGGCCTCAGGATTCTAATGGTGTTAAAACAGACTGATGATCAAGTATTGAAAGCTGAGAAGGTCTAATTCAGGGGTCGATAACCTTCTTCTAGACAAGGACCAGCGGTCATGTCATTGAGTGGACAGGAGAGTAGCTCAACGTGTCATGTGAAACATGCTGACTAAGACTATACCTCACATCCTTGCCATTCTCCTGGAAACAGGATGAGTTACAACAATCTGACCAATAAGGTGGGTATTTGACACTGTGATCTCCAACAGTTATAGTGGTAAGCTTACTGAGTAGCCTCACATAGAATGACAGCAGGATCCAGGTTCCCTTATTAATAACACTTTTGGGTGTAAGAAGAGCCACTGTAACTAGTTGCTGAAGAAACATCGTTAAGAGTGAAAAATTCAGCATGAGAAATTTCCAACAAAAATAGTGAGTGGATAACAAGCCACATTCATGTTGTCAAAATGGGAGCAAAGAATAGTAACACTGTAACCTGCCAGGCATGTCGCAAGAGATGACTAGGGAGGGTTAGGCATGCGGCTGACTACCTCACCATGTAGAAACTTCAAGCCATACAAACTTCAACAGATGTAGACAGGTCATCACTTGATGACTTGATATGTATTTGTTGAAGATCTATGCTCCTCGGCAAGCTGAAGTTATGATTGATTTAAATTACCTTTGGTAATAATGTTAAAATATAAATATCTTATATTTTATTACCAATAATAAAAATAAATATATATATCAAACTGATTGAGGAAACCAAGAAAGACTTGAATACAGCCAGCAAGTAATACCACGTCCACTATGTTCCGATAGCAAGAGGTGTCCGACAGGGCGTCGTTATCTCTAGAAAGCTATTTACAGCAGCAATTGAAGAGATTTTTCAATAATTACATTGGATCAACTGAGGCGTTAATATAGATGGCGAGTGGCTCACCCATTTACAATTTGCAGATGACATTGTGCTCATCCGTTATACAACTGAGGAAGCCCAACAATCCTTGAACTACCTAAATGGGGTCAGCAGAGCTGCTGGTCGGAAGATAAATAAAAGCAAAACACAATGCCTCAAAAACCCTTACTCTTCAAAGCAGGACATCAAGCCAGGAGAGGAAACTATTGAGGATGTCAACTGCTATATTTACCTAGGCCAAGAGATAAATGCCAACCAAAAAATTGATCAAGAAATCTCAGAAAATGAAAAGTGCTTGGTATTCCTTTAAATCCATTAAGCCAATACTTCAAGAGATCAAAGACACCACAGACAAGATCACACACTATCAATTCCATGGTCTTTCCAGCAATGATTTACGGATGCGAAGTGTGGAACTTGTGCAAAACACATGCTGAGAAGTTCAGAGCCCCTCATAGAGCATTGAAGCGATGTGTACTAATAATTTTGATACAGGATAAGATATGAAACGAAGAAATTCTACATCAAACTTTGTTACAAGACGCTGTGGAAGCAACATTATCACGCAAACATTGTTGGGATGGACATATGGTACGCATGCCTGACAATAAATGAACATGTATAATAACATTTTGGTGGCCATATGTCTGTAAACGTCCACATGGTCGCCCACCTATGCGATGGCGAGATGGACTGATGAAAGACCTAGGCCTGCATTGGTACATCGCTGCAAAAGATTGGGATGTAGACAGAGCATTGTTGGCTTTCTTGCATACAGCATATTTGCCGGACTGATGTTGAGGATGGATAATGTGTGTGACAAATAAATAAATATATGGAAAATCTATACAAATTATGTGGTTCCTGATCTATCTGTAATCCTGGTATTCAATCAGGCATATCAAGTGTCTGATGCCAGGTAGTCAAATGTTGTTTGTTCATTTCAGTATTTTGATTTGGAGTACCATGTTGGTACTTAGTGATCTCGAGGTAAGACGTTGGCCTCGGGTTCAAATCACGGTGGAGACCAGGATTTTATAACATGGACTTGCTGGTAAATATTTTTATAATTGCTGCTATTTGATCTGAGACTGTGGGCTTGATATTTTTAAGTGGTAGGTTGGACTCGGAGAGTATTTTCTATCCTTTGTCTAAGTAATGCACTGACCTGTGCAGGGACTTTAAAAGTTGCACCATCTCTGTCTTGTTCTCATGCCACATGGTTGCGCAGGCATACAACGTAGGTGTTTCAGGGTTCCTCTCAGCTTTGTTTGGAATGGCACTATCAGGAGTAGTAGTATCAAGTGGGGGATCTGCCAAATCATCATCTTCACCTTCATACAGTTTTCCTCCAATCTAGAAGAGATTTGCAATAAAAAAAAATAGTGTTTTTAATATTCTTTCTATGAGTAATTTTGTTCATTTTTCACACAAAAGTTGGATTTGAGGACGACACTATCAGCATAAATGGACAGGGAGATAAAAGCCAGAACTCAACAAGCAAATGTGCTGACACATACCAAGGCACAAAAATGAAAGATCACAACTTGTGAAATTATATGCTTGCGAAAAGTGGCCAGGGTCATTATAAGAATGAGAAATTAAAAATTTTTGAAGAAAGTAGAATTATTGCCATGCATAGCATATATAGAAAGCAAAAAGTATAATAACATAGACAAGTATGGTTCAGATACTGTGTTGGAACAAAATCTACTTTATGACCAAAAGGCCTTCATCAGGGGAGAAAAACCACATGAATAAAAAAGGACTAACCAATCATAACAGCAGCAATGAACACAGGTTAGTACTTATCATAATGAGGGGCTGCATTGATATCTGACACATTGTCATAATATAGTTTCCATTCCTTTTATATCTATTTACTATCTGTTTACACAACCAGACACGTTCCAGTGATGAACTTGGTCGCTGGTGAAACTCCTCTTTAGCTCCATGCAGTTTTTAGAGTAATGTTCAATTGTTGGGTCAATGTATCTTCCTTAACAGGCCATACAACGGATAGTCCTGTAACAGCTCGGCAGTTTGTTTGTTTAGTCTACATGTGCACAGTGGTGAAGCAGACAGCTGAAGTTTGTACATGTGGCATTTCAGTCTGCTGTGTCCTGTCAGAAGGTGAGGAATGGTGATCTGTCCCTACCAGTCTAGTTTGAAATAGTTGTAATTATGTTGGTCCTTTTCTTTTCTGATAGCCTGGATAGCTTTCTTTTTCTTAAAGTTTGTGATTTCAATATCTTTTTGTTCACGCTCTCCACTCATTTTTACAAGTCTATCAGCTATCCCATTCCCAGACACATCACAATGGGGTGGCAACCACTGAAGTATGGTTCACTTTCTAGCAGCTACCTTGCTTAGTTCAGTTCTCAGGTGCACAGACTTGCTACCTTTGAGAGCTTGCATCTGTGAAGATGACTACCTGGTGACAGTCAGAACTGTTGCCACAAATCATTTTTGCAGTTTGCTCAAATACTTGAACCTCAACTGCATAGCTGGAGCAGAATTTATCAGTGGGAACACTCTATGTCTTAATGACCCTTTGGAAATAAGACATAGATGCCAGTTTTGTTTGTTTGAAGTCGATCCATAATGCTAGGACCTTTTTTTCCCCTTGCCCTGGAAGGCTTCTACTGCTTGGGACAAAAAAGTAACTTGGTCTTCTATCAAGTAGCATTCTTTAAATCTAGCTTATTCGGACAACAGCATCTGCTCAGACTCTAAATACCATTTCAATCTGTGATTAACTATTTGCTCCATTGTCTTTCCCCTACAGCTTGTGAGACTGATTGGCAGGTAACTTGAGGCATTGGTCCTGCATTTCTCTTTCTTTAATATGGGTATTGTGATGGCCTGTCTCCAATTGAGGTTGAATATATCAAGCAGTTTTGTCTTTGCTGCAGATTGATAAGCTTTTCATTGCTTATGTCATCTGGGTCTTACGACTACTTGGTCTTAAAGCTTAAAAATAGCTATACATAGTTCTCCTAGTATGATTCTTTCACTCACTGGAGCAAGAATATCATTGTCGATTGTTTGTTCAAATTTCTTTTCTTATCTACTGATCCTTGGTAATTTTCAAGTTGCTTTCCAGACTGTATTTTCTACCAAACTTTTTGCTGCACTGGTCCATTGTGATGTTCTGTCTAGGTGAAGAATATTCTTCATTAAGGGATTTTTACTAATCTCTGTAGTTTCTTAGTATCTTTTTTCAAGATTCAGCATTGCCGTTTTATTTCTCCTTTTTGTCTATCTTGTCTGCCAGATATAAAACATTGGTATTCTCTAATTTTGAAGGTATGGTCTGCTTTAGAAAAAGTCTTTTTGATGTAGCAAACACTGACTTGCTTCTCAAACAAGATTTTTTCCAACTATCTTCTTGCTGAATCCAGACTGGCTACTGCTCACGTCCTCTGCATTCCAGTGCATTATAACAAGTGCCCTCCTCGGATTATCTTTTTATGTGTTACTTGAGTCAGTAACTCTCTTCCACTGTCTCATGACTCAGCAAGACCATCTAGAGGGTTCTCCAGTAGCTGAAGGTGAGTTTTGTCGAGCGCTGTACCTGTCTGGTGGAGTTTTACAAGGCGTGCATCATCATATTTAACAATATACTCATCCATATAAAACAAGAGTTGTGTGATGCTGTGATTTACAGTGTGCCTTTTCGATTCAGTATCGTTGTTTTTAACACCTCTTTACTGAGAAAGTAGGCTCATCCCTGCCTCAACTGGCTGGCAAAAAAATGATTTTGCCTGAACCTCATCTTCTGTTCCATCCAGCTTCCTGCTAGGGGCTGAAATACTAACCTTCAGCTGGATTACTGAAAAGTGGACCAAGTATGCTTGGGCATGAGAAGCTAAGAGACATTGTGACTCTTGTATTACACATCATGTCCCATGGGCTCCCGTTCTTATATCTGAGCCATACCAGTTTAATTTTCATTTCAGTACAGTTGCATCCTCAACTCATTTGTTTTTATAGCCTCATATTTTTGGAGGAAGTTGGTATTTTTGGTGTAAGCTGAGAGAAGATAGCCAGTATATAAATGTTATTTTTTTGGACTTGAAAGTATGTTTGTGTTCATTCGATAGGGTGTGATAAAGGGGAATGTACCCCATATATGTACGAGTATATTTATATTCCTGTGAGTGGGTGATGATGTATTTTATTAAACTAAGCGAAGCCCTATGTACACCCTTCTCTAGTCACCTGTCACAACCTGCTTAGAAGGAAATGCAACCTCATTTTGTAAAACAAATTACTAAAGAAACAAAATGCTTTGGTGCAGGCTACAGACTAGTTGAAGATGTGACCCTTTTCTTCACGGGGAACAAAAAATGAGTAAGAATAATCTGAGTACACTGAGTTTTAAGGCTTATTGTTGGAGTTAGTTCTTTGATAGAGTCTTCCTGTAAACAGGCTAGATGAAATGGTTGTCTCACTCTTCAAAAAGTTTAAAATTGAGACAAAACAAGTGAACTGCAGAAAGAAAAAAGGTAAAGGTGATCCTATAGCACACATAACTTTGGGGCTGTGGTGTGTGTGTGTGTACAGAGAGAGAGAGAGAGAGAGAGAGAGAGAGAGAGAGAAAGAGAGAGAGAGAGAGAGAGAGAGAGAGAGAGAGAGAGAGAGAGAGAGTGAGTGAAGTAGGTATTAGATACTTTATTGTATGAGGCCACCAGTTATTTATGAGATGGGATTGGCCAGTTCCCTCAATCGCAGCCTTCCCTTTTCAAACAGTACCCATTTACAGCTAGGCCGACTTGAGAATGCAGTAATGGGAGTTGAATGCCGCATCTTGACCATGAAAAGTGAATGCACTATCACTATGCTAATTGGATGCTCAACAAAGCAATAATGCAAGCAGCCACCGAAACCATCCCAAGAGGAGCAAGAAAAAACTACAAGCCATATTGGAATGATGAATTGCAGAAAGCGGAAGATGAAGTCTCAAATGCTAGGAACATGGCAGAGAGAGAACAATCTATGGAAGCAAATATCGCCCTCAAAGCCATCACGGCGAAATACAAAAAAACACCAAACCAAATAACAAGAGACAGCTGGAAAAACAAAACAGAAAGCCTCAATTTAGATAAAGAAGGGAAAAAACTATGGAAGTTAGTCAGAGTCATGAATGATGAAACTCCATCAAACAAATAAATTACCATCAAGCAGGGCGACAACATGCTCACTAGAAAAAAAGCAGCAAACGCCTTTATAGAACATTATGCCAGAGCAAACCACATTGATGTCCCTACAGATAGGTATACAGACATTAGTGAAGACCAATGGAGCCACGACAACATCAATATGGCGCCAGAGGAGCACATAATGGCAAAACTAACTATGAATGAAATGGAAGAGGCTATGAGAACTTTAAAGAAAAAGAAATCGCCCGGAAAAGATGGGGTAACAAACGAAATGCTGATGGGGCTGGGCCAAACAGCAAAGAGTAAGTTACTATCAGTCCTGAACCAAAGCTGGAAAAGGGGAATTATACCGCAGGCATGGAAAGATGCTGTAATTATATGATAAACACCAGACTGATGTGGCATCTGGAAGAAAAACACATACTAATTCCACAGCAAGCAGGCTTTAGACAGCACAGATCCACTGAGGACCAGATCACTCTCATAGCCCAGGAAATAGAGGATGCTTACCAGGAGAAAAGCATACAGTAGCGGTTTGGGTGGATTTAGAAAAGGCATTTGACAAGGTGTGGAAAGAGGCACTTAAAGTCAAGCTACAAAGTAAGTGAAGTTTGTGGGAAAATGTACAGATGGATCAGCCACTACCTCAAAAACAGAACAGCCAGAGTTCAAGTACAAGGGCAGATGAGCAAAAAGGTGACACTTGAGCAGGGAGTACCCCAAGGGGGAGTAATGTCGCCCACACTTTTCCTGGTGTATATAAACAACATCACAGAGAATATACCAAGAAGAGTCCACAGCTCCATGTTAGCAGATGATCTGGCTATGTGGACCTCTGAAAAAAATCTCACCATAGCAAGAAATCGGATGCAGCAGGCTCTAACATCGCTGGAAGAGTGGGCGAACTCATGGCTGGTCAAAATAAATGGGGAAAAACAACATGTACAATATTCTCGCTTTCAAACAAACCCCAGAACGCCAAAATAAGTCTTAACGGCAAATATCTGCGGCCAAACGATAACCCAAACTACCTGGGAGTCACATTTGATCGGCACATGACATGGAAAAGTTAGATCTAGAGAAACCGAATGAGAGCCAGACAAAGAATGGCAATCATAAGGACACTTGCTGGCACAAGCTGGGGAGCAGACAAAAGTATACTAAAGAAACTGTACACTGGAAGAGTGAGACCAGTTCTCGAGTATGGCATTGCGGCATGGACAACAGCAGCAAAGGCGAACTTTGATAAAATTAGCAAACTTCATAACCAAGCCATGAGAGTTATAACAGAAGGCATGAAGTCAACGCCAATTGTAGAACTTGAAAAGATTACAAATCTGCAATCTATGACCGATAGAAGATACTGCAGAGCCCAGCAGCAAGCAGAGAAACTCAGAAGACTGACAGACCATCCAATGCACCAGAGACTAAATAGATTTGGAAATGGGAAACTAAAGCGGAGAAACTTTGCAGAAATAGCCAAAGCAAAGATGAACGAAGACTCTATAAACACATTAACAACACCAAAGCCCATCCCTACTGTACGCAAACCTACCTGGAAGCAGCATATATTTCCGATGGTTGCAGAAAATATACCAGGTATTGGAAACAATAACAGCCAGACTGAAAAAGAAAGAAGAGACATAACCCTGAGGTACATAACGAAAAACTACCCATGCATGGACTGGACCCATGCATACACCGACGGTTCTGTAACAAACACAACACAGAATAGAGGGGCAGGGGTATTACTGAGCCTACCAAATGGTAGAAAAATAACACTGTCAGTGGCAACTGGAAAATACTCAAGCAATTTCAGAGCGGAGGCAGAGGCACTGAGGGCTGCAGCAGAAGCAATGCTGACAGGCAAAAGAAAGAAAGCCAGATAGTCCTGTTTACAGATGCCCTGGCCTCACAGCACTAAAAAGCCAGAAAAATACTGAACTTAATGATTTAAGAGCAGTACCCTATCAACTATGCCAGCAATCCGCACCAAAAAGAGTAACATCCAAGGCAACGAGGAGGCAGACAGACTGGCAAAAGAAGAATGCAAGACTACCACAACCAGATTCTAGTGTGACCTACGAAGAGTCAAAAAGGCTCATTAGAGCCAGATACATGGCCAAATGGGAAACAGAACATGCTGGCTACACAAAAAATGATGCCTATTACCAATTGAACAGAAGAGAGCAGGTCGTGGTCTTCAGACTCCGCACAGGCCACAACAGACTGAGGTACCACCTATTCAATAAACTGAAGATAGGTGGCCCTGACGAATGCAGTTGTGGTACCGGAAAAATGACCGCTGAATATCTGCTGCAAAACTGCCCGAAATACGAGGACCAGAGAAAGCACATGTGGCCATCACCAGTGGCAACACTAGACAAGTTCTATGGTAGTGTCGACAGCCTCAGGATGACCGCTGCTTTTTAAAAAAAAATACAGGTTGACGTCTGACAGCGTACAAAGAAGAAGAAGAAGAAGGATGCTCAACAATAGAAATATACCTTATAATACATCATTTTCATCTTTCCAGTCGGAGTTGGCCTTAGGATTCCTCTCACTTTGTCCGAGCTTCGATTCCGGTTCAACATGATAGACTCTGATGTCAGGATACCACAGTAGCTCTGGTTGATAAACAATCTGGTAACAAAATAAATCAACCACTAATATTAGTACTGTGTTTCTTGGATATCAGGAGTAATCAGGGTCAGGTGAAACATATTGATCAAGACCCCCACATTTATCTTGTATGTGCTCCAGGAAACAGGTTATGTCACAGCAGTCTGACCAACAAGGTGTCTATAATTTCCGGTGTGTGTACTAAGGCATCTCACATTGCACTACAGCCAGTTACAGTGACACAATTACAATTAAATTCATTTTGTTCGGTTGTCTTACCCTATTGTTTCTGAATACATGTGACTACAGTGTGAAAGTTGGCCAATGTTAGAAATTGTTTTGAATCAGTGACATCAACTGGCCACTTAAATGATTAACTATATATTTCATATTTGTGTGTGAAAAAAGCTCAGTTACTTGAAAGTTAAAAAGTATTCTGCAGTAAACAGAAGTCAACATTATCTTCCCATGTGGTAAATAATTTTATTTTGATATTTTAAAATGGGAGTACTCTTGTTTTTTGAGACACTTTTAATTTTGTTCAGATGCAGCCCAATAAAAGTGCACTTAAAGACAGAATGGCTCACCATTTCATTAATAGGAATTGTGACATAAATTTGAACAAATTTATTAAATATTGCTGTCAGAAATTTCCATAATTATACACTTTTACACAGCCAGTGCACTAGACAATTCCTTGGTCACCATAAAAAGCTAACAGCTGCAAATGATTTATTGACATTTTAAACAAAGGAAATGTATTATTTCAACACATGATTTATAAATAACGTAGAATAAAATTGAAATTCATCTCCTAATACCAGATGTTTTAGCTCATTTCATTAGGCCAGCTGAGTAGGCATAGTATAGATTATGGTATCTTGTAGTAAGTTTTTATTTATTTATTACATATTTTGTGCTTTCAATTAAAACTTTTATTAGATATTCACATTATATCAGTATGCAGTTAGTATAAATATTACTGCAATAATATAGCTATTAAACAATGTCTTTTTTTTCATTTTTGTTTTATCCCAAAAGAATATACTCACAACACCTATGAGAAGAATAGCAATCAGTTGACAGACAAGAAAAGAAAATTCCAAGTAGCAAAGGACAATGCATTATAATAGTGCACACTGGCAGTAGAAAGAATGGTCTTGTCAATGAATGCAGAGCTACTGTTAAAAGTAAAATCTAGATGGACAATCATACTGAAATGGGTGAACATATTTTTAAGGATTGGATAGAGAACACTCTCCTCCCTACTCTTGAAAGACCGTTATGCCTAGTAATAGACAATGCATCTAAATATAATGTATTGCAGGAAGACAGAGTTTCAACTTCATAAAGTACAAAAAAATCAAATCATGACTGATTTGGAAAGAAAAATGTCCATTTTGACAATACCCATTTGAAATAGAGTTATTGTAGCTTGTGAGACAGATGAAAACAAAGTTCTCTCACACTGACAAAGTCATTATACAGCAAAGCCACACTTCTCTCTGACTCCTACCTTATCATTTACTTGACACATAATTTCCTTTATACAATAAAAAATTGTCATTGAGTACTGAAAAAAATGTGAAGAGCACATGCACTGTGAGGAAGAAGAATACTAGCAGCAAAGATGGACTGCAGTTTCTCCAGCTGGTAACAGTTGTGAATCTCTTAGAGTGGTCACATTCAGATTAAGGTGGTCCATGTTGGTGACACCTCCACCACTTGCCCCATTATATGCACAAGAACATAGCTATAAATTCACATCATTTACAGATTATTTACCATTCCTTGTGTTCACGAAGTAAAATTTTATGTGATATACAGAGCTTTCACTCTTCTATGTAAGGTAAGAATAAGGATATGCCTTTGAATTGCTTTGAAACAATTTGGCAGTGTTGTACTGTAAGATGTAATGTTTTACTCACATTGTTTTCATAATTTTACAAAAGTATTTAAGATATATGCCACTGTGCTAAATCCACAGATTCTTTGCATTTATTGATAAGAAAATCTTAAGGTCATTGACAATCTAAGACTGCATGCAAATATTCACTGCAGTACTTCAATTAGTTTTAGTGAAAATTCCTGGAGATAATGGGCATGTATTTCTGAATGAACTATTGTAGTTTGTAAGTTTTTTTATGAGCATGTGGTCAAGCTGTTACTATACTGGTAACTTGGCCAAGTAGACGCGGGTTCTTCTTGTAATAGCATCTTTATGTTTACACCATCAGACGAGTTCCCATGATAAACTTGACTATTGTTTGAAGCTCCTCTTTAGCTCCGTAGTTTTTTTTTAATCATTGAGCTAGTGTATCTATGCACTTTGATGTAACAGGAATACCTACTGAATACAACATCAAAGTAGAAAACAAATTTGAGACCTTGCTTGCGGTACATGAAGAGATGACATCTGAGGAGTTGACATCGCACGCAAGGGACATTTTGATCTCGACAGCAAACGAAATGATTCCCAAGATGTCGCACAAGAAACAGAGCTATATATCAGAGGAAACACAGAAACTCATTGAAGAAAGGAAACAATTAAAACAAATGAGAAGTCAGGGGACCAACAAAGCAAAAAAAAGGCAAAGGCCGCCGTCCATCGTAGACGATGATGGCATGATTTATTTTGCTAGTGCTATTTTTAGTAAGAATTAACTGCGCTACTTTCCTCCTTCTCTCGTCTCGTACCACCCGACCTCAGTGGCAAGTCAAGGACAAGACGATTAGGAGGCGACTATGAGATGTAGGGGACTCCGCATCAAGCAGCCGTGAAAAAAACAATGGAGTCCGGAGTCGAACACACACCACCTGATCATGAGGCCGATGGCTTAACCACTTTGCCATGGAATCCAGGGAACCAACACAGCATATAAAAACTGCGCAAGAAAAGTTAGAAGAGAAATAAGACAAGATAAAAGAAGATACAAAGTGGAAACTTCTAAGGATATAGAAAACCTACAGCAACAAGACAGGAAGAGAGATACCTTTAAGGCGATAAGAACACTGACAAGGGAATTCTGTCCGATTCCACATGTCATCAATGACAAAGAGGATAACACATTAACAGAAACCAAAGACATATTGAATAGATGGAGAGAGTACTGCGGAACCATGTATAGAGATAGCACAAAGCGCTCAGTTACAATCCTACCAAAGGATGAGAAAGAACCTGAACCAACATTGGAGGAAGTATGCTCGGCAATCAAAAGCCTGAAAAAGGGAAAGTCCCCATGTTGTGATGATATCCAAGCAGAGCTAATACAAGCAGGAGGGGAGGCAAGTGCTCGAGTCTATCACAAGCTATGTAAACAGATATGGCACAGCGCAGAGTGGCCAGAAGCAAGGAAGAAATCAATTTATATTCATCTCCCCAAAAAAGGCAACCTGATACTGTGCATGAACTACCACGCTGATCAGCCACACTAGCAAGATACTCTTGCGAATCCTATTAAGAAGGATAGAGAAAAGGTTTGAATCTGAAATTCACATAGTCCAGGCAGGTTTTAGGAAAGACCAGGGACCACATATTCAATATGAGGAATACCTACGAAAAGTGTCGAGAGTTTAATGTAGACCTGTACACATGTTTCATTGATTACACCAATGCCTTCGATACGGTAAAACGTCAAAATCTGTGGAAAATCATGAAGAAAATAGGTTTCCTGTGCATATTATTCATCTCATTGACATATTATTCATCTCATTGAAATATTATACCAAGATCAACAAGTCGCTGTCCGAGTATCTGGGCAAACATCAGATTGGTTTGCAGTACAAAAGGAAGTAAGACAGGGATGTATCCTCTCACCTTATCTATACAACATATATGCGGAATGTATAATGAGAAATGTTCGAGAAGACAAGAACACTGAAAGTTTCGGCCCATTTACGATTGGCGGGTACAAGATTCCAGAGTTACGAAACCCAGATGACACATTGATACTATCAAGTAGTCCAGAAGGGCTAGAGCAGCTAATTTCAGCCATAAATGGACATAGCTAAGATCAAAACCTGTTTATAAACATAAATAAAACAAAGATAATGATCACCGACAAAAACACAACGTCAGCATAAATTTACAGTGGGTGGTGATGAAATAGATCAGGTCACACATTTTGAATATCTGGGCTCCAGAATTGACAATGCAGAGACTGAACAGCCTGAATAAATTATGGCAGAGAACCAACAGAATGATAAAAGTAAAAGTCTTGAGAGCCTGTGATTTTCCGGTGGCAGCTTATGGCTGCGAATTATGGATGATTACCAAAACTTCCAGACAAAGAATCAAATCCTTCGAGTGGGATCAAGATGCAGAGCAGCGCATGAGCTGCAGTGGTCAGCGACCATTGCTGACTGCTAGCGTCAGGGCCAGCGAAACAGAGCTGCCAAGACCCTTCTACACCTCCACGCGGTGATCCTGGATAACAGGCTGCAGCAGGGCAGACTGGCTAAGGAGAAGGGACCGAAGAGGGAATGCTAACTCGGTACTAAAAAAATGCTTGCTGAAGTCGGATGTTGTTGGACCGAAAGGTGCAAATATCGCAGTCAAGCTGTAAACTACGACACAAGGCATTCCATTCTCTGGACTACATTCTGCTACTTAAGCCATTTTAGGGCTTGGTAGTGGGAGATTGAGAACGAACGAAGCCAAGCCAAGCCAAATCCTTCGAGTCAAAATGTTACAGAAAGATCCTCAGAATACCCTGGACAGAGAAAAAGACAATGTAGACATTCGGCAAGAGTTGAGCATAGAAAATGCAAATACTTTGGTCACATCAAGAGACACAATAGTCTCGAGAGAACAGTGATGGAAGGTATGGTGCCAGGTAAAAGAGGAAGGGCTAGCCCAAGAAGACGATGGCACCAAGATATCCAGGAATGCCTGGGTATGACTGTGACGAAGGCTGGAGTTTTGGCAAGGGAACAAGTTTCTTTCAGACAGACTGGGAGGGACGTTCTATAATGGACATGCTACATGATGATCTATGCACTGTGGGCAAGAGCAGGATCAATTGCAGCTGCAAATAATGGAATGCATGACGCACTTGAAAAACTAGGGAACTAGACACAATTATAGTTGCTGACCATTAATGAGAAGAAAACAACATATGCAATTTTTAAGTTATCTAACAAGATACAGACACCAAAATAAATGACTACGTACTCCCACCAGAACAAAATCCAACATACCTGGGAATTACCCTGGACTGTAAAATGACTTGGGTAGCTAAGCAGATAGGAAAAGGAAGGAAAAAAGAGCCGCCTGTAAAATGAGCATAATGAAAATGTTTGCAGGCAAAAATTGGGGTGCAGACACCAAAATCATGAAAAGACTATTCGCAGGAAGAGTCAGATCAGTACTGCAGTTTTGCATCATGACTTGGGCCGTTGCGACAAGAACACACTGTTGTAAAATAAATAGAGTACAGAACCAAGTCATTCACATCATCACCAGGGCCATATAAAGTCCACAACCATAAAGACAATAGAAACAATGATTGGCCTCTAGTCAATGGAGGATACATGAAACATGAAAGTAATGCAGCAGGCAGAAAAATGCAAGAGACTCCTGAATCACCCAATGCACCAAAGAATGAACAGCCAATGAAAGGCAGCCTTGAGAAATAACTTTGCGTTAAACTTAAAGGAATTGCTTGTAACAAACAAAACCAAAGCCCATACAGCTAGTTAGCACTACTCTTCCCTAGGTGTGCACACTCCCAGAGCTAATAGGAAAAATAGAAGGGGTCAAAGAAAAATTAGTGTAGACAGACCTGGAGGCAAGGTCTATTACAAAAGAGTTACATGGATTTCAATTATCCAGCAGATGGCTCAGCTACAAATGCCACATGGGGCAGAGGAATGGTGATCAGACAAATGAATGGAAAAAAGGTAACACAGTCCATAGCCGGAGACAAGTTTTCAAGTATCTTCAAATTAAAAAATGAAGCTCTTAAGACCGCAACAGAAAACACAAAAACCATCATCATCATATAGCATGTCCTTTGCAGAACATTGCTCCCATCACAGCCTATTTGAAAGAAACTTTATCTTTTGCCAAAGCTCCAGCCTGCTCTAGAGTCATGTCCCAACATTCCTAGACATTTTGATGCCATCGTCATCTTGGTCTACCTCTGCTTCTCTTGCCCAGCACCATACTTTCCATTATCGTTCTCTCAAGACTGCTGTGTCTTTTGGTGTGGCAAAAGTATTTCTACTTTCTGTTCATGATGAAATTTATGAACCAGTTTTCCTATATGCAAAACCATTGTGTTTTTTTTGTTTTTGTCCATGGTATTCTGAGGACCTTTCTATAACATTTTGACTCGAAGGACTCGATTCTCTTTCTTGAAGTTTGAATAACTGTCCATGTTTTGCAGCCAAATGCTGCCATGGGGAAAAAAAAAGGTTCTCAAAATTCTCACTTTGTTGGTTTGCTGGTATGCCATAGTTTCCTCAGGTTGTGTAGCCTCTGCATCGTCATTGCCAATCAGCTTCTGATTTATTTTGAGTAGTCGCTACTGTTGTCAATTCTGGAGCATAGATCTCAACCAAAGTTCGTAACCAGTTCTATTTCCACATTCCTGATTTTGAATTAATTTTACTACTTGTTTTGTCGATGGTCATTATCTTTGTTTTGTTAATGTTTACAAGGCGGCTATCTTCGCCGCATCTGCTTACGGCTGCAATTAGCTGCTCTAACCCCTCTGCATTGTTTAATGATATCACTGTGTCATCTGCTTATCTTAGCTCTGAAATCTTGTATCCACTGATTGTAAAGAGATCATAACTTTCAATATTCTCATTCTAGCATTCCTCATTGTGCACTTTGCATAAATCTTAAATAGGTATGGGGAGATAATACATCCCTGTTTTACTTCCTTTTGTACTTTGAACCAATCTGATGTTTCACCAGATACTCTGACAGGAACTTGATATTCCTGATATAATAAATTGATTAGATCAATCAGATGTACTGGAAACACCATGTCTGCAGTACGGTGGAAAACTCAGAAATAGGTCTCTAATCACAACTAAGAACAGGCACTTGGAACATCAGGAGCTTATAACAGAGGAAATTACTAATGATTGGAACAGAGATGCACAGAACTAGGACAAACATTCTAGGAGTCTCAGAACCCAGATGGGTTGGTCAAGGGCACTGTGTGAGCAGTTCAGGAGAAACATTTATATACTCTGGAAAGGACACGTGTAGAGAGTGTGGTCGGTTTTATCCTGTCAAAGAAGAAGGCACCTTCATTACTTGGTCACAACACAGTTAACAGCTGCATCTTTATGATTAGACTAAAGAGAACGAAAAGAAACCTAACAATAATTCAAGTCTGTGTACCAACTTCAGCATTAGATGATTGCAAAATTGAGAAATTTCACAACACCGTACAGGAAATACTAGGAAAAGCAGAAAGAAGAAACATCTTGATTATCACTTGAAATTTCAATGGGAAAGTTGACAAAACGCATAATTCTAACTGATGCACAATCAGCCATAATGGCACGCAAATCCCACAAGAACACTGAACTGAACAAATTGAGGGCAACCTTGGCGAAAATATTTCCCAGGTTCCAGAAAGCAATGATTCAGTGGATACCATTGCTCCATTAAATCAAAAGAAATGAAGTGGCCGGCAGTCTAGCTAAAGAGGGAGTGAAACTGATTAAGGAAGAATACCTGGTCAACTATGAAGAAGAAAAAGTCATAATAACAGTGCAATATAATGTAAAGTTGGAGGAAGAACACCCCAAATACTATGTAGATGATGCATACTACCAACTGTACAGAAAAGACCAAGTTATGCTATGTCCCCGAACTGGTCTCAGCAGAATGAGACATCACTTGTACATCAAATTCAAGATACGTGCCACACCAGCCTATGTTACTGCTGACTGGCAAACATGACTGCAGTGCATGTACTTCAGAAAGGCCACTAGCGCACAGATCTGAGAAGGATTTCGCTTACGTCGACTCCACTTGAGGAGAAACTGTACAACGGTATTGAGACCCTGAAAAGGACAGCAGAATTTATTGAAGAATCCAGAGTCCCATTCTAAATGAGCAATTATTTCAGAATAAGAATCGTTGGGCTAGTGCATCTTCCTTATCTGGCTATGCAAAGGACAGTCCTAAATAAATGCTCTGTAGTTTATTTGCTCAGTCTAAATATAAACAGTGGTAAAGCAGACAGACAAAGCCTGTACATGTGTTTATTCAGTTTGTTGTGCTCTGTCCTGAGGCAAGGAATGATGACCTGTCCCTGCCGATCAAGGGTGTGATAGTCATTTGGGTTGATTCTATTATTTTACGAGAGCATGGATATCTCTCTTTTTCTCAAAGTTTGTCATTTCACTGTTTTCTTGATCACAATGTCCTCCCCTTTTTGCAAGCAAGTGTGCCTTCTCATTGTGCAATACTCTACCGTGGGATAATAGCCATGGGAGTATGGTTTGCCTTCTGACTGCTGCCTTTCTTAATTCATTCCTCAGGTGCAGGAGTTTACCACCCTTGAGAGCTTTCAGTACATATGCCTTTGTAAGGATGACTACCTAGTACCAGCCATATATTTAATTATGAATCATGTTCGCAGCTTGTTCAACTGCTTGAACCCCAGCTGCATATTTATGACTCAGGTGAAGCCTAGGTATTTTTCTATTGTAGATAAGAACAAAAACATGGTCTGTACACTACAATGGCAAGCAACCTTTAATCTTCAACTCTACAATTCTTCAGGTGGACCCAAGTATCAATATTAAATTTTGGATATGCAGATGAGACAGTTCTGCTGGCTGAAAGTGGGCAAGAACTACAGGAATTGATGAGTCAAATAAAGACCAAATTAAAGTATTTTCGGATTGGACACCATCAATGAGAAAATTCCGTCATTGGCTCTTTCCGTCTTTTCAGACAATAGTAATTGTGCTTTGAAAAAAAAGGATGTAACTACAGTCCATGACGATAACGAATGTGACTCGTAAGACCAATCTGAGTAGAGAAGCTTCTTCTACAGTGTGTGCAAGGAAAGTCAGGACTTGCATAGTGTGGTGTGTCTTCTCAGACGCTGAGTCTCTATCAGCAATCAGTATCTCCTTTGTCTATATTCAATGCTTAATCATGCCCCTGCACGTATCACGATACATGGCGTCCTACTCCCATGATTCCAAATCGATGCCTGCATCATTCATATCCCACTTGCATACATCCTTGTACCGAATTAGTGGTCAGTCTCAAGACCTTTTCCCCAACTATAATTCCCCATAGAGAAGATATTTTGGTATTCTGCCATCATTCCTCTTTCGAGTGTGTCCTAGCCATCGTAGCCTTCGAAGACTAAGCATGGAAAAGATTGTGACAGTGCCTGTTCTCTCCAACACCTCTGCGTTGGTGATTTACTCTACAAATAAAAATAAACAGTAAAATACTGTAACAGGTCAAGTGCTTCTCCTATCTTAGAAATTGAATAAAAGAAATTGAAACACACAAAATGGAAATCAGGAAGAGAATAAGTATGGTCAAATTTGTTTCAATCAACAAAAATCATATAGTGATATTCAACCAAGTTATTCACAAATAAAAAATGTGAGTGCTCCAAGTATTACGTATACTTGTCTTTACTGAATGGTGCAGAAATATGGACAATGAACAAACAATTGGAGAAGACAAATAATGCCTTTGAAATGTGGATATATAGAAGAATGGCATACATATCATGGACAGAAAAGTAACAAATAAGGAAGACATAACACCATGCTGAAAACAATGGTGGAAGGAAAGATGGAGGACAAACATGCCAGTTAAAAAATGCTATAAGTGGGAGGATAACATAAAAAAACGGACAGGAAAAAGTCTAGGAAATTACACCATCAAATCAAGAGAACACTGGAGATCCATTGCAGTCATCCTTCAACATGGAGATTATACCTGAACTGAAATGAATAAGTCATACATGGCATTTTTTGGATTTGTTCATTTTTTTCTAGTGACACAAACAGCTTTTTCCAAGCATCACATTTCACATGTGATTTTTTTGTCTTGGTCAGGGTACCAAAAAAAAAATATTACAATTTCAAAATGTGTCAAACACAAAAAGTTTGAGACACACTCACCAAGTGTCAACCTAGATTTTAGGATTCACTCACTTGGACATGCTTGCTCCTCTGTCAGGTTCTGGAAGCCACATATGTCTGTTTAGAACCACAAGCGAAAACCACCAGCCAACTCCAAAGAGAAAGTGGTAGAAGTTTCCATGCACAGTCAGATGGTTACTGAACTCGGTAGCTGTCCCCATGTTCATTTCCAGAAAATTCAGGATTTCATACTCCTGGTTAAGGTAGAAGATTCCAAATGTGGCAGGCACTGCCAGAAAAGCTGGGATTGTGAGCGAGATGACCTGCATCTGAAACATGCAGGCACTAAAGGACATATAGAAGGCAACAAAGCCTGTGGAAGAAAAGAAAAATATAAAATCATCAATCAAATAGAATGTCTGGAGCATAGGTTTTCAACAAATGCAAGTTGTTTGTGAATGCCCACAATGAGCAGGTTACTATTTTGTGTGCCCTGAAAAGGACGTTAAGTGGCGGGTTGCAGTAGCTATCCTCACATCCCGAGCGTGCTGATGAAGGTGGACAGGGGTTCTCCAGGTGGTTGTGCTATGCTTAGTTCATCTGCATGTCACTCACTACTACAGGGATCAAGTCGATACCTCACCTTATTAGCCAGGCTGCCATGAAAACAACCTGTTTCCAGGGAGGGCTACTAGGAAGCCGAGGTGAGGGTCTTGTATATAGGTGAGGGCCAGTATATTTTGCCTGACCCTAACTAACATGTCTGATCAGTATATTTTGCCTGACCAGATGATAGTCTTCCTCCTGCCCCCCAGTTAAATTCACATACCCTGTGGCATTAGTTTCAGCTCTCTCTCTACAGGTTCAAATCATTTTTATGCCTGTTTCAAGATCTCTTCTTTGTATGTATTTCAGGATTCTCTTTCTCTCTCTCTCTCTCTCTCTCTCTACATCAATAACAAGTCTGGTTATTTTCATAAACAAAACAAGGAAAGTTTTAGCAGTAGTAAGTCCTTAAAGTATGTACTGCTCTGAATCATAAATCAGACAGGTATGATTGAGATAATTTTGGTTGCAGTTGATCTGTCCATTTTTGTTTAGCTTTTTCTGGTTCGTAGTTTTTACAGACTTTAGTAGTCATATCTTATGACACATTGGCAGTCTATTATCATCATAATCACATGCCTATTTCACTCCAAGAAAAGCAATACTGAAAGCCTGCATCAAAATACAAGGAGATTTCAAACAAAAACCGTAAATATATTTTGTGGGTAAATTTATTCTGAAAAAATTAAACACGATTGTGTGTAACCACTCATGAACTACCTGCTAGATCTCTTCATCAGACCTGAACAATTTTCCTCCCAATACCTCTTTTAGAGTCCAAAGAAATGGAAATTATTTGAGCACTTTAGGCCAGATCTGGTGAGTACGGCAGATGTGGTAGACACGGGCAGTATGGGGTCAAGCATTGTCATGTTGCAAAAGGACACCTTTATTCAGAAGTTCATGACATTAGAATTTGATTGCGGGTCAAAGATGATGCCAGAGAAGATCTGTATATGTGGCACTGGTGACAATGTTCCCCCTAGGCATGTAATTTATGTAATAACGTCTTGTTCATCCCAAATTGCTACATGCAAAACATAATCGGTTTCGGTGAGGAGGGATGGCGCCATTTCTTATTAGCTCTCTTTGTTTCAAGCTCATGGTAGTGAACCCAGGTTTCACCTCCAGTATAAAATCTTGCTAAGAAACCATCACCTTCTGCTTCAAAGCACAGCAAAAGTTCCAGACAGGCATAACACATAGTTGTTTAAATTGAGTAAGCTGCCGAGGCACATACCTCACAGACACTTTGTGGTACTGTAGCACATCATGTATGTGGTGTGCTGAACCTTGATTGATGTCCAGATGTGTGGCAATTTCATTCACAATCATTCAGCGATTTTCATTTCTGAGGTGGTCAATGGCTGCAATAGACTCTGGGGTCACTACTCTGTGTGTCTGACCCAGTCATGAAATTTCTGTCACAGAACTCAAGCCATTTTTAAACTTCCTACCCCAATCATGCACTTGCTGAACTGAAAGGCATGTATCACTGTACTGGACCTTCATTCACCTATGAATTTCTATAGGTTTCACTTCGTCGCTGGTAAAAAAAATGGATAACAGAACGCTGCTCCTCTTTGTGCATGTCAATAGTCGGGCCATCTTTTAACTGCAATTATGATGCCTTGTTCATCTGCACCGAGATGGCACATGCAGGACATTCTTGATATCCTTAGCAGCTATAGTAACAAGTTACAATACAAAGGCATGATTGTTATAATTTCTATCCAACTTTTTAGATATTCATTTGAAGCGTCCTCATAGTCTAAGTAGCAGAGTGGTAGAGTGCTTCCTTCTCATAACAATGGTACAAGGTTTGACCCCTTTTACTGACATACTCCCGCCAACCTATCTGCAAATGGTTACCTGACTTTTAGAGAAGGGAAAGCAGCGAAACAGACAACTTGCCACTCCAGATCACAAAATGCTGAGATCAAGTACAATTCTAACACTTCATCTCTGACAGCAGTGTCTCTTTGGAACTAGCTTTATCTTTACTGTAGATCTTGTCCATTAATGGTGCTGGTGATGGCCATATGTGCAATCTCTGTTCCTCTTATATTACTGTCTTCTTGTTCGTAAACTTTCAGACATTAGCTTGAGCACATCTGCAGAAAGCAGTAGGCAGCCTGGAGTTATTGGGTTAGAAAAAGTAGTATCCTCTTCAGGACAACCTTTATTTTTTCGTAGCATAACATTTATCTTTCTTCTTACCTGATAAGATCATAGCAATAGCTGCAGAAAAATCCTTTGGTTCAATAGGGTTCCGATGTCTTGAGAGCAATGCTATGGCATCACTATAGTCAAAGTTGTCATTCTTATTCAGAAGAAAGCCCTTCGAAAGATCAAAAGATGTTCTTTGAAAATATGAGATGTTGCAGTCAAACTCAATAACGATAATGGAAGAAACAGAGGCTTTGTTGAAATGTAGTTTGACATGAGAACACTAACAAACATGTACAGATGTTTGATAACTTGCACACATTTCCAGTTTCAAGCCATAAGGAATGTCAGCTGAACAAGAAACAACTATCACTATCATGATCGAGCAAAGCACGTGACCCTCTTTCACATGAGAATGGGACATACCATATTTAATAGCCCCCTTACATATTAAAACTGGCCCCATATAGCCAGGCGTACGTGTGGACAAATAGCACAGACAGTCAAGCATATCCTACAAAGGTGCTTAATACTTATGCACCTGCGAAATGAGCACTGGCCCACCAAGACAAACCTTCCCACAAAGCTTTTTGAGAGTCCTGAAGAACTCTCCATTATGGCAACTTTTATCAAGAGAACTGGACTTCCCAATATACTAGATAAAGGTAAAGGTCAGTTCCATGGTAGCAATTGCGATCAGGGATGAAGATAACTCATCATGTACTAAGCTGCATCCTATGTGAGGTGGAGTGTCCAGTTCTCTTCTGTGCTGTTTTTTCTTCCCTAACTCATATGTCAGGTACCCATTTACAGCTGGGTTGACTGGAAGAGCGGTCGTACCAGGCACGAACCATGTCTCAGATTTGTTTCTGTTTGTCCATGATTCCGAACCCTGGTATGCTTGTAATCCCACATACTGACATACTAAAGCAATGGTAAGGAGAACCAGATTTCAAGTTCCTTCTTTATACTGACTAATCTCACTTTATGGTGCTTCACTCATATGGCTGTCCTTGATTATAAACCCTTTCTCACAATTTCAATACATTTTTCACTTTTACGCATTATTCAATGATCAGCCTACAATCACAAATCAGTGTTCTAAAATGTATGTTTACTAGTTTTCTATGATTTGTATGGGTTGTTTTATTGCTATCTTAAACACATCTACTGCCATAAGTCATTCACAATGAAAGAGAAATTCATTCATTTTAATAGAGAGCAACTGTCAGAACACAGATTAATCTAATGATAAACATTGTGTTAAAATTACTGAAATATAACCCAGCCCCGACCCAAGAATTTAATTTACAACAGCTTAACACTCATTGCAGGGTGAGAAAGTTTAACAACAAATAACTTTACTACACAACTTATTTTTTTTCTTTCAATTCAGTAGTTAATGTGTTAATATCAAATCATTCACCAAAAATCCTTTCAGCTCTCTCTGCAGCATATGTCTTCAACAAATACTCGCAAAGTCATCAAATGCTGAGCTGCCAAAATTTAGTTTGAAGTTTTTCTGGCTTAATGTTTCTTCAGGATGGGGTAGTCATCCCCATGCCCAACCCTCCTAAGTTGTTTCTTATGGCATGTCTGGGAGGTTACAGCATTACCACTGTTTATTCCACATTGAGGTCCAATGAAACTCAGAGGAATACATGAATATATCTTGACCTTGATGACCCATTCCTCAGCACAGCTGCGAGTTCCAACTTCATCTCCGGCAGATCCTGTCTTGGGCCACGGAAGTCCAGTGCGTTGTAAGTACTCCTCTAGAGGAATCTCGGATGTTGCAGTGTACAGCAAGAGAGTCTGAACAGTGCATTGGATGTCTTCCCTGCGGTCTCTTCTTACCTCAGGGGTACTAGATTGCTGTTGCTGTGCACCATAGACCATTGTCGTAACATGTGACATGCTCATGCTTTAATATATGATAAAAAGAGAGACAGAAACTTCATCACAATAAGGACTGAGAAACTTCATTATGACAAAGACTGAGAAACCTCATCACAATAACGTCTGGGCAACTTCACCACAAAAAGGACAGAAACTTCCCCCACAAGAAGGACTACAAAACTTCATCACAAGGACCGTGAAACTTCATCCTAAGGACTGATAAACTATCACTAGAAGGACTGATAAACTTCATCACAAGGACTGATAAACTATCACTAGAAGGACTACAAAACTTCATCACAAGGACTATGAAACTTCATCCTAAGAACTGGTAAACTATCACTAGAAGGACTGATAAACTTCATCACAAAGACTGATAAACTATCACCAGAAGGACTACAAAACTTCATCACAAGGACCATGAAACTTCATCACAAGGACTGATAAACTATCACTAAAAAGATTGAGAAACTTATCACAAGGATTGAGAAATTTATCACAAGAAGGCCTGAAATCTTCATCACAAGAACTAAGAAACTATATCACAAGAACTGAGAAACTTCATCACAATAAAGACTGACAAACTTCATCACAAGAACTGAGAAACTTCATTATGACAAGGGCTGAGAAACTTTATCCCTAAAGACTGAGAAACTTATCACAAGAAGGATTGAGAAACATATCACAAGGATTGTGAAATTTATCACAAGAAGGCCTGAAATCTTCATCACAAGAACTAAGAAACTATATCACAAGGACTGAGAAACTTCATCACAATAAAGACTCAAGGACTAAAAAACCCAATCCCAATAAAGACTGAGAAACTTTATCACAAAAAAGGTCTGAGCTACTTTATCACAAAATAGACTGAGAAACTTCATCACAAGTACTCTTCCTTAAAAGAAAAAAATAACTGATCATAAAAAAATACTACAATATTCTTTGATCATGTGAAAGAATAGCAGCGGATCACACTTTCAAGTGGAGCTGCGGTTAAACTTCTAGAATTTGTATCACTTCAGATGATGTTTCCATAATTACCATTGAATTTTTGCTGAGTTCTGAGAATCAGGGTGGGGCTCATTGCTAGAGTGAGTGGTCAGATTTTTGCACAGCACAGGGGGGTATACATGACAACAGTCTCCAGTATGATAATTGAGATTGATGTAGTTACTGCAACTGTCAGGTGCCTGCCTATCTGATACCTCATAATCAGGGCAGTTATTGCATTAGACTCTCAATTCTTGTTTCAGAAGATATAAGAGACAAGACAAATGTCAGGGTAAAGTGAAACATACTGACTTCAGACCCCCACTTAATGTCCTTGTTCTCCTGGAAACAGTGTGTTACAGTAGTCTAGGCAAGGTTGGTGATTGCCATATGTGATCACCATAGTGTTAAGCCTTCAAAGAAGCAACACATTGCACTATAACCAGGAGGACCCAGCTCCACTTTCTTCTGTACACCTCAGGATATAAGAACCTACCACCAAGGTGGAGGAGACTAACGTCTGGTCAGGCAAAACATACTGATCAGACATATTAATCAGCGTAAGACAAAATATACTGATCAAGACCACTCTCTCTGGAAATGGGCTGTTCTTCTTGGCAGCCTAAGAAGGTGGGATATTGACGTGATTCCCATTAGTAGTGAGCAACACACAGATGAAGCCAAACATAGCTCACCTGCCTGGAGGACCCTGGCCCACCTTCATCAGCATGCTCGGGATATGAAGAAAACTACTGCAATCCTCCACTTAACGTCATTTTTATGGCGCACAAAAGAGTAAACTTACTCATTGTGGGCGTTCAAAACAACAACTTACCATCAAAGAAGCAACAGGAGCAAAAAACTCAAAATGAGTGGCTTCAAACAACTTCAAAAGGTACAGATGAGATGGTTATGGTATGAGTGAATGGTGGACATAGAGACCTCAAATCTTCAGAACCTTGTGTAGATTTGTTGCTCTGGTCATTCTGGGGTTAATGGTAATGAGAGAACTGGTAACTTGGCTTTAAAAGCTCCCATAGTGACGACATTAAATCGGTGCATACTGATTTAAATCAGAAACAGCTTGTCAGCTGATGACACTGCAATAGATGAATTTGCAGGCAATTAACAGACTGCAGGATGCAATAGATGAACTGGCAGAAGTTTGATACCAACCTTCATAGAGAATGAAGGATATCTAAGAGCATTTAGCATGAGTGGTCCCTGAGAGGATGGAGCACATGTGGAAATAACCAGTGAGCTTTGCTATTCACTTAGAGAGACTGAGATTTATGGGTCTGCCAAAAGTGCAGAAATATTGACTGTTTATAACATATTATAAGATAAAACTAAATGATTTCACTGCATGAAGCGAGACCAGGTGATCATTCTCTGGCTAAGCACAGGTCACAATAGACTGAGATTTCATCTGTACAAGTTCAAGGTTGGCACTATGGATCGTTGTGCCTGCGGCACAGCTCCCATGAAGGCAGAATATATTTTGCAGTCCTGTCCACTGTATTCCGACAAAAGAAGTAGCATTTGGCAACAGTCAGTGTCCTTCCACGAGAAACTGTACAGAAGTGTATAGAGCCTTGAGTCGACTGCTGCATTCATTAGAGTCATTGAAGTCAAGGTCTGAAGATGAACGAGGAAGAAGGCAGAAGAAAACTGAATGAAGCCACAGCTCAACTTAACTTAACGTTTTTATACTGGTTTAGAAGACTCTGCAGAGTTTGTAAGCTGGTGTGTTTCCTGAGTGGATCCAAGTGAGGAAAGAATAGGACCACTGCACCAACATGTATGTTGTAAAAGACGACTACAGAGATTTGTGCACTCTTTATAGGCTTGTAAACTCATCATGTAAACAAATTTCTACAGAAAGCACTATTGCAAAAGCACAGAAAGTGCTTTAGTGCAGGCTTTCTAAAGGAGGCTAACTGGTGGCCCTATATTCCATCTGGAGTGCAACAAGGACAAGAAGAAGACAGCTTATTTATGAGTTATATGGTCAGTTCCCTTCTTCGCTGCCTTTCATTCTCTAACAGTAAGTCAAGCACCCATTTACAATTTGGTCAATTAGAGTGTGACTGTAACGGAAGTTAAACCCAGTACAATTGCAGTGAAAAGCAGGTGTTCCACCACTATGTTAATCAAACATAACACAACAGCTATCCAGTTGCAGGAACCGTTAGTAACAACAACCATTACTACATGCTGTGAGAGAAACAGGATGAAAATCTATGGACATGCCTAGGATGTAATGATTTTCATTCTATCATATTGGTTCATCTGTCCACCTCTGCTATTATATGTCATGTGAAGGTGCAATCTTCTTTTGTGTATAATCTGTTTGACTATTGTTATTTTAAATCCATTCTCCCTATTGTCTTTCTTTACAAAAATAAATAAATGATTTGAAGCTGCAGCTGTACTGAAGATCAACAGGCAATTGAAACGTATATATATATAATGGTTTAGTGACTGCAACAGGAACAAACAAAATAAAACCCACATTACAGGCAAAAGGCCTTTGTCAGTGATGGAGGACAAATTAAAAAAAAAAAACTTGACATATTTTGTCTGTACATAAAACTGTCATGTTTTGTGACAGTACATATATTTATTTGTTGTTAAATTCACTGATTCATTTATTTTTATTTCTTGTCTCGAGTGGCATGCCATGTTCCATGCGACGTTGATCACTGTCTAGCTAATATGATTAGCTAATGATATACTTCTGTATGTTTGTTTTGTAATTTTATTATTTGACCGTTTTTTGTGCGTCCTTAATAGGAGTTTTGTGCCTTTGTGGAATTCATTTTCCTTTTTTTTTTCTGGTGCAGCCTACATGTGCAGTTTTAAATTTATTTTTAATTGTATTTTATTTACTTGTAATCATAATGGCCATTTCTTGTTTGGTCCACTTTATTTTCCTAACCAGGCACGCTATGAGTGACTCATGTGTTCCTGGTCTCTCATATCCTGGTAATAGATGCCAATTCTCATCATAATGTATTGCAGTAATACATCAAGTCTTGTTTTATTTTGTGTGTTTGCTAGTTCAGAGGAATGAATAAATTAGACTATAACAAGTTTTTTTTAAATACAGCCATCCACAATAACAAGAGGGCATAGCTACAAGCTGACTTAAGAGAGGTCCAGATTAGATATTAGGAAATATTTTTTCAGTCAGAGAGTGGTGTCTGCTTGGAATGTATTGCCAGGGGAGGTAGTGGAGGCAGGGACAGTTAATCCATTTAATAATAAATTGGATGCGCATAGCTTTTAGAGCAAGGTGATGTAAATGTAACTGGTTGTATACAGACTCTGCAGGGTCTTCTAAACCAGTATAAAGACATTAAGTTAAGTTAAGTTAAGTTAGTTATTTTAATTTGTTCTTTGTCCCAGATGAAGATCGCATGGTCATATCATGAGTCTCTATTTGTTTTTTGTCCTAGAGTGGCTACTAAGCCACTTACATATTGTTTTTTTGCAGCATTCATTAACACTATCAATTCATTATTTATATGGACTTCCTCTTGCCTTGAAGCTCTGCTTATGTTTTCAGACAGTATCCATTCTACTTCACACCCTGTTCCTTATAAAGCATAGGACTACTACTGTGGATGGCTTCTTACAGGAAGCATACACTAAAGCACTTTGTGTTTTTGCAGTGGTGGTTTCTGCAGCCATTTTTGTTACTTGATGAGGCTGCTAGTCCCATGCACATCCACCTTTAGTCGTCTTTTATGCCAAACATGAAAATGCAGCGACCTTATACTTTCCTCCCCAGTAAAGCATTGACTAGATGAAGATAGCAACTATATCCTTTGCTATTTTCTGATTGAGGGAGAGAGAGTGAAAGAGAAAGAAAAAAAAAGAGAAAGATTGAGAACCTATGGGTCTGCTTAGAGTACATTGATAATTCTGTATACTGGAATACTGGTATTCATTCAGGTAGATCAGTAACTGATGCCAGATAGTCAAAAGCCATTCTTTGGTTCTGTAAATCCATCTGGCCAATGTTTGAAATGAGCTGTTTCATATCTTCCTTGGTTTGCCTTTGGGACTCACATCTGACCATTAGAAGTAAGTTTGCTGGTGGTTTCCTTCTTGTGGTTTACTAAGCCCAAGGATAGTGCTGCTCTAGCAAATCCAGTCTTAAAGCTTTTCCCTGTTGACATTTTGCCTATCCAGCAGTAAAAGACCTGTACTCTGTCTTTGGCCGTGCTGGTAACCATTAAGCAGTCATGTGTGAGGTATCGCTACTGGACGTTTCCCACCATCATCTTTAGGTTGTACGTCGAAATTGAATCAATATAGCATAATATTATTTAACATTTATAAAAATTACTTACCAGCAAAGCAGTAAGACCAATTTTCCATAGATATGTTATAACCTGTGGGAAGTATTGACCTTTCTCCAGCTCATATCTAATCTTCAGAACTGCATTCTTTAACCAATTTTTCTCTTCAAGCTCAACAAAGAATCTGCCATCAGTAAAGTTCTGCCAGTGAGCACATGATACCAACAGAAATGTGCCAACAATCTCCAATTCAAACCAGCGGTTGGAATGCAGCTTGTAGCCATCTTGTACTGTAAAGTCAAGTTTAAAAAAATGGTAATAGTAGTCCTATAGTAGAAACTAGGGATGAAGTGCAAGAGGTATCAATGTATACAAACTTTTTCTGAAGTGAATGGGGTCACCAGTTCCCTTCCCTAACAACTAATAATTATTCAGCCAGCCACTCCTCGTACACGAGAATAATAAGTCATAAAATGCGGAATTGGCATATATGTCAACCTGTACGGGTTACCAATACATATAAGAGGTTTTTCTCATTTACTCCAGTGTACAATATTTTATACGTTTATTTCCCCTAAAAACATTTGTTATTCAGTCAATCACTCAGAACCTTCCAGCTTCCTACTCAGCATAGGTCTTCAACAAATACAAGGTTTCCTGTCCTGTGCCATCCATTTCAGCTCTGTCCATGTTTTCACCACTACCTTTATGTTTGCCACAAACTCTCAAGCTCTTCCCAGTGAGGGCTTAGGTCTGCCTTTACTTCTCTTGTCTTGGAGTGTTTCCAGAATAAATGGTTTTCCATATTGTGTGTCCCATCCAATGCCAGAGTCTTCTCCTTTCTTCAAGTGTCACTGATATCTGTCTAGTTCTGTCCCAATGTTCCACATTAGTGGCTTTATCATACTATTTTTAGGGAGGGGAGACTAATGTCTGGTCAGGCAAAATATGCTAATCAGACAATCTTAGCCAGGGTCAGGTGAAATATATTGATCAAGACTTCCCCTCACTTCCATGCAATTCTCTCTGAAAACAGGCTGACTCAAGACAGACTAGCCAACGAGGTGGGTATCGACATTATCCCCGTAGTAGTGAGCATCATGCAGATGAAGATAAACATAGCACAACAGTCTGGAAAACCCAGGTCCACCTTCATCAGCATGCTTGGGATGTGAGCAAAGCTACTGCAACCCATCAACTTAACATTCTTTTCATTCCACATGAAAGAGTAAAAATACTCATCGTGGGCGTTAAACAACAACAAATGTACTATTTTAATCCCTCTATTTGGTACAAGCACCCATTGATAAAAGCGTGAACTTTATTTCATTGTAGTTGATGTTGTTGCCTAGATTTCAGTGCCATACAATAGAACAGACTTTACATTGGAATTGAAGATTAGTACTTTTCAGGTGAACTAAATTTCCTTCGATTTCTATAAATTCATTAACATAATGAAATTTCCTCTCGTCTTTTGTATTCTGTATTTGATATCTCTATCTGTGCCTCCTACTTTGTCTATATTGCTGCCAAGATACATGAATGATTCCACCTATTGTAGTATGTGTCTTCCAACACAATCTGTTTTGTTATTACTAGGGAATAAAAAATAACAACTACAGTATCAATACATCAATTATCCCCATTGCCTGGATTGCTGTCCGGTGGGATTTTTAGGGCCGTTCAATAAAGGTCACTTATCCCTGTAGTTGCAGGGGTATGAACAGGCTAGACTTTTATTTTACCCCAAATAACAAAAACATATATATGCAGTACAAGTTTTGTGTCATTGTCCTCCAGCTCAAGAGATCAGTATCCCCAACCAATCAGCCATACATTTTCCATTTTTTGGTTATTACTAATGATATCAACTTATTTTTTTCATTCAAATTCTGTATTACTTTTTACAACTGTTAGGGTCTCCTAAAACAATAGACAATGCTGTTGTTGAAGATATTTGTGCTGAGTTGAGTTAACTTTTGACTGTGTTTCTTTGGTTGCAGGTTAAAGTGGCTCTTCTTACATCCCAAAGCAAACTTTAGAAGGTGGACCATAGTGCAATGTAAGGCTGCTTAGTAAGTTAAGCACTATGAAGATTATAATGTTGAGCCACACCTACTGCTGTAACACAGCTAGCTTCTGTGAGCACTAACGAGGATGTAAAGTGGTATCTTCTTCAATATATTCCACCTGACCTTGATTATTTTTCGCCCCCAAAACGATGGACAAAAATTTGTCCAAAATGAGCCAGATAATTTTATCTCTCAGTGATCAAAAATAGCGGTGGCTGTTTCACTGTTACACATATGTAGACGACATTATGTTATTTGCTTGAGTTATATAAAAAAATTGAAGTTTGTGACAAATCTAAGCCAATATAGTGGAAATTATATTAGCAAATATAGTGATAAGAATTAGTAGGAAATTGCAGACGTTATTTTTTTTCATATTTTGGGGGGGGGGGGGGGGGGGGGGGGGGGGGGGGGGTTCTGGTATCGTGAATATTGTATTCCCGGGACGCCAGCCCTAGAACATAGAAACGGTTTGATTTTGGACAGCTGGACCAAATTCGGAAATAAATTAGCAGCATTTAAATATGCCAAGGTAACGTAGTGAATATTTTATACATTTTATTGGCCATGCCAAAAATCTGTGAACACATGACTTATCAGTCAGAACAAAGCCTTGGCCATTTCTTAGAAACCACTAGGGTCGTCTGAAGTGATTGGCCAATGGACTACACAGTATTGGGTGTGCTAAGCGGTACTTAGGCAGGTTGAAACAGATGGAGAAATCCTTAAAGTTCCAGACGAGAAAAAGAGCGATCACCGAGATTCATAACAACCTGACAAAGACTGACAGAAATTTGACATTTATAGGCAGCCCACACTGCAGAGGAAGAGTTTATAAGGTAAATATCACCTGTTCATAATATTTTCTGCAAGTTGCAAGAGCCTAGAAACCAAATAGGTTTTTTTTCAAGGAAACCTCTAGAAAACTATAGTAAACTGCGACAAGAGCCATCGTAGAAGAGAATTTCCTACAAAAAAACAAACAACTTTTGTTTCAAGAAGAACACTAGATCTGGCATAGATCATATTAAATTTTACTTCAGCAAAAATTTTGTCTTCAGATAGACAAACTGCAAAGCATCGTGGGGGAGCGCTAACGGTGATTCATCCCTCTTGAATTCTCCCTCCTCGCACATATACAGAGAGAGACGACTAAGTCTTCTCAGTAAGGATCAGTCATCCAGTAGCAGGCAAAATTTATCAGAATCCACAAGAAGGAAGGTATTCTTGGCTTTCTAAAGCCTAACAAAATAGAGGAAGAAATCGCATCCCAAATTTTTTCTCTAACAAAGCTTTTTTCATTTACACTGAAATCTATTAGAAAGTTCTTTTTAAAAAAAAATCTCAATAGAAGAAAGTATTCGACCAAAAGGTCTGAGACTTGGGTTGACAAATTAGTTATTGACTCTAATATCAGTGTTAATTAACCATTAAAGTTTGACTTAGTTTAGTGTTGAAGAAGTGAAATTAATCAGCAGAGAAGTGAAGTTAATCAGCAGAGAAGTAGAAGTTTAGTTTAGAAAGGAACAGTCAGAAGATATCCAGACCTCATCCAAGAGAGACTGTGAAATAGAAATTTGTGTGGTGTCAATCTTTTTGTGTGTGGTGTGAAGAAGTAAATAAAAAGTTCTTAGTGTTTTGATCGTGCTACCCAGATTTCATGTAGGGTTTCTGAATGGTGTTCATTGTGAAATTTGCAATATAGATAAGAGAGGACAGGTCTACCACTACACCAGTCAAAGGTCCTAGCCTCCAAATAAAAGTCTGTACAGATAACAACACAATGGAGGCTTAATTGTGTCAGTTATAGAGGAACGTTTAGTAGTTCAAACAGAGAGATGCTATCACAGATTAAATAAATGGTATCTGTGACCTGAATGAACAGCTATAGTAGTCGAAACAAAGTTGACACTAGTATAAGTTCACAGACAACTAAATGGATGATCATCATCTTCTTCAAATCTTTCTTTCTATGGGAAAATGAATTAATTATTTTAAAAAATGTTGTTGTATCATACATGGGGTAGTGTTTCTAGAGCCTTCTTTAAAGCCTAGATGGCATTAAGTAAGGGTTTTGATTGTGTGAATATCAGGATGTTCATTACCATGAGTTGGAGAGTCTTTTGCCCCAGAGGAGTTATACAATATATGTAATGGGACTAACATTTTCTCACAAAAGCTGAGATCTTAAATATCCAACACTTCATCCCCAATGATAGTGTCTATTATAAGACAACTTCTACCTCACAATTACTGAAACCTGGTACAATAAAGCCTCCAACACTTCATCCCAACGACTGTATCTACTATAAGACTAGCTTTACCTCTATGAACTTAGTCACTCCTCTTCTACCCTTGGGTTTAGAGGTTTACCAGTAAGAACACCAGACTGTTCTGTCCAATATCTTATATCTGGACTGGTTACTGTCTAGTCCTCTTCATCCTGGCTCTTGGATTACAATGATTCCATGGAAGCTGGTTTTCTTTGATTCTGCAGATATTTGCAAACTACCGTAGTTGAGATTCTGCCATTTGAGTATGAAAGGGCTGGATTTAAAGATCCTGACTTAATGTCTGATTGCTAACCTTGTCAGTTCTTATTACTTGGACAACCTTTCTCAAGTACCTAATTATTAAGTTTTGGAGCTGATATTTATTTTGGTTGTGCTCATTGTTCATGGCTCACATCCGTAAATCAAGGCAGGTGCATAAGCAGAGCAGTAAACAGTCGACTTAGCTTTCTTACGTATGTCCACACTCCGAGGACCAGGTACTCAAATAGTTTTGATCCAGGTAGTTTGAGCAAGTGCAAAACAGATTAAAAACCTTGGTAAGACAGAGTGGATCCCAGCAATGAGAATAAACACTGCAATAATTGTTTCTTTTCTTAATTTTTCTAACAATAATAACACTGTACTCACCCTCTGAGAAGTAATCCATATAAATAAGCAGAGGGATGACAGAGATCTGTGCCAGCATAATAAGGATGTCCACTAAGTGTCTGGCAATCTTTGAGCCCACTCCTTGAAAGCTACTTGGCATACAATAGACAAACTTGCACACAGAACCAGAGTTGGACATGATCACTTTCAGAACAGCTGGAAATATAGCTGTGGCACTTAGCAGCATTGTTGATCTGAAGACATCCAGATTGGGCAGGATTCGGAAGACTAGTAAGCACAATCCAACAGAATGGAAGGATTCCATGATGAGAACCTAGTCATGGAATATTACTGTTATTTATTACTAAACCAATCATTCCAAATGGGGTAGTATAGGCCAAACACTACATTTGAATTTACCCCTTTCAGCTTACAAGGTGTCCTGGATACATTTTTTTGCAGTATTATTTTTATTAGCGATGACATTTCCACAAGTGAAATTGTCAGTTCCATCACAACCTTTTCCCTATAATTCTGACTGATCCACTGCCGTGCTGCCTCTCAACAGCACATGTGCAGGGAAGCCGATTCTTAAGAACAAAACAAAGTTGAACAACTATCAGCATTGTAAAGGAAGTCCCAGAGAACTGGACCACCAATATAATAGGCCTATTTGCAAAAAACTAGACAGTCCAAAATATGGGTCTCAGAATTACCCTTGGGGGATTGAAAAGCACTCCTATTACTTAACTTAACATCTTTATACTGGTTTAGAAGACCCTGCAGAGTCTGTATACAACCAGTTACATTTACATCACCTTGCTCTAAAATCTATGCGCATACAGTTTATTCTTAAATGCATTAACTGTCCCTGCCTCCACTACCTCCCCTGGCAATGCATTCCAAGCAGACACCACTCTCTGACTAAAAAAATATTTCCTAATATCTAACCTGGACCTCTCTTTAATCAACTTGTAGCTATGCCCTCGTGTTATTGTAGGTGGCTGTATTTAAAAAAACTTGTTATAGTCTAATTTATCGATTCCTCTGATCATCTTATAAACCTGTATTAAGTCACCACGAATTCTTCTCTCTTCGAGACACTGTAGGCCGGTTTTTCTGAGTCGTTCCTCATAACTGTAATTCTGGAATCCCACTATCATCTTTGTCGCTTTTTTTTGTATTCTTTCTAGCATGTTTATGTCCCCTCTATGATAAGGACTCCACACCTGTACACAGTACTCCAATCTAGGTCTAACTAAAGCTTTATACAGTTTGACGATCACTTCCTTGCTCCTATGTTTAATATTTCTTTTTATCATACCTAACATTGCATTTGCCTTTTTCACTGCTACCTTAACTTGCTCACTCACCTTTCCTGTATGATCTATTATAACCCCTAGGTCCCTTTCCTTATCTATCTTTCTAATATTGTTTTCTCCCATTCTGTAATTATGTTCCATATTGGATCTACCCATGTGGATGACTGTACATTTATCTACATTAAACTCCATTTGCCAGCTTACAGACCATTCTCGAATTTTATCTAAATCCGACATCAATATATCCACTTCCGCTTTAGATGAGACACTACTGCATAGTTTTGTGTCATCAGCAAATTTTGCAATCATGGATCTCATATCAATGTCCAAATCATTTATATATATCAATTACACAGCTAGGGAAAACAGCAAATATTGAGCTCCTCGAATTAAAGAGTAATACAAATCCCTTACTCAGTTTGAAAAACTAAATAGGCTACCTGATCACCCACTACACAAGAAGTTCCATGAGAAAACTAAAAACAGACTTCTAAGGAAAAAGCCCCAACCATCTGGCAAGAGAAATCTACAGAAAACATGCAAACATCTTTGAAGCTGAAATAAAAAATGCAAAGCAGAACCATGGATATGGAACCAGGATCTGTCCATAACAATCTTGGAGGTTCCATGAATAACTTAGAAAAGTGAGCAGTTAGCAGCAGGACAAAACATCCATGTTTTGCAAGAGCTCAAAAGACTAACCTAGCAACTCCTGTACACATGTGTACACAGATGGATCAGCACTGGTGAGCGAAAAATGGGGATGTAATTAAATCTTCTTCACACACTCCAACAGTGACATAGAAAATCACTCATTAGCAGGGGAGACCTGTAACAATATCAGAGCTGAAGCAACAGCTGTTCACGTAGCAACGAGGATTCTTATCAGGTAAAAAAATAAAACTACAAGGAAAACAGTTACTCTAATAGACTTCAGGAGTGTACTCCAATACTCCAAGCCATCTCAAGTCCCAAACAAGATATACTCTCATACAAAATGAAATACAAAGAGAGGGAGTCTGGATCGGAGGAGCGACCATGCTCAAAAACTGTAGGGGCCTGGAGAAGACCTGAAACGCACAGTCTCCTTCGTGAGCCTCACCAGGCTAGAAGCATAGCATCAGTTGATCGAAGAAAAAGGTGAGACATTCACATTCTCTTCATGATTTTAGCTTGGCATCTTCCATCTTCTGCTGTTATATTTATAAGATACAAGAAGCTCTTGACCTGTCCTAGTGATTAATCAGTTATTCTTATCTGTAGTGCACATTTTTTTGGTCAACTTTGCCAATTTTCATACTTTTCAATTTTTTAGTGTTAATGATAAACCGATCCATATTCTTGACTACCATATTATCCATCATGGTTCAATCTAGTCCAACCAACATTTCCAAACTATTCCTGACAACATGTTTCAATTCAATCGAGCTCCAACTTCACTTAGACTTCCAGAAACATAACCCAGTTGTAAAACAATAACCATCTGTACTGTCATCTGCCAGTTATCAGCTATTCAGGTGAGTTTCCTTAATAGATGTGTACTGCTAATGTGTTACAAAGAACTGAAATGAGAGCAAATAATACTAACATTGTAACCTGCCAAGCATGTTATAAGAGATGGCTAAGGAGGGTCATGGAGTCAGCTACATCGTACTGTAGAAGCTATAATCTACAAGAAAAAGAAAAGAGCTCTACATCACATTGTATATGACGAGTGACTAAGTCAGATCAGTCAATGGTGGATTGGGCATAGAACTGGCTTTAAACTACTAAAACACAGAAAAGAATACCTCTACACCCAGTACTAGAAGAGGAGGAACTGGCAAGTTATGCAAGGGGCAGTCTACCTCATCCTACAGAAATTATAAGCCACAAGAAAATAAAAGACTGTAGTTTAGTTATCTCTCTTAGATCTAGTTGCCACTAAATTCCTTTCCCTCTTTAACTCTTCGGATACTCTAATGCACCAAGATTCATTACTAGCAATTTATTAGAATCCTTCCCCAAAAATGAATGAACTTTATTGCAAGCAATATCATACCAATACAAGAACGTTATCCTATCTTTATTCTTGCGCTGCCGTAACTCAGTCATTCCCATGAGCCGATACTTCAGCTTCCTGTTTTTTTTTCTAGAAAACCTAGGTGCCGATATATCGGCTTTTACTACTGTGTTCACAAAATCACATATTTTCCAATTCCTAGTTCTCCTAAATGTTTTATTTTTGTTATTGGCGGAAGCCCAGATTTTGCACTTTTCATTTCCAGAAGTGTTTGCGTGAGTTTCATTGAACGAATATTTAGTTTCGTAACTTGGAAACCATAACTTTGAAGCTATCCCATGCACCTTCAGTCCCACCAAATAAGAGTTTTTTCAGTGCAAGCTCGGTAATAGATAGAGTATATTATTGCTCAAGTTAGGAATGATGAAGATATCGATCGTTATGATACTGTTTCAATTTATTTATCTAGTCCTAGTTCTAAGTTAAGCAATGAAAGTAAAATTAAATCTACTGAGGAAGGGGCGGTGTCCTTTTTTTCCCTCAATCAATGGTAATAACAGTTGACAAATTCAGTAAAGGTTCAAGATCCTGCCCGGCCATTCTGGTGTGTATAATATAAATGTATGTGAATTTATTTTGAATACAACATGTTGATCAAAGCTTTTACTTTTGAGCACTTCAGGCGCCTTCAGTAAAATGTAAGTCAGGTCAGGTCAGGTCATCCCGTAACCGGTGAGGTCGTTGGGGCACACATGAAGACATCCTCACAACTCCACGCCACCCCTCTCTGTCAGATGCCGCTGCCTGTGACTCTTCTGGTCGGAGACTGGTCCATTCTTTTATGTTGTCCTCCCATCTCTTTTCGGGCCGGCCTCTTCGTCGTCTGCCATGCACCTTTCCGTGGAGGATTGTGTTTGTAAGACCATTTGATCTCGATATGTGACCGTACCAAGTGAGTTTCCTTCTTTTGACAGTTGCCAAGAGGTCTTCGAAAGGCCCTATTGCTGTTGTAATTCTTTCTCGTATTTCCTCATTTGTAACTCAATCTTTGTACGTGACGTTTAAAAGTTTTCGGAAACATCTCATCTCCAAGGCCTGTATCCTTCGTTGAAGGTCAGCTGTAACTGTCCATGTCTCACACGGATAGAGGAATATTGACAGGACCAGTGTACGCATTAATCTGATTTTCGTGCATAGTGCTAACCGTTTATCTTGCCAGATTTTGTTAAGCTGTGCAAGCGCCGCTATTGTCTGTGCAATTCTGGCCAACACCTCATATTTTGATCCTTCATCACTGACAATCGACCCTAGATATTTAAAACGGTCAACCACTTCGAGTTCCTGACCGTTAGCTTTTATCCTGCTGTTGAAGCCCGTAGCATTGTTGGTCATTAATTTTGTCTTTCCAGCGTTTATCTCCATACCATAGTTAAGAGCTTTTTCATCGAGCCTTCTGACCCATTCCTGGAGTTCTGCTTCTGAACCCACCAACCCGTCGATATCATCTGCAAAACGAAAGTTGGTAATCATTCAGCCCCCTATCTTGACAGTACCAACGTGACCTTCAAGTGCCTCACTCATAATTCTTTCAAGGAATATATTGAAAAGAGTTGGAGAGAGTGTACACCTCTGTCTCATACCAACTGATGTGCAAAACCAGTCTCCTCGCCTCCCATTCACAAGAACTGCGCTAGATGCCTTGTCATACAGGTGTTCAAGGACCGTTATATTTCTGCTGATATTATACATCCTCATGGTTGCCCAAAGCGCTTTATGCCATACCCTATTGAACCTTCTTAAAATCCACAAACACATGATGCAGTGTTTGCTGCTGTTCTAGATATTTCTCGCTTAGCAGCCTTAAATTAAATATCTGTTCTGTAGTGCTTCTTCCCTGTCTGAACCCTGCTTGCTCCTCGTTCTCTGCTTGGGGTTTCAATCGGTTGAGGATTAATTTAAGCATGACCTTGCTAGGGTGGCTGATGAGGCTTATTGTTCTGTAATTTTGGCACAGCTTTAGGTTTTCAGACTTATGTAACGGTATAACTATTGATTTTATCCATGAGTCCGGCCAGTTTCCTGTCGCCCATATTTTGTTGCAGATGTGAGTCAGGCCTTCCACCACTACCTCTCCACCTGCTTGTAATATACCAGCAGAGCTCTTACAAGTAAAATGTAAATACTGTAAAACTGCACCAAATTAGGTGTAACTTTTAGAACACCTTACCTTGAGGATTACCATCAATAGAAAGTCATTACGTTATTTGTGTACTGGTTTAGAGCTGAGTAATGTGTTGGGGGAACAATTTTGTTCAAAATTTTTAAAAATAACAAACGATTATGCAACTATAATCCATCAAACACAAATTGTCACCTCCATTTGTAAAATATGTGTATTCTATTGTATTCTAGCCTCAATTATGAACAGTTTGGTATATAATATGTGTTATTTATTTCAGTGAACGTTTATTGAAGACAAATAGATCACAACTAAGTGATGCTGTGATTCAGTTTTACATAAGAAAAAAATTGCGTCCAGAGGTCCAAAATATTTGGGAGTGAATGATTTAATACATCAAGGGGTTCGTGTATTTAATACAGCTCGTCGCCCTTGTACAGGTTGATTACTCAAAGTCTATTGCAAAGTTGAACACAATCTATTTTCTAACTAGTTCGTGTACTTGCTCCTCTGTTCCTCACTCGTCTTGTGGCCATTGGACTTCTGTTCTTTGCTCATCTTGTGGCCTTTGGCCCTATCAACTCAATCCGATTTCTCTGTGGAATACTCATACCTACATAATGTTTTCAATCTCTACTAAAGACAATGGGACAGCATAGTTCTCAGCTTCGAGAGCAGAATTCTGAGGACATAAGGCTCTCTGAACTAATCAATAACAATGTAGCATTTCCTATCTCCTTTAGAAACAAAGGGACAGTGCAGTTCTCAGTTTCGAGAGCAGAAGTCTGAGAATACAAAGCTTTCAGGACAGTCCTATTTAATCTGGTCGGCTCTTTGGTCCGCCAGTCTTATAGACAAAAAAAACAACAATCAGTTGATTTTCAGTACAAGCCTCTATTTCTGCTTCTCTCTCTAAAGTTTTTAGTTTATCTAGACCTTTTCTTGACTGCTATATGCTGACAAGATCTGGTCTACTCTGCCTTCCAAGTGTTCATATGCATCAACTTAAATTGTACTCTCCAAATCCCTCCTCTTTTTTGTCTGTGTCTGGCTTGATTCCACTCACGTGGACAATCTCGTCACTGGTACATGATGTGCTCATGCCTAGCGGCCAATGTCTTGTCTTCCCTACCATTCATCCGTATGTCATAGTTAACCCCTACCTACTTACAGGGTAGCCAAACCCCTCTATCCCCAAATTACAAGTAAAGGTAGACTTTTTGAATAATAGCTTTCCAAAATTGTACATCTATCTTACACGTGACCGGTTCAAGTTGGCCTAGCTTTGTCAAGTTCTAAGTTGACCATAACAAATGTCTAATAATTAACAGTTATATATAGCTAAACTGTCCAGAACAGCGTGATTCTGACCTCGACCAAATAATTATACTTTTGTTAACCTTAACACTTCATTGCTCTGGATGCTAGTGTCCTAGAGTCTGAACAAAAAAGTTTCACTATACTCTAGTCTTTGAATCGTCTTTGGACCCTGACTCTGTCACAAGGCCTCTACATGGCAGAAGAGGAGTAACTATATCAAATCACAGTAAAAAAATAAGTATCTTTACACCAACTTACCCAGATGCATGTGGTGATTGAAGGTCTCTTGTATTTTCCAAAACATAGCTTGACTACTGCAACGATCCAGCCAAGTGCATAAGGTATACATATCGCTATCACCAATAAAAAGAAGAACACCATCTGAAAAGAAGGAAACAGAATGAAGTAACCAAGTGATGACAATGATCGCAAAGTCAAGGAACAACAGACAAGATAGCAAAGTAATATTCGTTATGAAATCAAAGTCTGGTCCTCTAGGTCAGAGGGCTTCGCAAAATTTTTATTCGACGACCCCTTTGGATCAGACAGATTTTTTCATGACCCTGCACTCAATATCAATGAAATTGGTACTAACACTGTATGTACACCATATATGCCAAAGAAAATGTTAGTGAAGGCTGAAAAAAGATAAGAATAAGTTTACTTTTAATGGGATGGATGTGATTGCTTGTTCTTACACAATAACTCACATTGTGGATTAATACTCGTCACTGCTGGTCTCATAGCAATCTCGATGTTCTTAAGACTTAAGTAGTATTTTGATTTAAGTGCTGTCAATGTCACAAATGCTGAATCACACAAATAGATGGTAAGAAATTGCAGAAAAGCTGTCATCGCTAATTTCAACAGGATTGGAAATTCTGCTTTTAACACTAAGCTAAAAAGTTTTTTCTTGAAAATTCAAGTTTGAGATTTGAATCTTACATGAAAGTTCTGCAAATTCTTCCAGAGCTTTCAACAAGAGAATGTTTCACATTTTTCATTTCCACGATAAAAGGATTTTAAACCCAATCTAACTGATCATTGTCTAATTCTGTTTGAAAATGTTTCAGAAAATTTTTTCCAAGCAAACCAAATGATCAATTATGACATGCTTAATCAAATCAAAACTAAACATATCAACAGTAAAATCCTTTTTATATGAAAACATTTTAAATAAGTCATTTTCCACTTTTTGCTTCAATATATCAAATTTTTTTCATGAAAGCCTGAATTTTTTCTTTCAGTGTAAAAATATTTGTATTCTCCTCTTGGAGATATTAAGTTTGTTGAGTCTCTCAAATAAATCTGACAGATAGCATAATTTGCACAGCCAATTTTCATTGTGTAAGAAATTGACATATTATTAGTTGTTTTCAGACAGAAATAGTATTATTTAATTTTTTAATACTGTAGACACTGAACAGCCTGAAGAAATTATGGCAGAGCGCCAACAAAATGATAAAAGTAAAAGTCTTGAGAGCCTGTGTTTTTCCTGTGGCAGCTTATGGCTGCAAATCATGGACAATTACCAAAACTTCCAGACAAAGAATCGAATCTTTCGAGTCAAAATGTTACAGAAAGATCATCAGAATACCCTGGCCAGAGAAAAAGACAAATGTAGACATTCGGCAAGAGTTGAGCAAAGAGGAGAACTGGTTTATCAATTCCATTTTGGCTAGAAAATGCAAATACTTTGGTCACATCAAGAGACACAACAGTCTTGAGAGAAGTGATGGAAGGTATGGTGCCAGGTAAAAGAGGAAGAGGTAGACCAAGAAGACGATGGCACCAAGATATCCAGGAATGCCTGGGTATGACTGTGGCAGAATCTGGAGTTTTGGAACAAGTTTCTTTCAGACAGACTGTGATGGGAGTGATGTTATATAAAGGATCTGCTACATGCTGATGATTAGCCATCTCAAAGATCATTCCTTTGACAACCATGTCACCTCTGTATGCAGAAAAAAATATGCGAAAATTGGATTCCATTTCACCATATAAATTTATAAAGAGGTAACTATTAAGTTGCACAAATTAATAACTTTAATTGCTTCTTGCAGTACAGCATTCAGATCTGCATACATTTTCTAATGTCCGCTGAATCATGCAATGAGTGATAGTAGTAAGTACGTTGCTTTCAATCATGAAATCCAGCTATTCTTCCTGTTATTGTTGCTGTCACGACGGTACACACTCTATTTCACTTCTTTCATAGCTATTTCCCTTTAGCCTTACTTCCTAAAAAGAATCAGTCACTGTTAAAAAAAATGCCTCAACCGTTGTATATCCGCCTAACAAATGACAAAACAGTAAACCTTTGTGGACGCTGTCATCTTGGCAATGTGTGACATATGCCAATAGCTGTGAAAATTTGTTAATATTAATCGATTCATTTAGCTGAAATGCAAATTTTGGACTTTATTTAAGTCGTTCAATAAGCTGCTCACACTGATCACTGCTACTTTCCAAACTTCGTCTACCCACAGTATCATTATACAATGGATGTTTACAGACTCATCTGGATATTTTTGCCAGTGAATAATTTCATTCATGTTAATTGTTACTGATATCACAAGATATTTGCCAATGGTCTATAGTTTCTTATTTTTTTGCAATTAAGTAAGAGACTTTATAAGACATTCTTAAGTACTTTTTATTGACCACTACATGAGTTTCAAGAAATTATTTAATTGTTTCTTCATGATTCCAATAGCCTTTCAAAATACTGTACAGGCTTATTGTAATAGGAAGCATGTCTTTTATGTAGATGTCCTTCTCAATTTTGCAAGATTCAGACGTTCACTCACTAACCATTCATTACAAATCAAGCAAATAGGTCTGTCTTCCATATTTGTGGAAATCAAATCAAATCCACTTTGCTGAAATGTTTAATTGTATTTCCCTTATTTTGCATGCGAATGCATAATATCTGTAGTTTTATCCATCTGCACATTCTTGTTAGTACTGGATGATCCCAGTACTGCAGGATCTATAGGTTCAGCCTTTTCTGCTGTCTTACTTTGTATAAATTTAACCACCTATTCATGGGTAAAATATTTTTGATTTTGTTGCAATTTGGCTCTGAAATGATGGCAGCCAATAACTGGTGAAAATTAATTTATTCGCTCGTCTAGAACAACTTTGTATGCCAGACACATTATAAGAACACTGAACAACTAAACACTGTACAACTAACACTAAACAACTAGAGCTCTGAACACGAAGGATCACAAACTGCTATTAAGACTGTCCATAGATAGGTGAGGCGTAACTATTAAATAATGCACGTTGGTCAAGTGTTATGAAACTCAACAGGTTAGTAAGTAGTTCTGCACATAAAGAAACTAAAGTTGGCCTCCCCCCGGTAGAAATGGCATATCTTTCACAATGAGTCGAGTTCCACTGAGATCTAACTCCGTAGCTCCATTTCAACTTGCACGGACTGCACTGCCCGATAAGGCTCAATAAATGCAGGCGTGGTCTAAATCGCAAAAACACGAGATATACGAGAGCGATTATTTGAACTTGATGAGAGCACCTCATATTACAACAGCTCTAAAATGTTCTTGGAAGTGTTGAGGCAACAGTGTGGTCAAAAGTCACAACAAGCAATGTTGCCACTGTTATCAAAAACTAAGGATAAGATTAGCTACTTAATTATTTATTAAAATATTTCTTTTTTATGTTACCACATGATAATATTTACATGACTCCTAGAGGGATAGTGACCTCTAGTGTGAGAAGCCCTACTCCATTTGACTGAATTACCTCACTACTAAAAATAGATCAATTAAGAGATTCAGTCAGCTGAACACCCCAAAATGTTATTTGAAGCCAATAACCCACCAAGGAAGTACTCTACATTTGCTTCATGGACACCACTAACACATTATGAATTGCTCAAGTTCACAGCTGTGATGATCGCCATGGGCATTGATCCAAGACCCAAAATGAAAGACTACTGGCGTACTGTTAGAAATTATTATGCACCATGGTTCCATCAAATGTTTTCAAGAAACAGCTTCCATTGTATTTTTCACAGCATGATACATGTTTGTGAACCAGAGTCACAAGATCAAGCCAAGATTGGGCCATTTGTGGATCTGTTACTGACAAGATTTCAGAGTGCTTTCTACCCTTTTGAGAATGTGTGCATTGATGAAATGGTTATTGGATGGAAAGGGAGATTCAAGTATAAGCAGTACAATGCCAGTAAGCCACACAAGTACCACATCAAGACATTTGGACTTTGTGATTCCGCCACGGGCTATGTATTCAATTTACAAATTTTATTTGGTAAGAATACTGTCTATAATCCAGATGTTGATCCCAGCTCCGCACATGCTGTGAAAGTTTTCAGCACTCTTTTGAAGCCGAAACCTGGACATAATATTTTTGCAGACAGATTTGATTCTTCCAAGGCTGTAATTGATTATCTGCTTTCGCACAATTACAATTATACAGGAACACTAAATGTCAACCGCGTCGGCTTTTCCCCGGAAATAAAGACATTGAAGCTTGGACACCAAGTGGTTTTTGGACTCAGTGGACAAAACATTATGTGTTGCCTGGAAGAATGAAAAGGCAAAGAAAGCCCTGCATACTTGTTTCAACAAAAGCCACAGTATCAACTGTTGAGAAGGGTACCTGGAATAAAACAACAAAGCCGAAAGTGGTTGATGACTACAATATGAGCATGAATGGCTGTGATCGAATGGATCAAATGGTTGGCTATTATGCATGCACAACCGTAAAAGCCGAAAGTGGTGGAAAAAAATGTACCATTGGGTTATTGAGATAACCCAGATCAATGCCCACATTATTTACAGTTTGTGCCAGGAAGGTGATGGAAAAAAGAAGCTCACACTTCAAGATTTCAAACAGCGGTTAATTAATGATTTGAAGCTGCGAAGCTGACACCTGATGGACTGATAAATTGTCCATCAAAAAACTTCAAACATTCAGTGAAAGGAACAGAAGTGGAGAGGACAGTTGACGCTAGACATCTTGTGGAATTTGTTGGGAAGGACAGAGATTGTGTTCACTGCCAAGGCCGCGGTAAAGGGCGTCGAAGATCTAGCTATGTGTGTTCAGGCTGCACAGGGAGACCTCCCCTTTGCCCTAAAAATTGCTTTCTGGCTTTCCATAAGCAAAACAGCTAGCTTGATCTGATTAGTTTCAATGAAATAGCATGTAGTATTGATAGCTAGTGGACTTTAGATTATTATTGTGTGCATCTTTTACTTGGATCATCATTGTATGCAGCTTTGTGATACTTTTTTCTGGATATGGATATAGCAGTTCAACAACAAAGTAAGACACTTTGTACTACTGTCTCATCATCATCTTCTTTGAGTATCAATTTTATAATACATAACCATACGTGAAAATATGTTTACACTGTCAATTTTTTATGTCAAAATTAATTTTTCACTGAAATCATTTATACATAATCAAGTTATGTAGCATAACTAACATTTTTTAAATTGAAAACATATATACATTATAAACAACAGCTATCTACACCCATTTGTCATCATTTTCATATCTAACAAGATATAAATTTTGCACACAAACATCACAAATATATGTTCATTCTACTGTCTTGGTATGTTATGAAATTTCATGGTTTTTTTTAGCCTTATGACCTACTTTTGTATTCTGAGAAATTTCTTATTTTCCATTGATTTTATAGCAACAAATTAATTATATGTTATGAGAATATAGTTGTTTGTGACATTTTTGCAGTTTTTACAAGAATATTGACATTGGAAGCAGTTTCAGAACAAAAAAAGTGTAATTTTATATAGCAAAATATTATCATATCCTTCTTTCTGCCTACATTTTACTTGGCATAACTATATATTTTTTTATGAAATCATGTTTACATTATGCATACCTGTAATCTACAACCACTTACCTTTATTTTCATATATAACAACACATGTCTTTATATACATGAGCATCACAAGCATTCATTTATAAAGGCTAACTATCAACACACTCAGTGGTAGCCATTTTTGCTTGGGTCAAACCTGCTTTTTTGTTTGGGACTAAAAGTGTTAATAATATATTTATTCAGTGATGCTCTGTTTATCCAAAGTAAAGTTACTTTTTAAACTCTGTTGTTCCGTTTACTAACTACATTATGTAAATCACTTAGACACACACTTCATTGTGTTCTATGAACCGTTCTTACTCAGATAATGATCTCTATCACATTAACTGGTTACCTACCACAAGCCGCTCCCAGCGCCAGAACACTTATTTAGCCGCGGCCATAAGCCGCTGTGAGCGTCAATGTTTGTTTCATAGTAAAACAAGTTATAAATTTATAGTTTTCCTTTCCGTTTCGGTACGAGATTTTAATTTACCGAAGGGAAGTTGATTTTTGAATCACATGTGGACCAAATCGGATGTTAAAAATTGTATTCTTGTCATAATTATCATATTTTCAAGCTAGTTACCGAACTGTAAAAAATTGTTTACCATGGCAACAAGCGATAAGGTCACCAAAAGCACTTGTACGGCTCGTCTAACTATTGAACAGGCTAGAAACTTGTTTCAACAGATAAATAATACATCTAGTGAAGACGAGGTAAGTGAAACAGATGTCGATAATAATGATTCAATTGATTTTGATGAATACGAAAAAAATAGTAGTGATAGCGCAAGTAGTGATAGCAAAGATGGTGCACGTCCTGGACCATCAAAATTCCCTAAAAAGGCTAAGACGGCTGCTAGATTTACAAATAGTTCAGTAAAAAATGGAGCTCAAGAAAGAGAACAGTGGCACCAAGTAACTGAAGGTGAAACAACAGGCAGTATTCCCTTTGTTCCAACTCGTGAACCAGGTATGCATGCAAAACTAGATGCATCTTCCTCTGAACTAGATTGTTGGTTTGCCTTGATAACACCAGATGTGTTAGATTCATTGGTATCAAATGATCAATGAATATGCAGAATTGAAGAAATCCAAACAAGTTTCTTTACAAAAGTCTACACTTGCAAGTTGGAAGACTATCACTGAATATGAGCTGTTTAAATTTTTGGCAGTGATTATTGCAATAGGTTTAGGTAAAAAAGCATCGGTGAAGGATTATTGGGCACACAAACCGCACAACTACAACCCATGGTACAGTCAGATGTTTCCCAGATTGAGATTTGAAATCATTTACCACACCATGATGCATGTTGGAGATGCTGAATCTCTAGGCAAGGACAAAATAGAGCCATTCTTGAATTCACTAATAGCAAAGTTCCAGGATGCATTTTATCCATTTCAGGATCTGGCCATTGATGAAATGGTAATAGGCTATAACGGACGCTGGAAGCACAAGCAGTACAATGCCTCCAAGACAAGCAAGTATCACATCAAGACTTTTGGCTTGTGTGATTCTACTACAGGGTATGTCTACTCTGTATTGACATACTTCAGAAAAAACACATCATATCTCCTTGCCAATGACCGTACAAGTCAGGCCGTGAAGGTGTTTGATTACCTGCTGCAAGGAATTGGACAAGGCCACCATGTATTTGCGGATAGGTACTACACTGTAGACACCGTGATTGCATATCTGTTGAGTAGGGGTATTGATTATACTGGCACACTCAACATCAACAGGAAAAATTTTCCGCTTCAGTTGAAGACCATTTCTCTACAGCTCCGAGAAGCTAGGTGGTACAGAAATAATGATGGATCCCAGATATGTGTTGCTTGGCGAGATAAGAAAGCCAAAAGGCCGTGTATTGTTGTCTCCACCAAGACTACAGTTTAGATGGAGCAGGTTACTACTAGACGAGGCAACACAGTTGAAAAACCCAAAGTAGTGCAGCGATACAACATGTGTATGAATGGATGTGACCATAGCGACCAGATGGTATCATACTATGGCAGCTTCCAAAGAAAAACAAGAAAATGGTGGAAAAAAATATTTTATTGGATCATTGAGGTTTCACAGGTAAATGCTAATATATTATACACGCTCTGTCATGCTGATGAGAAGCCTATGCCCTTGAAAGTCTTCAAAGAAAATTTGATCCATCAGCTGACTGAGAAGGCTGCATCCATCATCCCGCAAGAGGTAGTAACCACAAACAGCAATACAGTTTGGAGAAAATTCAAAGAAGGAAACAAAATTAAAAGATATGAGGGTGCTGTGCATCTTGTGGATCACTCAGACAAAGACAGGAACTGCATTGTATGCTCAACTCCTGCAAAGAGAGCCCGCACAAATTTTTATTGCACTGGTTGCCCAGAAAAGTCACATCTCCATCCGAAGAACTGTTTTAGAGTGTACCATACACATGATCCTGCAGATGGTGCTCACTAAAGACATTGATGTACTGTAAATAAATTGGAGATATATATTTTTTTAAATGTTAATTTTTCCAAAGATATATTTTTTTTCAAATTGTTTATTTTTTTAAAATGTTTTTAATTTTTCTGATCTGGTCTACATGTGGTTACATTAGCTATTAGAAGTGTAAATATTATCAAATTTCTGTGTTCTTGGATTTGTTTTTCTTATTGTTGGATATACTTTGTGATAACCACCAAGTAAAAGACATTAAATGTTTCGGACATTCAAAAATTTAAGGTGAGTTGGCACTTTTTTTATAATTTTGTAATGCTTTTCTGTTGTAAATAATTATTTACCATTTACAAATTTCCTACTAAAAAATAACACACAATTGTTTTAGATCTATCTTAGAGAACATTCATTTACCTACAAAATGGTATATCATTCATGAAAATATGTTAATAATTAAGAAAACTGCAGCTAAATTTGTACATACACCTGCAAATGGGAAAATGGGACCTACATTTAATTCTGCCACAGCCTGTTTTTCAATTCAGTAGCTAATCAGTTAAAACTACTGGGGAACTTAATTTTTTCTTCTTACTACAAGTAGTGCGTGTTTGCAGTTCTGGTGAGACTTGTAGAAGCTGGGCCTCCATGATGCATCTCAATCTCGCCTTATCATTTCTTAGTCCAAAAGCTCTTTTTTTTCTAGTTGTGCAATAGAAAAGTGTAGAAGCTCTACTCCCTGTTCTCCGTGAAATCCTAGGCCAAATCTGTATCTCTCTATCCATGGTACACAATGATGTTCTAGAATGTGCTGCTTTGGAATAGTTTTTTGTAGAAAGAATTTCCTGTAAAATGTCATTGATGTATCTATGCATGCTTGTATATCTTCTGTAGGTTGTGTGTTTATGGGGTCTGAGTGGGACACTACATGGTGGATTTCAGTGTACATTTTGTTTAGTGCATCAAAAAGGTTTCGAATTTTGATGTGTAAGCTATTGTAGTGGTTGTGACTGCATACACTGTTGTCGACAAGCAGTTTAGCCTGATTTAGAGAAGTTTGACTCTGTGACTTCTGTTTAAATTTAAAATCTTAAAATGACACTTTTAAACACAAGGTGGCCGAATGTTTTACATTCATGTCTGAATTTATGTTGACACCAAAAATAATAAACAGATCATTCTGAAAGGCTCTACATAATAGCGATTTTTTGTGTAGGTCTTTGTATTTTTTGGATAATGTCCGTCCTCCATACAATCGGCACAAGTCACTCAAACATCTCATATGTGTTTCAATGTTGTGATCCATTATCAGCTGATTGTGTGTTCTTTACAAAAAAAAATAGCCGGATTTCTGATCTGACATCCACACAAAAATGTCTATTACACAAGTTAGCTTGATTGTTTCACAGAGAGCTCTGTGTGAGGTAGATGAATTTATTTGCTTCAACTTTAATTTATTGTAGTGGTAAGGAAATAGTAATTTTTATTACAAAAGTGAACTAAATTGTGCAATATTTTTTCTGGTTGACTAAATCGACGATAACACACAAACTATTAAAAATTGAACTTTCAAACTTAAACGGTAGTACACAGGAATAATGGCACTTTCCTGTTACACCACAAATTCCAAACCACTCCCAGTAAATGCGATGGTTGAGAATGACCTTAACTAGCTGATTTAGGCGTGTTTTTACCAATGAAAATCTGTAACAATGATAAATAGGTCTGCTAGCATTGACCTGCAGTTGATCCTGGGTCACCGTTGACTTGCATTCCTCGCGACCGTGAATTTAGTTTTTGTGAGCCTGTAAACAGATGTGCCAAATATTTTTAATATGTTTCTTTTGATTTACCTGCTTCGGTAGCTTGTTATCCCCTTGGACACTTTCACTCTTGAGATTTGTAGTCAGCAATACAAAACCAACCTGGTAGAAAGGAAAGAAAAATAATTTATGTATTAAGATAGCGGTTCCCAACGTATTCCACTCCACAGATCCCCTGATGACAAATGATAATATAGAATCTGCTATGGTCACTAAGATAGAGATGCACAGAATAATCAATTTGTATTAGATTTGGTGCTGAATAGTGTATTTATGATCTATTTGTATTGAGCTGAATAGCACCCTGCAACCAAAACAAAGAGATTAAAGGGTGGTGTGATAATTTAAGAACCAAAAAAGTTGGAATGCTTTCAGTTTCAAGTTGCGATGTGAAATTATTTAATAAGTCTTCATGTGAGATTAGCAGTACAAATGCATGTTTGTTAATGTTGTTGCAACTGTTAACTGATTTCTTCTGAGGAGTCGATTGATTGGCTTTCTGACTTTTCTTTAAAAACCAACGCGCCAACACTTGTGTTTTCGCTATTTAGTTCACAAAAACACATTTGTTCCCATTCTCAGTTCTAAAATTATCCACTCTTTGGTACGTGCACAGCCTCCCTACTAGGTGGCACGATTCGTTCGAGCTGCACAAAACGTGTGATCCTTAAGCAAAAAAGTTAGCCTTCCACTGGACAAAACCAACTGGAAACTGAGCTGGGACCGGTACAAAACTAAAATGCACAGTACTGCTCGAGCCCAGCTCACTCAGCAGAGTAATGCACTTACCAGCTACCACCAACTCGCACAAGAGTTGGGACCTGCATAAGGGCAACTACCCTTTATAGATGTACAGGCAGACTAAGACTAAGTCCAGATTTTGTACTTTTCTGTTCCAAAATGGTTACTACACCCAACATGTGTCTTAGTGAAAATGTGTTGTATTTCCATACTTGAATTCTGAAATAATTTTCGTGCAGGTCAAGCCCCTTTAGTCAAACCAAATAGAGTTTATACGGTACAAAATGGGCAATGGTTAGATTATATTATTGTTAATGGTAGTGATGATGAAGATATCGATTGTTCTGACAGCAACACTTACATTTCTTTATATAGTCTTAGTTCTAATTTACATAATGAAAGTGAAACTGCTTTTGCTGACGAGATGGTAGTGCCTTCTTTTTCTCAAGAAATGGTAGTAACAGTTCAATAAAGGATCAAGATCCTGTACAGCGATGCTTGTGTGTGATTTAAATGTGTGTGTTTATATCTTTTGAATGCAACAGCGATATTCTTTCTGTATGTATGTAAATTGTAAACACTGGTGCCGATTGAGACTTTTATATTTTAGCACTTTTTCAACTTGACATGTCATCAGTAAAATGTGGATACTGTGAAAACAACTGCACCTAATTCGGCGCAACTATTAAAACATCTTCCTTTGCAGATTACCATCAATAGAAAGTCTTTGCTTTACTCATGAAATGGTTTAGAGTAGGTGAGAACATTGGTGAGAACAAACGTTCTTTTCATAATGAAAAAAAATAATAAATGCTTAAGCAACTATTATCCCTAACACACAAATGTTGATACCCGCTTGTTAAATATTTGTTAGTCATTGTACTCTGCACTCAATTCTAAACAGTTTGGTATATAATGTGTGGAATTTCAGTGCACCTTTATTGAAGATCAATAGATCACAACATAAGAAAAAAATATTCTGAATGATTAAAGCTATGTTGTGGTATGCAGGATACATGTGTTGATGGAATAAGAAAAAATGGTTGCAAAAATGATATCAGCTTGGTACCACAGGCTATTTGGTTTGTTTTATCATGAATTGCTTGTTGATTCTGTTGAGATTAGATTCACAGATTAGCGTCATTTGTTGACTGAAGTACAAAAGTTAAGGCAGGTTGAAAATATTAGTAGCGGTAACATTGTGTCAATCACAATACATCAACACTGTCAGTGACATCAAGCTGCATGTGAAATATGAAAATATGCCCAGTAAAAATAGTAAGATCAAATCTGGTGACTTTTAGTACTTATGGGATTCTGAGCAACCAGGCAACAACCAGCCAGAAACCAAAACCTCAAACCTTATTGAAGAAAAATGAAAAAGTTTCAAAATGAGTTATGTCACACCCTTTTACATTCCAGCCAAACTATAGGGCTACCACTACAGTTGGCCTCCTTTAGGAATCCTGTACCAAAGCCCTTTGTGTGCTTATGTAACAGTGATTTGTGCAGCAAATTGTTTTACACAATGAGATTTCTAGCCCAATGCACAACTCTCTTTAGTTGCCTTTTATTATATGCATGTAAGTGCAGTGGGTCTTTTCTTTACTCCTAGTAATATCTCCAAGAACCACTCCAGAGGCTGCATCTACTGAAAGATATTGATCCAGTATTGTTGTAATAGAATGCTGACAGATTTTCTGTTCTTTGCGCTCCTGTGCACAAGGATATTTTGCAGCATCTCAAACAAGCATCCCAAGTGAACATCTGTTCAGCATTGCAGGGAATACATTCTTTTAAACAACAAATGTCATCCTTTTTTTTTCTTTGGTAGAAAACGTTGAAAGACTCGTATTTTGAAAAGCAAATGCATGTTGCATGCAGTAATGACTTTTAAAAAAATGAAATATTTGAATGTTTAGTTTTTAACTCCTAGTATCTGAGCCTCCCCTTTGAAACAATTTCTGCCATCGCCTTTTTACTAAGGTTCCCTTTGAGAAACCAGAAAACAACTGCCTCTTTAACACTATTTTTATGCAGAATTACAGCCAGTTTTCCCAAATTTTTGTCAAATCAAATCAGCACTAGACATTTGCATAACATTTCCTTAAAACCTCATGTGGGATTAATCGTTCAATTTAAAGTAAACTGGAATGTTCTGTGATCAGTAAATTTTTGTTAAAATTTTCATTATGAGAATGAAATGACCTCAAATACAAATGATCACAAGCAAAGGTTCTCAGCCACGCAAGCATTGGCACTAATTCATTCATGGATTTAATTTGAAAATAATGAATTTTCTAGTGGAGATAGTTCGTATGGCTAATATTCAGAAACTTATTGTACTTTACAAAGTTGTCTGAAGACATGGGGGAATCTTCCCTGGCTGCACCTAGAGACTAGTTCTAGGCGTAGTAGAGAAGCTATTATTTACTAGAAGAACAAATCATGTTCCAATAACCATTGGGGAACTGTTTGGCTCAAGTGACCATCAAATCATCCGTTGGGATCTTATTGCAGGGAAAGAAGTAAACATAAACACGCGAACATACGACTACTCTAAGGCAGATGTTAAGAGGATGAAAGAGGCAGCGAACCACATAATCTGGAAAGATATTGTCGTAGGAACAGATGTTGAACAGGAGTGGGAAAGTTTTAAAACAGTTCTAGAAACGCTAAAAGAGGAATGTGTTCCATGTAGGGAGGTAAACCCCAAGCGTAAAAAGTGGATAACTAGATTTGTAGTGAAATGTAGAAGAGCAAAAAATAAAGCATGGAAAAAATATATAGAGGCAGGTAAATCAAAAGAAACATGTGTAAAATATTTGGACAAGCAGAACATATCTCAGAAAGCGAATAAACAGCAAACATAGACTGAAAAAAAACTTGCTCAGAGGATCAAGACTGACAGTAAAAGCTTCTTCTCTTATGTTAGGAATAAACAAAGAACGAAAGACAAAGTAGGCCCTCTCATAGACAGTACAGGGAAAATAATAGGTGAGAACAGGGAGGCAGCTAATCTGCTCAATCAGTACTTTGGCACAGTCTACACAAAAGAGGACTGCTCCAAGATCCCAGAGCCTTTAGATATTTTTCAAAGAGACATGGATACAGCGGGATTAAGATCAATCTGTATTACAGAGGAAATGGTTTTTAAAAAATTGGAGGGGTTGAAAGTGAATAAATGTCCAGGTCAAGATGGTATTCATCCAAAATTGCTGTATGAAATTAGAGACCAACTAGCAAAACCATTGGCTATATTATGTTCTCAATCACTTACAAAAGGGATTGTTCCACAGGATTGGAAAGATGCAGGAGTGATCCCCTTATTAAAAAAAGGCAAAAAATCAGATCCAGCAAATTATAGACCGGTGAGTTTAACGAGCATAGTCTGTAAATTGTTAGAGGCAATAATAAAAAAAAAAAAAGTAATGCATTTAGACAAATTTAATCTAATTAGAAATAGTCAGCATGGGTTTACTAGAGGGAGATCATGCTTAACAAATCTATTAGAATTCATGGAGGAGGTTACTAAAATCATAGATAAAGGGGAGTGGATGTTATTTATCTAGACTTTGCAAAGGCCTTTGATAGAGTACCTCATCAAAGATTATTTCAAAAGTTAAAATCACATGGAATAGGTGGGAAAGTTGCCAAATAGATTGAAAATTGGTTAACGGGAAGAAGGCAGAGGGTGGGCATAAATAAGGAGTACTCTGAGTGGTGTGAAGTGAAAAGTGGTATGCCACAGGGCTCGGTTTTGGGACAAATTTTGTTCTTGATATATATAAATGATTTGGACATTGATATGGGATCCATGATTGCAAAATTTACTGATGACACAAAACTATGCAGTAGTGTCTCATCTAAAGCGGAAGTGGATATATTGATGTCGGATTTAGATAAAATTCGAGAATGGTCTGTAAGCTGGCAAATGGAGTTTAATGTAGATAAATGTACAGTCATCCACATGGGTAGATCCAATATGGAACATAATTACAGAATGGGAGAAAACAATATTAGAAAGATAGATAAGGAAAGGGACCAAGGGGTTATAATAGATCATACAGGAAAGGTGAGTGAGCAAGTTAAGGTAGCAGTGAAAAAGGCAAATGCAATGTTAGGTATGATAAAAAGAAATATTAAACATAGGAGCAAGGAAGTGATCGTCAAACTGTATAAAGCTTTAGTTAGACCTAGATTGGAGTACTGTGTACAGGTGTGGAGTCCTTATCATAGAGGGGACATAAACATGCTAGAAAGAATACAAAAAAGAGCGACAAAGATGATAGTGGGATTCCAGAATTACAGTTATGAGGAACGACTCAGAAAAACCGGCCTACAGTGTCTCGAAGAGAGAAGAATTCGTGGTGACTTAATACAGGTTTATAAGATGATCAGAGGAATCGATAAATTAGACTATAACAAGTTTTTTAAAAATACAGTCACCTACAATAACACGAGGACATAGCTACAAGCTGACTAAAGAGAGGTCCAGGTTAGATATTATGAAATATTATTTTAGTCAGAGAGTGGTGTCTGCTTGGAATGCATTGCCAGGGGAGGTAGTAGAGGCAGGGGCAGTTAATGCATTTAAAAATAAACTGGATGCGCATAGCTTTTAGAGCGAGGTGATGTAAATGTAACTGGGTGTATACAGACTCTGCAGGGTCTTCTAAACCAGTATAAAGACGTTAAGTTAAGTTAAGTTAGAAGATTGAGATAGATCCAAACTTGTAAGATCAACTACACCTGATAATGTTGAAGCAATATAGTTTTATTTTTAAAATATGAAATGTAAATTCTAAAATAGTAAGTGTACATTTACTTGTGAATTATTATTTTTTTTCTAATTGTGCCAGCAATTTCAAAATGCATGCAGAATGTTAATTTATAACAAGACATATACAACACTTTCCTAAATTCTGTGAAAATGGATATACTCTACAACGATCCTGAATAAATAAGTTTCTGTGTTGCTGAAGGATTTAAATATTATTGTAAGTACAATATATTTTGTTCTGTTTTGTAAATTTATATTTGTTCTATTCCAATCTTTACGTATCTTTCATAAATATTTGAAACTGTTTATATCTTTAACTGTGTTCATATAATAGGTCTTTCATTTCTGTATATTCTGACATATAGCACTTGAGTTTATCCTTAAAAATAAATACTAGTAGCCCCATTTCAGTCATGTATGACTTTAGGTTATTGCGACCTTGGAATAGCAGCTCTTTGCTGAGTGTTTTGGTTTTCTTTTCCTTTTGGCGTTGTCTCTCCATTTCCCCTTGTCGCATGAGCCAACTTTTGCCCAACCTGAGGTGGCTCTTCAGGTTACATCTCCATTTGGTTCGGTCTGCAGCTATGTCTTCCCAAGATGTCAGATCCATATCCAGAGCCTTCATGTCCTATTTTCATGCGTCTTTGAACCGCAGCTGTGGTCAGCCAGCTGTTCTAAATTTACCACATGCCAGCTGTTCACAGAGAACATCTTTGGGGATGCCACCCTCTTCTATGCGACGAACATGACCAAGCCATTGCAGTCTTCGTTGGCGAAGGAGGGTGTACAAACTTGGAAGACCGGTGCGAGAGTGCACTTCCGCATTAGTCAAGGATGGATCTTATGCACCGTTGGTGAAAGATGTTGAGCCTATGCTCCCGCTTGGCACACATCCACATTTCGCTGCCATATAGAAGCGAACTGATGATACACGCACTGCATACCATGGCCCTGGTCTTGGCTGCAAGTCTGGACCTTTCCCAGACACGTATTGTAAGACGAGAAAATATGGTAGCAGCTCTGCCAATGCAATTGCCCAACCCGCAGCCAGGGAGAGGGTATTGCCGGCCAGAGATCCCAGGCAAGTGAACCAGTCCACATCCACCAGTACATAGTTATCGTCTTGTCTCGGTACATTTGTTTTATTCAGGCTTATTGTGAGGCCGAAATCGTTGCACACCTGGGAGAAGCGATCTATCAATCTCTGGAGTTCATGCACACTGTGAGTGACAATTGCAGCGTCATCAGCAAATAACAAGTCCCTGACAGTAACTTCCCTGATCTTGGTTTTAGCTTCTAGTCTCACAAGATTAAACAGACGGCCATCTGATCTAATGTGAAGGTAAATCCCTTCTGTTGCATTACCAAATGCATGTTTCAGTAGCAGCGCAAAGAAGATTCCAAATAGTGTTGGGGCCAGGACACAGCCTTGTTTAACACCACATTGAATATTAAATGAAGATGATGTATTACCGTCGAATTGGACTGTTCCTTTCATATCCTTATGAAATGGCACCACAAGCTGCAGCAGTTCGCTAGGGCACCCTATTCTTGAAAGGACCTTGAAGAGTCCAGCCCTGCTAACGAAATCAAATGCTTTTGTCAGGTTGATGAAAGGGACATAAGAAGGCTTGTTTTGCTCGCGTGATTTTTCTTGTAGCTGTCATAGAGAGAAGATCATGTCGATCGTTGATCTTCCAGATTAGAATCCGCATTGGGACTCTGGGTACATGCACTGAGCCAGTTTGTGTAGACGCAGTAAGATTACTCTAACAAAGACTTTGCCAACACTGAGCAGTGAGATGCCCCTGAAATTTTTACAGTCACTACTATCCCCATTATTTTTGTATAATGAATAATAAAAAAGAATAAATATACAAATAAAAAATCAGTAACTGCAGCCAGGTATAAAAAGTTACTCCTTAAAATAAGCTCTTAAAAATGTGGTTTTTGAGCACGAATACTAAGAGTTAATTCATAACCTTAAATATTTGTCCCTTTTTTGTAACTATGTAGCACTTTTAAATGTCATATGTTTTTCTGGATTATTTTCTAATTGTGTTGCCTAGGAGTTTTTAGAGATTGGCATACAATCCCAACGTACCAGGTTCAAATTACATCGTGTTTAGTTTGACAGTCCAAGCATATCATGTTTTCTCATAGTATGACCGCTTCTCCTAGTTTATCCTGATGTAAATAAATGGATACCTGATGAAGCCAGAGAAAAATGTAGTTGTTGCTGTGAGAGCTACGGAGTTCATGCTGTTGTCTGCATTTTCAGCAACAAAAAGGACTGAGCATGTATGGGTACATCCTGGTGTAATGAAGTAATTTCAATGAGTCATCTTTCATCACTTTATAATTATAGGAAATGTCTGTAGACATATTGAGCACAATTTTCAGTCCCTATTCGTAACTACTTCTTTTTTGGTGTTTGTCCTGAAAAGGACATTGTGTCATAGTTTACAGCAAGACTGCGATATCTGTGCCTTTCGGCCCGACATGGTATTCATATTTAGCTGAATAGTTTAAGGCCTCTATTCTATTCGCATTCAGACTAATAGTAAAAATTTGTATTCAGTGCATCCCCACTCAACATATTCTATTATCCATCTATTCTCAATCTGCCTTAGTCTTTCAAGTACATTTCTATTATTTTGTTTATTCTCACATCTGTCATAGTGTCTTATGTACAGATTCTATTATCTGTCAATTTTCATATTTGTCATAGTCTCTACAGTACATGTTCTATTTTCTGTCTATTTTAACATTTATCAGGGTCTCTAGAACACATATTCCATCATTGACCTATTCTTATATCTGTCATGGTCTCTAAAGTAGAAATGGTAAAATCTGTCTATTCTCATATCTGCCATTGTCTCTAAAGTAGATATTTTATTGTAATATCTGTTATAATCTCCCTCATGCATGCTAGCTGAAAATCAAAGTGCTAGTGTACTTACCTTCTGTATGACGAAGGCACCCAGAACAAAGACAAAAAGTATAATGTAGACAATTATCTTCACAAACATCAAGACTGGCTGCTCATGGACATCTAGTCTGTCTTGTTCCTCAGTCAATTCCTGGGGTGTGTCCCAAGATCTGACAGGAGATAATATGTGAAAGATTCAAAACAGTGATGAAGGCAGAAAGTGGGCGAGAAGAGGGAAAGAAATAGAAAGAGAGAGAGAGAGAGAGAGAGAGAGAGAGAGAGAGAGGGAGGGTGTGGGCAAAATACAGAGAGGTAAATAAGGAGAAAGTTGTAGACAAACAGATAATGAGAGAAAGCAAAAGCAAAGACGTGAGGTAGAGATTAAAACAGATGATAGAGAGAAAGAGAAAAGATATGTGAGAGAAGGATGCAGGGAAGAAGTTTGAGAGAGAATGAGATAGGCAGAGCGAAGGAAGGATAGTGAAAGGCAGAAAAATAAGAGGGATGGAAGATGGCAGCTGAGGACAAATAAATAGGAAAAGAGAAAGCAAAAATCAGGACATGAGGTATTGATTATCACACATAGGGAGAAAGTTAGTCAAGATGCCGGGAGAAGGCAGAGAATGAGAGGAGGTCATACAAGCGAGGAAGGCAAAGAGAGAGAGTGAGAGGTGTGATAGAGAGACATGCAGGATTCAGAGATAAAATATATTTGTTCAATGTTCTCCTTGTTTTCTAGGGCAGAGTAACTTTTATATTGTTGTATGCCTTATGACCCAGTGCATCCGACTTCAGCACATTATTTAATGGGACACACGCCATAGGGGTATGACTTTGCTGATTCATGAATCTGAACACATGCAAGTTTGGTCTGTGAGTCATGCCACTAATCACTACACCCTCCTCACACAAGGAAATGAATGGAGAAAGTTGTTGATAAACAAGTGGAAGAAAACACGCAAATATTATAAGACAAGGCATGGATGGAGACAACAAAGAAATGTAATGAATAAACAGAAAACGACAGAACAAATGAAGGAATAGATGGAGGAAGATGTGGACAAACAAAGGCAAACATGAAGACATGGCAGGCAGGAAGATATACTAAGAGGAAGTTGAGGAGGCTATTCCATCTTCATGTGGTGGCCCTAAAAACAGGCTGCATCTGTGTAGTCTTGCTAAGAGAACAGAGATCAAAGAGGGAAGACAATCCTGCACACAAAAATGAGTCCGGATGTGACAGGTAGTGGCCCTGATCACGAAAACCGAAGCACATCTCCAGATCAACTTGCAGGTCTGGGAAGAAGAGTTGAAGAAGAGAGGAATGCACATCAGCAACTCCACAACAAAAACCATGGTGATCGCCAGAGATGAAAAGAGACATCAGATAACCCTGGGAACACGAGCACTAGAGCAGGTCAGCAACTTTAAATATCTAGGAGTGGTAATAGACAGCAGGGGAGGAATCAAAGAGGAGTTAACTGCACGAAGGGCAGCTACAGGTAGACTGTTCCATGCAATAAACAGAGGTTTCCTCAGTAAAAGAGAAATAAGCAGGAAAACAAAGATAGATGTATACTGCTTGACTTATGTGCCTGTCCTGACAAATGGATGTGAGTCATGGGCAATGACTACAGCCCAAGAAAGGCAATTACTTCAGAAATGAGGTACCTAAGAAAGGCGGTTCAGGTGACGAAAAGGGACAAGATCCGTAACCAGACAATACGTAGTAATCTTGAAGTTCAACCCCTGCAGACACGAGTGGAGCAGCCCCAACTACAGTGGTTTGGCCATGTCTGTAGAATGGAAGAAGATCGGATACCAAAGCGGTCATGGGAGATCAAAAGTCAAGGACGCAGACCCCGAGGACGTCCCAAAGTACGTTGGGAAGACAACATACGACAGTCCCTAAGTGATAGAGGGCTGGATTGGAAAGAGGCCAGGAAAAGGATGGCGGATAGAGCAGTGTGGCGTTCTCTTAGGCAAACCTCTACACCTCATGGTAGAAGAGGAGCGACTAAGTAAGTAAGTGTTCACATGTGGACAAACCTACAGTTCTTACGTGTCGTTGACAAATTTTAATTCTGTAATTAAATTTATAATGTCTCTGCTCTATACAGGCTACTGTAGAAAGCATTCTCCATCTATATTAATCAGTCACAACTTAACTCAACGTCTTTATACTGGTTTAGAAGATTCTGCAGTGTCTGTATACAACCAGTTTCTTTTACATTTCCTTGATATAAAAATTATGCGCATTTAATCTATTCTTCAATGCATTAATTGACCCTGCCTCCACTATTTCCCGAGGCAATGTATTCCAAGCATTTACCAATCTCTGTCTAACAAAAAAATATTTCTTAATATCTAATCTGCACCTTTCTTTAATTAATTTGTAGCTGTGCCCTCTTGTTCTTGTAGGTGATTGTATTTTGAAATAATTTGTTATAGTCTAATTTATCCTTTCCGTTGATTATCTTATAAACCTGTATTAAGACATCTAGAATTCTTCTCTTTTTTAGACACCACAGGTCGGTTTTTCTGAGTCTTTCTTCATAACTGTAATTCTGGAATCCCACTATCAGTTTTGTCACTCCTCTTTGTATTATTTCCAACACGTCTCCTCTACAATAAGGACCCCAAACTTGAACACAGTACTCCAATATAGGTCTAACTAATACTTTATACAGTTTGACTGTCACTTCCTTGCTACTATGTTCAATATTTCTTTTTATCATGCCTAACATTGCATTTATCTTTTTCACTGCTACCTGGTCTTGCTCACTCACCTTACCCGTATGATCTATTATAACCCCTAGGTCCCTTTCCTTTTCTATCTTTCTAACATTATTCACTCCCATTCTGTAATTATGTGCCATATTGAATCTACCCGTGTTGATGACTGTACATTTATCTACATTAAACTTAATTTGCTAGCTCTCAGACTACTACCGAATTATATCTAAATCCAACCTCAACATATCTACTTCTGCTTTAAGTGAGATACTTCTGCATAATTTTGTGTCATCCGTGAATTTTGCAATCATGATTCCGATATCATCGTCAAAATATATAGATCAAAAACAAAATTAGTCCCAAAATCGAACCCTGTGTCACTCCACTTTTTAACTTCACACCACACAAAGTACTCCTTATTTATGACCACTCTCTGCTTTCTTTCAATTCAGCAATTTTTAATCCATTCGGCAACTTCGCCACTTATTTCACGTGATTCTAACTTCCCAAACAATCTTTGATCAGGTATTCTATCAAACGATTTTGCAAAATCTAGATAAATAACATTCACTGGCTCTCCTTTATCTCTCATTTTAGTAACCTCCTCCATGAGGCAGACAGACTGGCAAAAGAAGGTGCAAGACTACCACAACCAGATTATAGTGTGACCTACAAAGTCCAAAAGGCTTATTAGGGCCAGATACATGGCCAAATGGGAAAAAGAACATACTGGCTACACAAAAAATGATGCCTATTACCAGTTGAACAGACGAGAGCAGGTCGTGGTCTTCAGACTCCGCACAGGCCACAACAGACTGAGGTACCACCTATTCAATAAACTGAAGATAGGTGGCACTGACGAATGCACTTGTGGTGCCGGGAAAATGACCGCTGAACATCTGCAAAACTGCCCGACATACAAGGACCAGAGAAAGCACATGTGGCCATCACCAGTGGCAACACTAGACAAGCTCTATGGCAGTGTCGACAGACTCAGGATGACCACTGCTTTTTTCTAAAAAATACAGGTTGACGTTAGACAGCGTACGAAGAAGAAGTAACCTCCTCCATGAATTCTAACAGATTTGTTAAGCACGATCTTCCTTTAGTAAATCCATGCTGAATATTTTTGATTAGATCAAATTTATCTAAATGCATTTCAATGTTTTCTATGATTATTGACTCCACCATTTTACAGACAATGCTCATTAAACTCATCGGCGGTCTATAATTTTGCTGTATCTTATTTTTTGTACTTTTGAACAAGGGAATCGCTCCTGCATCTTTCCAATTTCCTGGAACAATTTCCTTCGCAAGTGAATGAGAACATAATATAGCCAATGGTTTTGCTAACAGGTCTCTAGTTTCAATTTGCAATTTTTGATGAATATACCATCTTGACCGGACATTTCCTGTATTATAAACATCAACAACCCATTGGATTATGGTAACATAGGCAGCCTTGCCTAGCACACTAGTTGTGTATTAATGTATAGTTATGGAAATTTATGTTTATAAACTTGACAGAAATATTCATGTTTGTTGAAATTTATGTCACAATTCCAATTAATGAAAATGTGCTTATGGTGATGAATAGTCAATAATTTTGTCTTTAAGTGCACCTTTAATGTGCTGCATTGGAGACAAATTTAAAGTGTGCCAAAAACGAAAGTTCACAAATTTCAAAATATCAAAATAGTTTAATGGCTCTAGATTGGACTTCATTATCTGTGATAGGGTCCTCCAAGCAAATTTGGAGTATGTGTCTCATTCAACCTGCAGCATAGACAGCCGGTTCTCACACGTGTAGAGCAGGGTGGGTAGAATACAGGCATGGCAGATCTTCAGCTTAGCCGTTGTGTTGATTTCTTGATGTTCCCACATCGCCAAACACATTCGACCAAAGCTGTGCTGGTCTTTGCTATTCTACTTGTCCGTTGATCAGCAATAATCATAGATCTCAATGGCACGCATCCGAGACAGGCACATTTTTCCACGGCTTCAAATTTTTGTCCCCTCACTGTAACCACTGCTTGTTTATACACTGTACCTGGAACTGGTTGGGACAATTTTTTTAATGGTAATGATCAAGCCAATGTTGTCACAAGGTGCAGAGAACTAGTTCATGCCTTCCTGCTTATTCTGTTCTCAGCTACTTATCAGAGTAGTTATTTGTAACAAATAGTTACCATATTGTATCGCGCACCACTTTAGTTTTTGCATTTAGTCTGCAGGGATTAAATAGGCTGCCATCCACCCAAAACTTAATTGGGTGTATACCATACTCACTTTCTTTGAAGACATTTGTCAGCATTGTTGAAAACATCAAACCTAACAGGGTCGGGGCAAGTACGTATACCTGTTTCCAAAAACGATGCCTACTACCAGTTGAACAGAAGAGAGCAGGTCGTTGTCTTCAGACTTCGCACTGGCCACAATAGACTGAGGTACCACCTATTCAACAAATTGAAGATAGGTGGTACCGACGAATGCCCGTGCGGTACCGGTAAAATGACCGCTGAACATCTACTGCAGAAATGCCCGACATACGAGGATCAGAGAGAGCAGATGTGGCCATCACCAGTGGAACTGCAAGACAAGCTCTATGGCAGTGTCGACAGCCTCAGGATGACCGCCGCTTTTTTCGAAAAAATAATGGTTACTGTCTGACTGCGTACGAAGAAGAAGTATACCTGTTTCATATCATTTTTGTAAATACTTCAAATGATGTAGAGGTCTTGCTATAGTCCAGTACCCATGCTCATATGCCCTTGTGGAGCTGTTTCAGCAAAGTGACAAATTTGCAGGGCAGCCTAATTTGAACATGATCTGCTGACAGTATCAAATGCTTTTGTGAGGTAAATCAGTGTCAACATCCAAGATTGATTGACCTGAGAATGTCGTCCATGCACATACCCAAAATCTCCACTTTGGATCCTTTTAAGGTAAGAACATCAGCTCTTTTGTTGACAAGGTAAATAAACCACACAAAACTCTGAAGATTTCAGGCCTGTATATCTGCAATCAAGGGGTGCAAACATGTTGTAGCAAGTCCTTCTGCACTTTCCAAAGTAAGAGCTGAAGAGTCCGATATAATGACAGCCTTTATAAAGAGACCTCAGATAGCAGCCACTTTAGAAATGAAGTTACATCCTCAAACTTTATTCCCATACTGGAAGTTGCTGTCATGTGCACACAACTCCACTCGACCACAACTATGATGATGATGATGATGATGATGATAAGTGAACAAATAAAATATTCAGCTCACTCAGTTGAGTTTCCACTTCTAGTTTTAATTAAAGTCTTCAGAGCAGTTTCTTCATCCGAGCTCTCTTCTTCATCAGATTCTTCAGGTGACTGATTTATACTGACAATAGACAAATTTTGCAAATTAACACAAAATACAATAATTTTTCTTTAAATGTTTACCTCACATTTGGCAAAGGTACATGCCTCTCTTGTATTTGAATGGATAATCTGTATCTGATCTTCATATTTCTGCGTGGTCTGCAAACTACAAGAAGCTATTTTGGAGGTCTGTGAACTCTTCCTCCAAATATTTGACCATTATTGTGAATATTGTAAGTAAGATCCCTGGAGGATGCAATTTTGTTGTTCAAATTTATTCCATTGATCATTGTTTATTTGCTCTAAAGACTTGTAGAAACTACTCTAGGACAGGAATCAAAAGTCAGAGAAGTTCAAGACTACCAGCGGCATAAGACAGGGTCACATTATATTGTCACACCTTTTCATAATGCTCAATACTATTAATACCTTCATAATACCTCAAAGCCCGCCTTCATCTTCTTTGTTCGCCCTGAAAAGGACATTGTGTTATGTTGTAGTTTGAAGAGAAGCTGTGAAATCCTGGAGGCAGAATAGTCTTTGGCAGCTCTGGTTCACTGACCCTGACAAAAGCAGTCAGATAGTTATGAGTTCACCGTGTCTTTGGTTCCATCACAGCCTGCAAGGAGAGAATTGAAGAGTACTCAGTGGGGTACTGGAAGATGAAACTGGTTTATGTATATATTTCGGAGCTGACGTTTGTTAATCGTGTGGCCCCAACTACCAAAACAGAGGCACATCTCCAGACCAACCATCAAATCTGGAAAGAGCAGCTTATGACCAATAGTAGTTAAAAATAAAAACCATAGCTGTGTCGAGAGAAGTGAAGAGACATCACATTATGCTGGGTAAAAAATCTTTGTAACAGATCAAGCAGTTCAAATACATTGAAGTTGTAATAGACCAAAAGAGAGTTATCAAAGAAGAGTTAACTAAATAAATAGTAGTAACTGGCAAACTTTTCCTGCTAGATAGGATTCCCCAGTAAAAGAAAGATAGATAAGAAAACTAATATGATTGTATACTGCTTCATTCTATGTACCAGTTTTGACTTATAATGTGACCCATGGACAATGACCACAGCCCAGAATAGTCAGCTTCAAGTCTCTGAAATGTGATTTCTAAGAAATGTGGTCCAAGTAACAAAAAGAGACATGGTATACAATAAGACAATACCTCGAAACCAAGCTCTTACAGACTTTAGTGATTAGAATAGTCTGCCTCTCATTCTGACAAAATTCTACACCCCATGTGTAACAGATCTACCCACGGGCCACCTCCTCACCTCATCCTAGCATCCAGTAGTTTGGGAAGAATGAAAGTAGTAGGGAGAGTTTGTTTTACCCTAATACAGTTTTAGAACCCCTTTAAGAAGAGCCTTCGTTAAGATGTAATAGCCCAAGCCACACCAGGTGATGCCATGCAAAACAGGCTTGCATTTGAGGAATTAGAATCAACTCGTCTAAAAGCGTGCTGACCATTAGTTAAAAAAGAAAATGAAACGCAGATATTATTTTTCCAGCAGAAATCGCAGGCCAGATGAGTCATGATTCATAGGAAGCGATAGATAGTGATTTAGTGCAGACTGAGCAGTTCAGACCTGGAATTAGAAACATGTATCTCAAAGCATGCTGACCATTGGTCAAGAGGGAGAAAAAAAGCCAGATATGATTTCCCACAAAAATCACAACACGCCAGATGGCAAGAGTGGGTGCCAATATTTAAGCCCGACACACATCTCATAGATAGATAGATAGATAAATAGACAGACAGAGATGGTGAGATGGAGAAGAAGAGAGACAGTGAAATGGAGAAATGACGAGGTTAAGAGATAAAAGAAGTTGAGAGACAAGAAGTGAGATAAGAACTCGTGAGAGACAGTCAGTAGAGAGTTGAGTCCAGAAGCGAACAACGAATTGACAGGCAGACCCACCAGAACACTGCAGATACTGTGGTAAATATCTTTTGTTTACTATACAAGTTTAGTTGTTAGTGTAGGTTTCACTGTGAATCATGGGCGATTACCAAAACTTCTAGACAAAGAATCAAATCAAATAATGGTTACTGTCTGACTGCGTACAAAGAAGAAGAAGAAGAAGAAGAAATCCTTCGAATCAAAATGTTAGAGAAAAATTCTCAAAATACCCTGGACAGAGAAAAAAACAAATGCAGACATTCGGCAAGAGTTGAGCATAGAGGAGAACTGGTTTATCAATTCCATTTTGGCTAGAAAATGCAAATACTTTGGTCACATCAAGAGACACAACGGTCTTGATAGAACGGTGATGGAAGGTATGGTGCAAGGCAAAAGAGGAATGGGTAGACCAAGAAGACGATATAACCAAGATATTCAAGAATGCCCGAGTATGACTGTGGCGGAGGCTGGAGTTTTGGCTAGAGAACGAGTTTCTTTCAGACAGACTGTCATGGGAGCGACGTTCTACAAAGGACATGCTTCATGATGATGATGATGATGTAGGATTCAATTCAGTGAGACACCGTTTGTCAAATTCACGGGATAGCAGCATGGTCCACAGCAACAAAGAATTATTTTCAAAAAATAAATACAATCCAAAACCAAGGTACACATACCATCACTGGAGCTATGAGAACACCAATAAATGCAATGGAGAACCTCACACGAATCGAAAGTATGGAGACGCGCAGAGATAAAAAACACACTCCAGCAGGGGCAGAAGTTCAAACAAATGCCTGATCACCCAATATATGACAGGATAAATCTCATGAAAAGAGCGAGATTAAAGAGAAACCACTTCATATCAAAAACAAAAAGAACTTGCAAGAGCAAACCAAATCATAAGCCAGGCAGTGGTTAGAGATCTAAAACAAACATCCCAAATCACACCATGGAAAAAAGCCACATCCCCTGAAATGGTAGAAACCATTTAGGGAATAGGAAAAAAGGGAACTCGCACAGATTTAGAAAGGAGAATTATTACAGAAGAATATCTTGAGAGAGTATATCCACCAGAAACAGGGATCACGTTTATACAGATGGCTCATCTAACAAAACCACATCCAAAGGAGGTGGAGGCGTCTTTTACACACTTAAGGAATGGAGAAGAAAATGAAATTGAGTATTAACAACGGGAACATACTCCAATAACTTTCGTGCAGAAGTAGAGGCACTGAAGGCTGCAGCTGAGCTTGTAATCAAAAATAAAGATATTCACCAAGAAAACATAGTATTCTTGACTGATGCCGCGTCAGTATTAGCAAGCACTTAAACAACACAAAGATGAAGATCTCGAGCAATGTATGTTCTCCCTGACACAGCTCTCAGCAGAACACCTAAGGTTGGTCATACAGTGGATCCCATCCCACTGCAATATTGAAGGCAATGAAGCTGCAGACAAACTAGCAAAGTGTGGAGGAACATCCCAAAAAACAGACCTGAGCATCACATATAATGAGGCCAAGACCATAAATAAAGCCAACTTCAGGGAAAAATGGGCTGATCAGCACCCCAACTTCCAAAAAGAAGACAGCTACTTTAACTTAACTAGAGAAGAGCAAGTCATCTTCTTCAGAATGAGAACTGGGCATAACAGACTCAAGGGTCATCTTTACAACAAAATGAGGATTGGAACAATCAGATGACAAGTGTCCATGTGGGGAGCATACCATGATCGTGGAACACATCCTACAAAGCTGCATGCTCACGCAGGAAAAGAGAGATCAATACTGATCTCGAAAGACAAAAGCTGTTTGGAGATGAAAACAGCCTTACAAACAATGGTATCTTTTGTAAGAGAAACCGGGACCTTGATATGAGGATGAACGAAGAAGAAGAAGAAGTCAAAATCACACTTACCTAGACTAGAATACACTCATCGAATCATAGATCAATGACTACGTTTAGGAGCTCATCCACGCTCACCAGTCTATGTGTCGCACAAATTTAGTACAGATCTTCTATCTGTGTGCTATACATGCAGGGTCTGATAGAGTAATTTATGTAGTTTTTGACAAGAGTAGAAGTATTATTATTATTATTCCTAATGTGCCCATTGACTCTCTGATGTAAGGAAAAGCTAAAAACAAATTATTTGTTTGTACAAAGTGTTATTGAGTAGTGTGTAATTTGGCAGAGTGAAAGATTGTCGAGATTAGGCAGAACTAGTGTGGCTCTGTTATTCGAGTTGTCATGTACCAGTGGTACAAGAGAAGAATCGTAGATGTGGCTCTCGTACATGTAATGTGGTCCTTGTGACCAGGATATTGAAGTGAAGTGTAGCGGTGGTAGTATGCAATGAGATAGAACTGCAGTTGCAAATGGGGTCTGGTACACATGGTATGAGACGAACGACGAAGTAAGTAATTTGTACCCTGAATTTCCTATCACGCATAAAGCTCTCTTTTCATTGATTGCTGGTTTCTGGATCCTATAAAGTGCCCTTCTCTCCAGCACTAATCATGTTCATGCCTCATTCAGGAAAATTACTACAAAACTAAAATTGAAGTATTTATTCCCATTTCTGAGGTCAGCTAGAGGAATTAATAGAGATGAGGACTAAAAGTCGCTTACATGTGCAGTCATAACACAGTGCACAGACTAGGTTTTTATTTCACTCTCAAAAGAAAAAAAAATGTATGCTCAACCAGGGTTCTGAACCTGTGCCCCCTGGTCTGGAAATTGCTAAAATACGATATGACACGTACCCGCTGGTGCTTAAAGATGAAGCCACATGGTTATAGACAGATCCATCTTGAAATGAAGCTGGCGTGGATGTTGTGTCTGTTTCAATAATAACATCCTGAGGATCAGTCTATACAAGGCAAAAATTAAATTGTGACAAATTGCTGTTGATGGAAATAAATTCAGTTTTAAAAAAACAAACAGTAAAATTACGCCATTTATTCTCATTGCTCAGGTACATCGGGATTGGCATTAAGTAAAATCTACGTTTTTAATTTTCTTCCTTACTGAGTTTGAACACATGCTCAGTTACACCTTCTTAGCTTTTCTTAGATTCTTGGTTCGGGATGTGCACAGTGGTCAGTGATCATCACGCATAATGGCATCTAAAGGGAAACAAGAAATTCACTTCATTTCATACCCAGTCAGTAGCCCTCCATTATACAGTGGACAAGCTCTGATTCATGATTTCCATATTTTGGCTCTGACATTTCTTCTCCAACTTGTCTTAGGTCGGCTTCTCTTTCGTCTTTTATCTGGGGTCCAGGTTCTGGTGATGGTGTTAGGTTATCCCTATAAGGACACAGCTGATCAAATTCCAGTGTCAACTGGTTATTAGGTGTGCATGAATTAAAATAGTTGAAAGATACAGACGTCTCCTTCAATACAATCCCAACAGAAAGCTGATTGACAAATGGAGATACAAACAAAAACAAACAGAAATCTCAAAGGGTCATTGCAGAAGAACTAAATGCTAAGTATTATCTACCAAATGAGAGAGAGAAGCTATAAAAAGTGTTGAACTGTCCCCCAAATATAACATTCATACAGCCCCAAATAAACATCACAATCATGAACTACCCAGTGAACAAGTCAACCGGCCTCACCATACAAAAACTCTATGGACTTGAAACCATCCAGTCCTATACCAGAGACTGGATCCACGCAAACACAGATGGCTTGGCATTTAAGACTAACATAAACACAGAATATGGCTCCTATATAATGTTTCTAGATAAAATAACAAACCAAATATGTGCACCTTGTAGATCATTCTACTCAAACTACAATGCAGAGATCCAAGCAATATCTGAAACGCTGTCTTTTATGATTTTAAAATACAAGAACTTGACAACACCCAACAAACCTAGTTATCTTCACAGATTTCTCATCAACACACCTGCACGGGGAAACGGGATCCCAATATCCAAAAAAAACTTACAAATATTCTTAAATCTATTGAGGTACTTGCATCCTACAGATCAGTATCAATCTACAGGTCACACAAGCATCCAAGGAAATGGAAGTACTGACAAAATGGCAAAAACAGGAACAAACATGTCACAACCCAACATTATCGCCAACAAAGAACTTCTAAAAACAAATTTATAACAACTACAGACAGCAATGGATGGCCCGATGGGCTACAGGTGTAAATGCAATAGTACTGTATACAGACATGTCTCAGATCAATCCTAATGATAGCATCAACAATTTGATTAGAAAAGACTAGAGTACAATTTTCAGGTTACGAACAAGACATATGAAATTTTAGTTTAAGCTGCAAGATCCCCAGCAACATGTTGTAGTCTAAGGCTGCATCTGCACCTCGCTTTACTCATTCATCTTGTAGTGTACTTCTGAACAATTGACTGACACAGATGTGGTCAACCATATTTTTATTACATGGTCTGTTGATCTTTATATGCCTTATGCACCTCCTCGTGTGGTGTGGAAGCATGTTTTCTCCAATTATTTTATTTTTATCGCACATAGCTTTGCTTACGATTCACCATTTTCATTCATCTGTCCCATTCATTGTCTTCCCATAATCTGTTTGTAACCTAGGTTGTCTGCTTCCATTTTAGCAATGAAGTTCCACATTAATATCAAGAGATCTTTCTTCTTCTATGCATCAAGGACCTCTTGCAGCTCATTGAAAAACCTTTGCTTTTTATCATCTTTGGCCTCGTTAGATGGGACATTGAACTAAATTATGTTGAAATTGATGTTTCTGTTCCTAATTCTAAAACTTGTGCTCATGATTCTATTGACAATAGCTTCCCACTTTATGAGTGCCATCTGTGTCTCTCTAGGAAGCATCAGTACCACTCTTGTGTGTGTTTTGAGCATTAGTTCTAAGATAAATTATAATTTTCCCAGTTGTCAGTCTCGTCTTTCCTGATTGTGTCAATCTTGTTTAGCACAGTCCCAGCACTGCCAGGTGATAATTTCTCATTTCTTCAGCTATGTTTGGGATCTTATAGCAAGGAAGGAAGAAAACATAAGTACAAGAACATATGACTACTCTAAGACAGATCTTGAGAAAATTAAAGAAGCAGCGAGTCACATAATCTAGAAATATATTGTCAGCGGAACAAATGTTGAAGATAAGTAGGAGAGTTTCAAAACAATTCTAGAGAATCTAAAAATGTATGTATCCCATGTATATTTAACTACAGATCTAGTTATCCATTTTTTACCCTTGTGGTTTACATAGATAACTAGATCTGTAGTTAAATATAGAAGAACTAGAAATTAAGCATTAAAAAAGTATAGAGGTATGGAAATCAAAAGAAACAAACATTTTTGGATAGACAAAACATAGCTCATAAAGTGAATAGACCAGCAAATCAGACTTCGAAAAACAAACTTACTCAAAAGATCAAGACTGATAGCAAGAGCTTTTTTTCTTATGTTAGAAATGAACAGAGAACAAAAGACAAAGTAGGCCCTCTAAAAGATAGCACATAAAAAGAATAATAAAAGGAAAAAAAGGGAGACAGCTAATCTACTCAATCAGTACTTTGGCACAATCTACACAACAGAAGACTGCTTCAAGATCTCAGAGCCCATATACATTTTTAAAAGGGATATGGATACAGAGGGATTAAGATCAATCTGCATTATAGAAGAAATGGTTTTTAAACAATTAGAAAGAAAGAGGTAGGGGGTTTTGAATACGCCTATTCCATTATGTCTAGTCATTAGGGAAAGATAAGGAATTAGTGACAAGCTGTCACAGTGAGATTGAAAGAGGCGACAAAATAGCCAGGGAAGCTGTCATGGCTCCAGAAAGGAGGAACTAGACAAGATTGACAGGCGGTGCAGGCCGAGTAGCGACACGAGCTACTGTCTGGTCAATGGAGAGGGGACAGAAGTACTTTGTGACTGGCGACCATATTGGATAGGGAGGAGCATAAGGGCCATAAAGGCTGAAACACAAAGCAGAACAGGCAGAGCTGTCCTAAAGGTTATCCACTGTTTCTTAGGTTTTGTATTGTTGCCTAATGGAGTAAATAGTGAACCTATACCATTAACACGAGAAAGAAAACTGATGACGTCAAGTGAGACAGTTGTGTACATTATCCTTGAGTGATTTGTCAGTTGTAGATTTCACAGACATTAGTTCTTGATAATCCACTAAAAGTGGCAATAAACTAAGGTGCAAAAGAGGCACCTAAAGAGCCGTCTCGCACACTGTCTCAAAACAGCTCATGTCAGATTGTACGAAAAAGTTGTAAGAGGGACAGCTAAAGAGAAGTCTTGCAGACTATCTCGAAACTGCTAATGTCAGCTTTTATAAAATGTCTCTATGAAACTAGTTAGAGGTGTCAGCCATAGCCCTTTATCAAAGGTAAGGTATAAAGGTATATCAAGGGTAGCAAGGAACACATACCAAGAACAAAATCAGGAAGATATACCATAGAACACCAGGGTGCATGCTTCCAAACTAAAGGTGAAAATCCTTTTTGTCCACAGTGGAGGCCAGAGTTTAGTTAAGCTGCAGATTGTTGGAGACCAGCAACATCGCCAGATGACGAAGAACACTAAGTTAAAAAAAGTAAAGTAACCCATAGCATTACTGCCGTAGGGGTGTGAGGTGTTAGCGATCTCACATTTCAAAGGCTCGGCTATATGAGGGCGGTAGCCATCTCCTCTCCCTTGCCGCTTTTACTTCCTGGACTGAACCGGTGCCCATTTAAGGCTGGATCGACCTGGGAGCCATTGCGGTCTGAAAAACATTACCGCCTCAAATGGGGAATGAACCCAGGACCACTCAGATGCGAAGCCAGCGCGCTAACCACTGTGCTACACTATTTGACCACAAAAAAGTTAGATAATCAATTAAAAACTAGTTGCATATTGTTAGTTAGTGATTGAAGACAGAACCTGGGGTAGTTTCAGAAGTTTCATCCAACATGCTGAAAAACTACTACATTGAAAGATTAGTCATAGAAAGATTAATTACTAATGTTGCAAAGATTAGATATGTAATAAATGAATTATCTTGTGCTTTGTTATATTCAAGGAAGTGTTAGTGTTTTCCATGTTGATATTACCTGGAAAGAATAACTGATTGAAAGAGAGATAAGTCCTCTATTTGACAGTATAAATTTAGCAGTAGGAAGTTAATCTGGTAGTAGTAGCAGATGACTGTTACAGGAGTTTAATGTTGATAAATGCACAGTCATCTACATTGGTAGATCCAATATGGAACATAATTATAGAAAGGGAGAGAACAATATTAGAAACATTGAAAAGGCAAGAGATCTAGGGGTTAAAATAAATCATACAGGTAAGATGAGTGAGCAAGTCCAGGTAGCAGTGAAAAAAGAAAATACAATGTTAGGTATGATAAAAAAAAAATATTAAACATTAGGAGCATGGGAGCGATAGTCAAACTGCATTAAGCATTAGTTAGACCTAGATTGGAGTACTATGTGGAGTCCTTATCGTGGAGGGGATATAAGCATGCTGGAAAGGATACAAAGATGAATGACAAAACTGATAGTGGATCTCCAGAATTATAGTTATGATGAATGACTCACAAAAACAGACTTACGGTGTCTAAAAAAGAGAAGAATTCAAGGTGATTTAATACAGGTTTATGAGATAATCATCGAAAAGGATAAATAAGACTATAACAAGTTTTTCAAAGTGCAGCCACCGATAAGAACACGAGGGTACAGCTACGAATTAATTATAGAAAGGTTCAGATAGATACTAGGAAATATTTTTGTTTAGTCTGAGAGCGGTGAATGCTTGAAATGCATTGCCAAAGGAAATAGTGGAGACAGGGTCAATTAATGAATTCAAAAATAGATTGGATACGCATAGTTTTTAGATCAAGTGAAGTAAAATAAACTAGTTGTATACACACTGCAGAGTTTACTAAAACAGTATAAAGACGTTTAGGTATGTGTGCTATTTTCCCTGCCTGGTACATTGTTCTAACATTTCATGTCACTGTATTGGGTTTTCTTCTTGGCATTCAGAAGGGCAGTCAGCCATGGAGCTTCCTTGCAGCTTTCACTTTACTGTGTCATTCTTCTTTCTTCCAAGGCTGTTTGCTCTGCTGTCAACTTTTTTGTAAGTGACTTTGTGTTTATAGATTTGGGTGATTGATTCTAACCTAACCTTTTATACTTCTAGGCGAGATGCCCATATTTAGTCTATTAGACCCTTCTAGATGTTTTCACTTTCACACCTCCGCTGGCATAGCTCGTGGGATCACTGATACATGCAATCTCAATCACCATTTCAAGGTAACGAACTTGAGGGAGAGATGAAATAATGGTGATAACAATTGGATGATGGCTATTGGTGACCATATTAATCACGGCAGGTATCTTATTGGACTCACAGACATGACTTAGCAAGATGCAGAAAAGATGGTTGTGACATGAATAGATAGCAGGCATACAGGTTGACAATGGTCATGCTGAGGTTTACATCATTAAAAAAGCTGATATGCTAGCTTTGAAAGTATCCAAAATGTGGACTTTACATTTGGATAAGGGGGACATACTAATAACAAATAATGATGACCTGTTAAGCTGTTAAGTAATGACCAGAAGTGTATACAGTTAACAAACTACAAGACCCATCAGTATCCAAACTTTGTCCATCTTCCAAAAGAGACTGATAACTTATGTGTCTATCATGGAGTGTAATGATGGTGAGTTTGCTCAATATAATAAAACTTAACATTAATGAATGTGACACGGCACTGGGAGAAAGTTCAAGTGCCAAAGTGTAGGAGGAAAACAATGTGATGTATCATTCGGTGGAAGTTAAAAAAAAACAAATGCAACATAAATAATAACAACATTACCAATATGACATGGCACTTGGTGTAAGGCCAAGAGCCCAAATGCCTAAAGAATAATAACAACTACATTTATCAATATGACATACCAGAAACATGTTGGTTTTATGTACAGTAACATCTGCCAGTTCTGTTATCAGCTGCTGTGCCTTCTTTTTGCTTTTTATTTGTTCAAACTTCTTCTTATCTGCCTCTATCTTTGCAGCATTATCTCTTATCTTCCTTTCCACTTCCTGCTTCTTCCTTAGTTTAAGCAATGCAGCATTTAGAGTAGCTTGCACTGGCTCTTTCATGAATACCTAGAGACAATTATAGCACATGATTATAGTCAACCTTTATTTTACAAAAGAACAATTAAAACTCATTTATTATTAATACTAGTTGAATATCTATCAGATCAAGAGAAACCGAATGAGAGACAGACAAAGAATGGCAATCTTGAGGAAACTTGCTGGCACAAGCTGGGAAGCAGACGAAAGAATACTCAAGAAACTGTACACTGGAAGAATGAGACCAGTTCTCGAGTATGGCATTGCGGCATGGGCAAAATCAGCAAAGGCGAACTTTGATAAAATTAGCAAACTTCAAAACCAAGCCATGAGAGTTATAACAGGAGGCATGAAGTCAACGCCAATTGTAGAACTTGAAAAGATTACAAATCTGCAATCCATGACCAACAGAAGCCCAGCAGCAAGCAGAGAAACTCAGAAGACTGACAGACCACCCAATGCATCAGAGACTAAATAGATTTGGAAATGGGAAACTAAAGCAGAAAAACTTTGCAGAAATAGCCAAAGCAAAGATGAGCGAAAGCCCATCCCTACTGTACGCAAACCTACCTGGAAGCAGCATATCATTCCGGAGGTGGTAGAAAATATACCAGGTATTGGAAACAAGAACAGCCAGACTGAAAAACAAAGAAGAGACATAACCCTGAGGTACATAACGACAAACTACCCAAGCAGGGAGTGGACCCATGCATACACCGACGGTTCTGTAACAAACACAACACAGAACGGAGTGGCAAGGGTATTCCTGAGCATACAAAATGGTAGAAAAATAACACTGTCAGTTGCAACTGGAAAATACTCAAGCAATTTCAGAGCGGAGGCAGAGGCACTGAGGGCTGCAGCAGAAGCAATGCTGACAGGCAAAAGAAATGAAAGCCAGATAGTCCTGTTTACAGATGCCCTGGCCATAGTCACAGCACTAAAAAGCCAGAAAAATATTGAACTTAATGATTTAAGAGCAGTACTCTATCAACTATGCCAGCAGTCCGCACCAAAAAGAGTAACATCCAAGGCAACAAGGAGGCAGACAGACTGGCAAAAGAAGGTGCAAGACTACAACAACCAGATTCTAGTGTGACCTACGAAGAGTCCAAAAGGCTTATTAGAGCCAGATACATGGCCAAATGGGAAACAGAACATACTGGCTACACAAAAAATGATGCTTATTACCAGTTGAACAAAAGAGAGCAGGTCGTGGTCTTCAGACTCCGCATAAGCCACAACAGACTGAGGTACCACCTTTTCAATAAACTGAAAATAGGTGGCACTGACGAATGCACTTGTGGTACAGGGAAAATGATCACTGAAAATCTGCTGCAAAACTGCTCGACATACGAGGACCAGAGAAAGCACATGTGGCCATCACCAGTGGCAACACTAGACAAGCTCTATGGCAGTGTCGACAGCCTCAGGATGACCGCTGCTTTTTAAAAAAAAATACAGGTTGATGTTTGACAGCGTACAAAGAAGAAGAAGAATATCTATTTGGGAGCGAAGAGTTATTAAGTTCAGGTAAAACATACTGATCAAGATCCAACCTCATATCCTTGTCTGCACTCCTGGAAATAGGTTGTGTACAGCAGTCTGGCCAAGAAGGTGGGGACCAACACTATAATTCCCCAAAGTGGTGTACTTACTGAGGATTGCAGACTTGAAAATTGTTGGCTGAGAGCCTGTGCTCCACAGTGAGCTAAAGGGTTTAGATTTGATTTATTACGTAAAGCCACTGTAACCAGCTACCAAAGAAACATCACCAAGAGTTAACTCTGCACAAATTGTTTTCAACAACAACTACATCTTGTCTTGTCCCATCTTCCCTCCATATGAAAAATAGGGCCACCACTGCAGCTGGTCCCCTTACAGGAAGCCTATATACAATCCCTAACGTATGCTCTTTCACGAGGGGTTTCTGTAGTAGTTGCAAACTTCCTTTAAAAACTTTTTTAAAGTCTTTACTCCAGTTTGCTCCTAACATAAGCACAGGGCCACAACAAAGCTCTTCGTTCACTCCATACTGTAGAATAGGGGTCTCATAACTCGTGGTCAAAGAAGCTGTTTTCAAAAGCCTGTGACACAATTGGCAATTTTATCATGTGATTAGCGATAATAAAGTTTAAATAATAATATATGACATTATTTACCGTATTAGTTGCAATACATAAAAAAAAAAAATAGAAAGTTGGTTTAACTAGAGAGAAGTCAGCAATTTAACTTTTAGTGAGATGCCACCTGCGGGCGTTTATACTTGTCCCTATGTAGCCATAGGAGTTGTTTGAGTTTGAAACCCCTGCTATTGTAACCACTAAGCCAAAAGAAAAAAAAAAGAAGACCCCTACACCTCATGGTAGAAGAGAAGCCTATAAGTCATTAAATGTGATAAATTGGGGATGGCTATCTAAGAACTCATTAACCACAGCAGTTATTTTGTTGGACTCTATGTCCATGTAATGATTAAGAAGAGGCTGACATGATATGAGTGGGTAGCATACAGAGATCTCAAACTTTCAGGGGTTTGTGTGACTCTCTTGTCCTGGTCATACTCGAGTTCTTGGTAATGGAGAACTGATGTTGTTCATCTATCTTATCAATGAGGACCACTTTGTCCGCATTCACTGTAAACTGTTCACATGAGTTAGAAGATGGCGAAATAAGTCAATCTGAGCCTTGAATAGCCTGTTGCACTTTGTACAGGGCAATAAGACACCTCCTTCCACTGGGGTTGAAGAAGCATTGATGTGAGTTGACTTGTGGAGCGATTGTTTCTGGCTGGTCTCATCTATTCTTGACGCCTCATGTCTCTGAACACCCTCAGCAATAGTGCTGTGCCAGTCTGTGCGATTAGTGGTGATTATTTCCCAGTCATCGTGGCTAATACTGATCTCTTTAGTTTGTCCTTGTACCTTTTCCGCTGTCTGCTCTCTTTCCATTTTAGAGTTCGCCATAGAACAGCTTTTTTGGTAGACGATGATCCGACCCGCGCACCACATGGCCAGCCCATCTCAGCTGTGCTGCATATATCATGCTGTGTATACTGGACATGACCATCGCACTAACACATCTGTATTTGGCACTATGTCCTGCCATCTAATCCTCAGCAGTTTCCGCAGGCAGTGCATGTAGAAGTGGTTTAATTTCCTGGCATGGCGACTATTGGCGGTCCAGGTCTCACATACATATAAGAGGATAGGTAGAGCAATTGCAGCGTAGATCATTATTTTTGAGTCCTGATCCCTCGCATATCCCAGACCTTAGTATAAAGTCTACCAAATGACGCACTTTCCCTAGCTATTCTTGTATTCACCTCATCATCTATGTGAATAACTTGGGATAGAGTACTGCCAAGGTGCATGAATTGTTAACATTTTTTAAACAGTGGCCATGTACGTTTTTTGAAGGCTCTGAATAGTTTGATGTAGGACCTCTGTTTCTGTGATAGAGATGATGAAGCCAAAGTTTTCACAAGCTCTAGAGAACCGATTCATACATTTCTGCATGTCAACCTCTGTATTGGGATTTCAGGCACAGTCACCCGCATAAAGAAAATCATGTATGGTTACCTTGTGGATTTTGGTTTTGGCCTTGAACCTTCTCAGATTGAATAGCCGCTGTCAATGTGGTAATGAAGCCCAACTCCGACGTCACAATCACTGTAGGCATTCCACAGCATGGCAGAAAACATCATACTGAAAAGAGCCGGGGCCAACACACATCCCTGTTTCACACCATTAGTAACAGACTAGTTTCCCTGATCAATTACTTGGGCACTCATGCAATCATGAAATTATCACACCATTGCAACGGATGTTGCAGGGCAGTCAAACTTGGCCATAACTCTCCACAGATCGTTACTATTTACAGTATCAAATGCCTTAGTGAGGTCCACAAATAACATATAGAGAGAAACATTCTGTTCTTGAAACTTCTCTTGGATCTGCTTTGATACAAAGATCATATCGATGGTCCCGTGGTTCTTCCTAAAGGCACATTGCTTCAGGTGATGATTTAGCCTGTTGAGAAGAATGTTTGCAAGCACTTTTCCTCCTACACACTGCAGAGATATCCCTCTGTGGTAATCTCATAGCTGTTTACTGCCTTTATGCTCATGTAAAGGAATAAGGAAAGCGTCTTTGAATTCTTGTGGGATGCTCTTCTTCTTCCACATTTTGCAAAACAACTGAGTAAGCTTCTCAGCCATTTTTTTGCTGCCAGCTTATAGATCTCTGCTGGGATGGCGTCATCTCCCTGAGCCTTGTCGTTTGCGAGATATAAATCGCGGCCCTAGTTGGGGTTCACAGAAATGAAAGAACTGATAGCAAATAAACATGGATGAAGGCGTTTCCAAGACAGACAGACATCTCAAGATTTTCATTATTATAGATATTTGCTCAACCCACCTGAGTGTTACCAACTTTGTACTGGGATGTGTCTGAACTGGCAAATTGCAAAATGTCCTGGAAGAGATTGGACTTTGAATCTTTGTCCACTAGGTCTCCATATCTAAATAAAAATGTATATATTTAGCACATAATTACTACATACACCAGAGTTGTACATTGGTTGACAAGACTTAGATCACTAATCTTCCAAATGTGTTGTAAATGGCGACTAAATAGAAGTGTGCACGAGGATAGCAAAACTCATCATGTCAAAATAATTTCAACGAAACTAGGACTACAAATGTTGAGAAACAGGACGCCTATACAGAGGCTATCTGTACCACCCTACTACTTAAATGTTACAGTCTGACAGCGTACGAAGAAGAAGAAGAAGATGTTACATAAGGCACATAGATAACCTTCTTCTTGTCCTCTTTCACTCCAGCCTATGTATAGGCCTACCACTACAGTTGATCACCTTCTGAAAGCCAGAGGCAATGCACTTCGAATGGTCTTGTAGTGTTGGTTTCTGGTGCTAGCCCAATGCACAACTCTCTAGTCATTTTAGAAACATGCATGGAGGTGTAGTGAGCCTGCTCTTTTATTACTAATAAGGAACACCAAGATTCAATGGGAGAATGTAGTGTATGCATTTTAAGGTAAATGTGAAACATACAGATCAAGACCCCACCTCATGTCTTTGTTCGTGCATCTGGTTGCAGGCTGTGTCACAGCAGTCTGGTCAACGAGGTGAGGATTAACACTAATGCCCATAGTAGTGAGCTTACTGAGGAGTCATACATTGCACTAATGCCAGGAAGACCATGGTCCACATTCTCCGTATGCAATAGGATGTAAGAAGAGCCCCTGTAATCCGCTATCAAAGAAAACTCAGCTCAGCAGGAAAAGCTTGAAAAAACAACACAACATATGGAGAGACAGAAGCATTTTTCATTCAGCAGTGTTACCAGGTTCAAAAAGGGGAGAGAAGATAGTAGCACTGTAACCTGTCAGGCCTTTTTTTAAAATGCAAATAAGGAAGGTTGGGCATGGGGCTGGCTAACCTAATCTTGTAGAAACTTTCAGGCCACAAAAATGTAATCAGATGTAGATAGGTCAACATTTGATGACTTGCTGGTATTTGTTGACATATGCTCCTCTGAGAACTGAAAAGGTATCGATTGGTTGCATAAGGTCAAAGTAGTCTTGTAGAAGATGCAGCAGTCAGAGATGATTGCTAGGAATTAAGTCTTGGAGATTTAATTGTATAAGACACCAGCTTCTGTGAAGTGGGGGTAACAAGTTTATTTTTATCTCTGCCTGAACTCTTTTAGATTCAGACAATCATTTGTAGCTTGGGTACACTGGTATCCAATCAGATAGATAACTTGTGCCTGGTACCAGATAGCCAAAAGCTATCTTTGAATCCTGCAGTCTGCCTGGTCAGCTAATAGAATATGTCACCCCATTCCTTCCTTGTTAACCTGCTATTTAGACTCTCATGACTATCTGTAGTAGGCTTGTGGGTGATTTCCTTCTTGCAGCTTGCTAGGTCTGGGGAAGGTGTAGCTCTGGGGTGTCCAGTCCTCAAGTTTTTCCCTGTTGACATTTGGTCTACTCAGCAGTAAGTATAGAGTCTGCACTCTACCTTTGGTAGTATTGGTAAATCTCTCATTGTGTGAGGTCTTTTTACTGGGTGTTTCCCACCATCGCAGGATGCAGGCACTCTGGTCCCACCTCCAGTGAGACGAGGGGTCACTTTAAATCTTGCGGGATTCGATCGCTTTGGGAGGCGAGTGCCTGACCTCTCGACCCCAGCGACCCCCAGAAAACTGCAGAGTGTAGACAACCAGTATTTTCCCACCATTACCACTTGGAGGTATACCAACATTGTTTGTAGCTACATCATGGAAAAATAAATAAATGCACAGAAACAAAACATAAATTCAAGAGAAACTCACGTATTTGTGAATGTATCCTTAGATAGCCTGATTGGAAAGCCAAAAGTCCTGATCCTGGCAATCTCTTTGACTCCATTGTATTGGAGTTGGGTTTTCACCCTCTCTCTTGATATCTCACCAGCTATCTGTCTGTCATTTGGTTTAATACACCTTGAAGATAAAATACAAAAGTTTAACTGAACCCCTTAAAAGAAAGTGGAAACAGCAAAAACCATGATATAATGTTGTGTTCTGTGTCCAAAGAATTACATCTCGATATAATTAGATTTTGATTAAAAACTAGTCTTTTTTCTGTATTCAAATGATACCTACTGGTAATTTTGCTTGCCTCTGTGTATGTGATAATAACAATATATGAGTCATGTTTCTTAACTTAACGTTTTTTATACTGGTTTAGTAGACTCATCAGTCTGTAGACAACTAGTTACATTTGCATTACCATGCTCTAAAAGCTATGCGCATTCAATCTATTCTTAAATGCATTAACTGTCTCTGTCTCCACTACCTCCTGGGGCAATGTATTCCAAGCACTCACCACTCTCTGACTAAAAAAATATTTCCTAATATCCAATCTGGACCTTTCTTTATCTAATTTATATCTGTGCCCTCTTGTTATCATTGGTGGTTGCAGTTTAAAAAATTTGTTATAGTCTAGTTTAACCTTTCCTTTGATTATCTTATAAACCTGTATTAAGTCACCTTGAATTCTTCTACTTTCAAGGCACTGTAAGCCAGTTTTTCTATTTCCTCGTAACTGTAATTCTTGAATCTTTTATTGCAATCTTTCAATCTTTTATTGATGCATTGTATAACAAAGTATTTAATATGCTAATAATTTTGTTGTAAAGTGTTCATAATTACAATAATCACAAGTTTTTGTTCACACACAACAACAAATATATGTGGATAATGATGCTGATTTTTTAGCGGTTGCAGTGAGTGACCACATTGCAAGACACAAGAACGGCAAGAGCAAAACTGGCTGCAACATCAAAGCACATGAGAAAAACAAGAAGGGGTATCATGTATACACAATAAGATGAAAATGTCATCACGCATTTAGAATAAATAAATTTTTTATATGTATTTATTAAAACACTCTTTTCAGCGTAAGAAAATTTGGAGACATGCTTGCAACCCGTTACAAGCGGATTTCTCATTGTAACAGATTGCACTATAGCAGGGTTACTTTGTATATTTGCACAAAGTGTTTCCTTAAATGTCAGAATGCTAATATTTCAGTTTTGTGCAGGCTTTACACAAATGCCTTATCTTCTTCACACAAAACTTAATCAAGTTTTATAATGGTTTAGAATACCAGATGTTTATATATTTGGTGTTTCTTTTCCAAAAGGTTTCCGACAGTATACATATATTTTTGCAAATTTTTGTGCACTTGTTATGGGGTAAAAAAGGAACAGTAAGGGATGGTGAGGAAAGGAGAAGTTGAGATATGTAACAATTTTTTTAAAGATGTGCGGCTTGAAATGCTTTCAGCAGTTTAGGGTGTGTTTCTAAGTGGTTGGTGGCATGGCTCATAAACTAAACTTGCATGTGTTTTTTTTATTCATGAAACAGCAATGTCGTTCACTCCTATAAGATGTGAAACAATTACAAAATATGTGCTGAAATCAGATGCCTTGGGCAGTATGGTGCAAATGACAATACAATGTACTCTGCCTTATTAAACACTGTGTATGAAAAAGACATTAAATAAATACCTTGCAGAAAAAAAACTAGCGTTTCGCACTGATTACTGCTACTTTTTAGTGAACATATGACAGTTGAACACTTGTTACAGACCTGTCTAACATACATTGGTTAAAGGAGCGACACATAGCAGCAACTTGCCCTCTTCCATGAGAAAATATATGGAAATATCTAGAGCCTCAAGTGGCCTGCTGCCTTTAGTAGAGTCATAAAAAGAGCTGACGAAATTGAGATGTTCGCCGAGCGTCATGACACCAAACGGTTTTACGAGGCACTGAAAGCTCTCTACGGCCCGCAGCCCTCTAGTAATACTCCAGTTCGCAGTGCGGATGGGGTACTGCTAACAGATAAGGTTCAGATTCTAGACAGATGGGCAGACCACTTCTGCAAAATACTAAACCACCCATCGTCCATAAATAAAGAGGCCATCCGGCGAATGCCGCAGGTGGAACTGAACCTGGCGTTGGATGAAGTCATTACTGAGGAGGAAGTCGACAGGGCAATCAGTTCACTATCTATAGGAAAAGCTCCAGGAGCTGATGCAATACCAGCAGAGGTATATAAGACAGCTGGCCCATCCCTCACCAGAAGGATCACTGAACTCTTCTGTCACATGAGGGCTGAAGGTAAAATTCCGCAGGAGCTAAAGGACGCCTCAATCGTTCACCTATACAAAAGAAAAGGCAATCGTCAGGAATGCGACAATCATCGAGGAATATCGCTACTCTCCGTAGCAGGCAAGATCCTAGCGCGCTTACTGCTAAACAGGCTCAACAAACACCTTGAACAAAGCCACCACTTCCCAGAAAGCCAATGTGGATTCAGAGCCGGAAGAGGAACAGTGGACATGATTTTTGCCGCTCGCCAAGTACAAGAGAAGTGTCGAGAGCAAAATCAGGCCTTGTACACCACATTTATTGATTTGACAAAGGCATTTGATACAGTAAACAGAGGAGGGCTGTGGATGATAATGTCTAAGTTTGGCTGCCTCAACAAGTTCATAACAATGGTGAAACAGCTACACGAAGGCATGTGTGCTCGTGTACTGGACAGCGGTGCAATCTCTGAAACGTTTCTAGTATCAAACGGAGTAAAACAAGGATGTGTACTCGCCCTGACTTTGTTCAGCATGATGTTTGTGGCCACGATGACAGACACCTTCAGATCATTGGAGCTTGGAATACCCATAAAGTACTGCACAGATGGCAAGTTACTCAATTCCAGAAGAATGAAGGCCTTAACCAAAGTGGCTGGCGACATAATCAGGGAACTTGTATTTGCTGACGACTGTGCTCTAATGAGCAACTCAGAACTGAACATGCAGGTTGGAATGGACCAGTTCTCTGCCGCATGCGAAAATTTTGGCATTACCATAAATGCCAAAAAAACAGAGGTCATGTACCAACCAGCACCAGGCATGCCGCACACAAAACCAGAGACTACAGTCAGCGGGCAGACGTTGAATGCCGTAGACAAATTCACATATCTGGGCAGCACGCTGTCGAGATCTGTCAGCCTAGATGATGAGGTGGCAAGCAGAATAGCAAAGGCCAGCACAGCCTTTGGTAGAATGCGCTCGATGGTCTGGGCACGTCGTGGCATCAGCGTCAAGACCAAATTGAAAGTCTACCGTGCAACCATCATTCCAACCCTACTATACGCTTGCGAAAGCTGGACTGTATACTCTGGACATGCAAGGAGGTTAAACCACTTCCACACAGGTTGCCTGAGGCGAATATTCCACATCCGATGGCAAGATCGTGTCACTGACATCGAGGTTCTCTCGAGGGCTAACATGCCCAGCATACATGCACTGCTAGAAAAAGCACGACTAGGATGGGCCGGACACCTCGTCCGTATGTCAGAAAAGCGGCTCCCAAAGAAGCTTCTCTACGGCGAGCTGAGAGAGGGCGCCCAAAGAAACGTTTTAAAGACGGTCTGAAGGACTCACTAAAAAGTTGCCAGATAGACTTCAACACCTGGGAATGTCTTGCGAAAAACAGATCTGACTGGAGAAGTGCAGTCAAATCGGGTGTAGCTGCCGGTGAAGATGACCGTGTTGTGAAAGCCCAGAACAGACGCGAGACGCGGAAATCCCGAGCAGCGTGAACACCATCCCCTTCTACAAACCTCATGTGCCCGATATGTAGCAGATGTTTTCGTGCTCGCATTGGCCTGTTCAGCCACATGCGCACCCACACCCAACAGGGAAATCTGTGACAAGGATGATGTCGGCGGTCCTCATCGACAACGATGGACAGCTATTATTAAATGTCACAGCTTGAAATTAAACGAAGAAGCAAGATGTTTTATATTTTTGTCTTCCTGATCCCGCTCTGTTAAGATTAGATGTTACTGCACTCTGGAGAGGCCCATAGGTGCTAAGTGTCTGTCAGCAAATGGAAAAAGTTGTGGATACCAATGATTCCTGCAGCTCACTGACTTACACACTCCTGCTCTGTCCTCTTATGTGTCACCGTCACCACTCCATGTTTGCAGCGGCCATTGTCTTAAGTGTTACCAAACACAGGTTTAACCTCTCCTCATGACTGGCTCTCCATGTTACTTGTATGACAGGATGTGAGAAAATGCTATGGCCACACATTTCAACATGTCATGCTAAAAAGGCATGCATTACCCACAAACAGTACTGCTAGAGATGACAATTTTTATGGTTTACCACTTTGAGAAGGACTTGTGAGCTGGGATACTCATACCACTTTGCTATTGAACATTACATATCTTTCTCTGAACCAGTCCTTTATATGAAGATAGCATATGCACTGGTTACCAATCATCCTAGATATGTGGGTTGCATTTTTTGTTTTTTTAATTTTCAAAATATTTTATGAAAAAGAGTTTGTGTATCTGTTATGTGATGTTATACAGAATCAATATCACTGCATTTCAGACAGATCTATAGGTGCTCAGTTGCTCTCAATAAATGGTATGGGCATTGATAATTTCAGTAGCTCTGTAGTTGTACATACTACTGTCCCATTCTTACAGGCACTTCCTCCTGTTTGATGTCAAACTCCTATAGTCTGTGCTAGACTAATTCATCAATTGATGTGTCATCATCAAAAAGTGATCATTAATTGAATTCAATGTCTCATCTACACATGTCAATGTCTCACAATTTTGGTGCATTTGAAGCCATAATGCTAGAACTTTTATTGCCATTAACACCTGCAGTAGATTCACACAAGAACAAAAAGGTGTGAGGCATTTATGTCTGCTATCCACTCATACTCTAGGCATTCCTTCAATATTTTTGGAAGTAAGGATTTACAGTCAGACACAATGACTGTCCTGATTAATGAAGCACCAGCGCTGAATGGTCTCAATCTTCATTCTGTTGTTGTATATTGTTGTCATGTATATCCAACTCTGCTCAGCAACAATCCTGCCTCACATTCTAGCCGTGAAACCCCATCCTGATTTTTCAATCTGCAGCACAGATCTATCGGCATTTACAACAGCGCCATTATTCAAAGTAATATCACTTATCAGCTACTTGACCTCAAGGTTCTTTTTCCTGTTGCACCTCTGGCCACATTCCCTGCAGAAGATGATGTACTGATATTGCCGCTCAAATTTCTACGAACTTACCTCACAAAGAAGGGATGTGCTTCTTTCATGGCACTGAGTAGCTGATCCATGGAGTTCTGAAACACATTGTTTATGAAAATGTCGTGTAACAATGTAAAATCTTTAAACTCCACAACATAATATTTCTTGATTTCCTTGTGTATAGGTCTTCCTTTCTTATGCACATAGATTTTAGAGCAAGGAAATGTAAATGAAACTGGTTGTACACAGACTCTACAGAGTCTTCAAAACCAGTATAAAGACATTGAGTTAAGTTAAGTTAAGTTGTCCTTATGGCTTATAGTTTCTACAGGATAGGATAGGCGGCCATATGACTAACCCTCCTTAGTCATCTCTTATGACATGCTTAGCAAACTAGTATTACTATTCTTTGCTAACATTTCAGGCCTTGGTAACACAAAGGCATGTAATATTTCTTATTCACCGATATATCTGCCTTGATTTTTGTAATAAATCGACAATCTGGCATAATAGCTTTAACGAATGTGAACATTAATTCACATCTTCTTCCATTACACGGTTTCCTAAATTTATTAATGTGTTTCCTGGTGAAAGTTTAAAAATATCACTTTTCACTTAAAAAAGAGTTTATATAGACATCAATTACGGGTCTTAAAAAATGAGTGGCCTTTTCATACACTTCAGCGTCTTTGTCTATTAGTATTAGTTCTAGGTCAAGTGATGAAAGTGTATGGAATGGTACTGATTAGGGTTTATACTTTTAGGTACTTTTTCAACTTCATGTGCCTTCAGTAAAATGTAGATATTGTGAAAACTACTACAGCTAATTATATGAAACTTTAGAAAATCGGACCTATTTGGACTACTTTAAATGGAAATTCATTGCTTCATTTGTGTATTGGTATAAAACTGAATAATTGACTGCTGAGCACAAACACAATTATTCTAATTTTTTTTAACATTAAATAAAAATATATGCATCTATAATCTCTCTCAGACAAATGTTCATACCAACATTTTAAATATCTTAAATTCCATAGCATTCTGCATTAAATTCTGAACAGTTTTATATAATCAGCGGCATTTCAGTGAACCTTTACTGAAGATAAATAGGTCAGTTGTGCTCGTTTTACATAAGAAAAAAAGTGTGTCAAGAGGTCCAATATATTTAGAAGTGAATCAGTTAATGTTCTATAAGCACCTGTTAATAACCATAGAGCCCATTATTGAGAAGGAAATAACAGTACCATTGCCATATAATAATCTATATTTTTACAATCACTGCACCCTCTATTCTCATTACTGGGGTACACCAGTGGATTTTTAGGGTTGAGGAACTAAGAACACTTAGCTGCCACGCAGTTTGAAAGCTTGGTTGCTATCTAGCACTTTATAGAAAAAACCTAGTCTTTACCATGGCTCAAATGAATCTTCTTCATTCAGACTAGAAGTCTGATTTCACAGCATACAAACCACCTGCACAATGATAAGGATGTCTTGAAGATGACTTAGAAGGGCTGCTCTTGGGATGGATGTCCCCATCTTTATGTAAAACATTTTGCGCTGATTGCTGGTGTAGGCAATTATGTCTATAAACAAATTCTATGCCTAGTGCTGTTTGTCCATTGTGCTGTTTGTCAATTCTATCCCTGGTGCTGTTTGTCCATTTGTCCTTAGTGCTGTTTGCCAATTGTATCCCTAGTGATGTTTGTCCATTTATCCGTAGTGCTATTTGTCAATTCTATCCCTAGTGCTGTTTGTCAATTCTATCACTAGAATAGTTAGTCAAATTCTGTTACTAGCACTATTTGTCAATTATGTCTGTAGTGCTGTTTTTCCATTCTGTCCCAACTCTAGTGCTGTTTGTCAATACCGTCCTTACTCTAGTGCTGTTTGTCAATTCTGCCTGTAGTGCTGTTTGTCAATTCTGTCCTTGTTCTAGTGCTGTTTGTCAATTCTGTCCTTGCTCTAGTGCTATTTGTCAATTCTGTTCAGTGCTATTTGTCAATTTTGTTCGTAGTGCTGTTTGTCAATTCTGTTCGTAGTGCTGTTTGTCAATTCTGTTCGTAGTGCTGTTTGTCAATTCTGTTCATAATGCTGTTTGTCCATTCTGTTCAGTGCTGTTTATCAATTCTGTTTGTAGTGCTGTTTGTCAATTCTGTTCATAATGCTGTTTGTCCATTCTGTTCAGTGCTGTTTATCAATTCTGTTTGTAGTGCTGTTTGTCAATTCTGTTCATAGTGCTGTTTGTCAATTTTGTTCGTAGTGCTGTTTGTCAATTCTGTTCATAATGCTGTTTGTCAATTCTGTTCATAATGCTGTTTGTCAATTCTGTTCAGTGCTGTTTGTCAATTCTGTTTGTAGTGCTGTTTGTCAATTCTGTTCATAGTGCTGTTTGTCAATTCTGTTCATAATGCTGTTTGTCAATTCTATCCGTAGTGCTGTTTGTCAATTCTATTCGTAGTGCTGTTTGTCAATTCTGTCCCTACTCTAGTGCTGTTTGCCACTTCTGTCCCTAGGGTTGTTTGTCAAATCTGTCCCTACTGTCCTTTGCCTAATCTGTCCCTAATATTGTTTGTTAATTTTGTCCCTAGTGTGTGTGTGTGTGTGTGTATATATATATATATATATATAAAAAAACCTAGGACTTACTATTTTAAGCGAGATCTATATCTAAACTATATTTCTGAAAGCTTATACATATATTTATCTGAAGATGCCAAAACTCGCAAACTAAATGACATATTGAGTTGAAATTTTAACTAAACATTCTTCAGCCGATTTCTAAAGCAACACAACCTATTTCTTCTTCTTCTTCGTACGCTGTCAGACGTCAACTTCAATTTGTTCGAAGAAAACAGCTGTTATCCTGAGGCTGTCGACACTGCCATAGAGCTTGTCTAGTGTTGGCACTGGTGATGGCCACATGTGCTTTCTCTGGTCCTCGTATGTCTGGCAATTTTGCAGCAAATGTTCAGCTGTCATTTTCCCTGTACCACAGGTGCATTCGTCAGTGCCACCTATCTTCAGTTTATTGAATAGATGGTACCTCAGTCTGTTGTGGCCTGTGCGGAGTCTGAAGACCATGACCTGCTCTCTTCTGTTCAACTGGTAGTAGGCATCATTTTTTGTGTAGCCAGTATGTTCTGTTTCCCATTTGGCCATGTATCTGGCCCTAATAAACCTTTTGGACTCTTCGTAGGTCACACTAGAATCTGGTTGTGGTAGTCTTGCACCTTCTTTTGCCAGTCTGTCTGCCTCCTCGTTGCCTTCGATGTTACAGGGGATGGAACCCATTGTACCACTACTCTTTTTGGTGCAGACTGCTGGCATAGTTGACAGAGTACTGCTCTTAAATCATTAAGTTCAGTATTTTTCTGGCTTTTTAGTGCTGTGACCACGGCCAGGGCATCTGTAAACTGGACTATCTGGCTTTTATTGCTTTCGCCTTTCAACATTGCTTTTATAGCAGCCTTCAGTGCCTCTGCCTCTGCTCTGAAATTGCTTGAGAATTTTCCAGTTGCCACTGACAGTGTTATTTTTCTACCATTTGTTAGGCTCAGGAATACCCCTCCCCCTCCATTCTGTGTTGTGTTTGTTACAGAACCGTCGGTGTATGCATGGGTCCAGTCCATGCTTGGGTAGTTTTCCGCTATGTACTTCAGGGTTATGTCTCTTCTTTCTTTTTCAGTCTGGCTATTCTTGTTTCCAATACCTGGTATATTTTCTACCACCTCTGGAATGATATGCTGCTTCCATGTGGGTTTGCGTACAGTGGGGATGGGCTTTGGTGTTGTTATGGTGTTCATAGGTGCTTCGCTCATCTTTTCTTTGGCTATTTCTGCAAAGTTTCTCCGCTTTAGTTTCCCATTTCCAAATCTATTTAGTCTCTGATGCATTGGATGGTCTGTCAGTCTTCTTAGTTTCTCTGCTTGCTGCTGGGCTCTGCAGTCTCTTCTGTCGGTCATGGATTGCAGATTTGTAATCTTTTCAAGTTCTACAATTGGCGTTGACTTCATGCCTCCTCTTATAACTCTCATGACTTGGTTTTGAAGTTTGCTAATTTTATCAAAGTTCGCCTTTGTTGCTGTTGCCCATGCCGCAATGCCATACTCGAGAACTGGTCTCACTCTTCCAGTGTACAGTTTCTTGAGTATTCTTTCGTCTGCTCCCCAGCTTGTGCCAGCAAGTTTCCTCATGATTGCCATTCTTTGTCTGGCTCTTTTTCGGTTTCTCTCGATCTGACTTTTCCATGTCATGCGCCGATCAAATGTGACGCCCAAGTAGTTTGGGTTGCCGTTTGGCCGCAGATATTTGCCGTTAAGACTTATTTTGGTGTTCTGTGGTTTATTTGAAAGCGAGAATATCGTACATGTCGTTTTTTCTTCATTTATTTTGACCAGCCATGATTTCACCCACTCCTCCAACGATGTTACATCCGACTGTTTGCTACGGTGAGATTTTTTTCAGAGGTCCACATAGCCAGATTGTCTGCAAACATGGAGCTGTGGACTCTTCTTGGTAAATTCTCAATGATATTGTTTATATACACCAGAAAAAGTGTGGGTGACAGTACTCCTTGCTCCAGTGCCACCTTTTTGCTCATCTGCCCTTGTACTTGGACTCTGCCTGTTCTGTTTTCGAGGTAGTGGCTGATCCATCTGTACATTTTCCCACATACTTCACTTCTTCGTAGCTTGATTTTAAGTCCCTCTATCCACACCTTGTCAAATGCCCTCTCTAAATCCACCCAAACCGATACTGTATGCGTTTGCTCTTGGTAAGCATCCTCTATTTCCGAGGCTATGAGAGTGAACTGGTCCTCAGTGGATCTGTGCTGTCTAAAACCTGCTTGCTGTGGAATTAATATGTGTTTTCCTTCCAGGTGCCACATCAGTCTGGTTATTATCATACACTCCATCAGCTTACCTACACAGCTCAGTAGGCCGATGGGCCTGTATCCATGTGGATCTGTTCTATCTTTTTCTTTCTTTGGTACTGGTATAAGTACAGCATCTTTTCATGCCTGCGGTACAATTCCCCTTTTCCAGCTTTGGTTCAGGACTGAAAGTAACTTCCTCTTTGCTGTTTGGCCCAACCCCATCAGCATTTCATTTGTTACCCAATCTTTTCCGGGCGATTTCTTTTTCTTTAAAGTTCTCATGGCCTCATTCATTTCATTCATTGCAACCTATTTAAAGTTGCTATGTCGTTCCCTTTAGACTGGAAATTGCTTAGAGATTATTCATATGGCGTTGCAGACATATGTTTTCACTGTTAATGATGTCATTGAGAGGAAATAGGATAACTGTGTAAGATAGAGCAATTTTTGGTTGCGTTAGAAATAATCACCATTTATACCTTCAACACAGTGACCTATCAACCATCCTAGGGTTCATCAGAAAATTTATAATGAACCTAGCACTTCAGGATTATCTAAAAGTAGGTTATTTGTATCTGAAGAAAAGGTTCAAGAGTAGTGTATGTTAGATTAATTTAGATACAATTTCTATAGCAAATTTGAGAGAATTTGATAACGAATGGGTTTCAGTTCCAAATTTCAGCACCACTGAGACCCAGAAATAATTTATATTGCTGCCAAAAAATGATCGCACATGTGAAGTGAATGGAGACCTGCACCTTCATGAAACAACAACTCTATTTGACTGCTACAGAAAAATTGTTTACATACGATATAGCAAATTCAATTGTACAATCTGTAAATGGATATGAAAACATTCAAGCTTAAACAAAATACCCCGTCACTAAGAAGGTCTAGGTTTTATTAACTAAACAGCAATTTCAAACTGTGTTGGTGAAATTTATAGCAACAGTCAGTGCTATGGACACTGATCCAAGACTTTCAATAAAAGATTATTTTATTTCTGAAACTGACTGTCTATATTGTTCATTTTATTACACAAATTTTGATAGAGAAAAATGCCTATTTACCAAACAATATTGCATGTTGGAGAGTCAGACAGAAGAAACAAATAAAGTTGAGCCACTCATCAACTCCCTGATAACAAATTTCAATAAAGCTTATACACCTTTTCAAAACATTCCCATTGACGAGATAATTGTAGGATTTAAAGGCAGATGGAGAAAAAAAAACAATATAATGCAACAAAGTCCCCAAAATATCACATAAAGAGTTTTGGTCTTGCTTACAGCCCCACTGGGTATATTTGATTCCTGCTGACATGGTGCGAACATGTCATATAATCCAAGCACAGACACCAACAGTGGACATGCATTAAAGATCTTTGGAACTCTGTTGAAGCAGATTAGAAGTGGCTACTATATATTTACAGACAGGTTCTACACCATGAGGACCCTCATTAATTATTTGCTTCAATAAAATTATTACTATACTGACATGCTTCAGTTGAACCAAATTAGTTTTCCATTTGAAATCAAATCAATTTCCCTATCACACCATGGAATAGAAGTAGTTGAAAACCAAAGATTCCTCTGTGCTTTGTATTGGATGGTGGGACAAAAAGGCTAGCAATCATTGTTTCCACCAAATCTAAAACCGGACTGACTACTACGACAAAGCCAGAACTAGTAACAGTACGTGAATATAATCATATTATGAATGGATGTGACAACGCATACCAAATGGTTGGGTATAATGGTATTCACATCACCGAAGCAACAATTGGTGGAAAAAGATATTCCATTGGATAATTATTTTACTTGCACAAATGTTTTCATCCTCTAGACTCATAGGCAGTTTAAAAATAACATAACACTAAGCATTTCAAACTTCTCCGACTGATGCTTTGCTGCAGTAGGCTGCTGGTCTTATGCATGAGCTACAGAGGAGTATCAAGGCAAGACTTGGAAGACCAAGGACAGTCAACCCAATTCAGAGACTTGGAGGAAGTAAAGATAGAAGGTGTAGAGTCTGCACCAATACAAAAAGAACAAATGTTATTTGCAAAGGTTGTGATGGCCATTATCACCTCCAACCAACAAAAAAAACACAGCTTCAAAATATGGCACACACTAACCTGTATCAACTAGAATAAAATTATATTCCTTTTAATTCCTTTAAGTGACATTTGGAAATAAATTGTGCCAGTATAATAATATAATTCTGTACAGAGTGTGCTTCATTGTAAAGGTTCCCACAAGCTACAAAACATTTTGTGGTTTTCCAATTTCAATTATTTCTATTTGGTTCACTGGATGGCCTATAAAAAGCTGAAACGTGTAGATATTATTCATTTATGGATTAGTGTTATTCTAAAGTAAATTTGACTAATCAGGATTATGTTTTTGTGGTTATCCATGGATTGGTGGGTACATATATAGCAATTCCTAATTACATATAATATTTTTTAAATTCTACAAAGCCCTCATATGCTAATTCCAAATTAATTTTCCATTATTTTGATATATAAATTGTTTGCCTTCCTCAAGAAATAACTCAGAAAAGTCAGGTTACACGAACAGACTGCTTTTATAGAAAACATAATTCAGGAAAACTGGTTTAAAAATTCCAGGCTGCAAGAGTTAATACAGAAATAACAAAAAGACAAAAATATTGAATACTATTCTCCGTCACCAGATTGGTGAAATGCATCTGATAAAGAGAAAATTGCTGCAAAATTGTTTAAATATGTATCTTCGTATACCAGTGTTTAGAGAAGTATTAATTGGGACTGAACATGCAGTGAATGAAGTTACAGTAGTCAGTGACTCATAAATTACTGTTTGTTTCAGGGTCAGTGAACCAGAGCTGCAATCCTGGAAACATACTACATCTATGCAGCCTGGCTGAGAGAAAAGTGATTAAAGAGTGATGGCAAACCCAGTTTTAACAAATGTGTTGTACTGAAACTGGATATATCGAATTGAATGGTGCATAATATTGCAGCCTCACTGTAGACTAAGATACGCTACAAAATGTACTTTTCAGGACGAGCAATGAAGGAGATGCATTAATTCTAAACTATTGCTATGGTGTTTTTTCCAATTGCTGGTCCATTGGGAAAATTTATAGGACTGAGTAAAAAACACTGCATACTCATGCAGCCACCATGCGTGTACAGGATAGGTTTTTAATTTCCTACAAATTTAAAAAAAAACTGTCTTACCATGGTTTTAAACACATGTTTCGTTGGTCAGAAGGTCAACATACAAACCTCACAGTTACCATTACCTCAATACAAATACTGAATGTCTATGGATGTTTCATTTAATAATTTATATTTTCATGTTATAAAATTGTGAATCCTCGCATTCTTGCTGACTATAAAAGATGGAATATGGACAAATTACCCTGAAGAACTTGATGTGAGTACTGCGCTGAGCTATATCCCCGCTCTGAAAAGTTGGAGCTTTGTTTCCAAACCTGCACAGGTGAGAGAGTGAAAAGAATGAATTAATATAATTCACACAGACACAATCAAAGTTAAAAGGACTTGAATTTACATGACTTAGCTGTTCCTCTTCTAAGATGCAGTACAGATAGATATATTTTCTTTTGCCTTTTGCTGTTAATTTCTACAGTATGGAGTAGATAGACAAACTAACATATGAACCAGCAAAGGTGGGAGTACAGATCAGTGTGAACAAAACAAATGAAATTAGACAAATATAACAAACAGTAACACCCCACAAAGATAAATTTGGGAAGTAACATTGATAAAGAAGGAGGAACAAACCAAGATGTTGACGCTGGAATTTACAAGACCAGATTTGTTTTAAACTCTCTTCACCCAATATGGAACTTGGCAGCATTCTCATGAAGAACAAGATTATGCCATTTAACACAAAGTCAGTCCTGCTTTATAGCTCTCAGATCTGTCATGTGACTTAGGGTATCACAGACTTTCATTAACAAGTGTCTTCATCGCATACTTCGTGTTAGATGGCCAGAGATAATGTCAAATACAGATCCGTTGCAAAGAATTAGACAACAACCAATACAACAGGAAGCAAAGAAGAAATAGATAGGCACACTCTCACAAAGAAGCCATTTAGCATAACCAGACATGTGCTGGATTGGAACCTGTTGTGAAAGAGACGAGTGGGAAGGCCAAAGAACACATGGCGGCGAATGGTTGAGGAGAAAGTAAGTTCAATCAGGGTCTTGTGGGTGGAACTCAAGAAGACGGACCAGATGGAGAGTATCTGTTGTAGTCCTATGTTGCAATGGAAACTAGATGGATAAATGATGATGACTCTCCTCCCTTGGCATTTCTGTTCTTGGGCAGTACGTATCTCTCAGACCAAGGTTTTGAGCTACTGCACAAATAAAATGGTATAACCACTCTCCTCCACTGGTATTCCTTTTCTTAGGCATTAGGTATCACCAGGTCTTATGCCTAACCCTCCTTAGCTCCCTCTTATGACAGATGGGTCACGGTGTAATTATTCTTTGATCCTCTTTCAAGTCCTGGTAACACACACACGTGTTAAAGTCAAGATTAAGTACTGATATAAACCACAGAATACCTTACTACGAATCTACAATCTCAAACTTGCGGCTCACAGGCAGCAATATCATTTCCATTTAAATGTGACATAACTGAATATTACACAGGAATGTGGGACATTATATAAAGGAGTAAGTGAGTCAAACCTAAGTCAGAGCAAGGTGAACCATACTGACCAAAGCACAGCTCCCCTGAATTATACCAGTTTGGACAACGCAGTGAGGATCGACACTGTGATCCACATAGTGGTGAGCCTACTGAGAAGCCTTGCATCACACTACAGCTAGGAACTTCTTCAGCATTGCTTATATTAAAAAAAGAGCCACTTAACCCGCTCCAAAATGAATGTAAAGAGAGTAAACTCAGGGTGAGCAGCCTTCCCAACAAAAACAAGATAAAAGACTGAATCTAAAGATTTGCATAACAAATGATCATTAAAAAGGGAGCTTGAATCCCACTAATAACTAAATCCATTACAATGGAAGTAAGAAGCGTTAAACTATGGTGCTGTCCTCATGTCTTTGTGTCATCAAATTTGTCATCACGATGGTTTAAGTCTGAGGCAGCTGCTATAGATCAAGGTTTTGGCCTTCTAGAGATGCAAAACTGGAAGGCTGAGAAACACTCACTGGTTGACTCTTAAACTCTACTTCAGTTGGCTTCTTATTCTTTTTCTTTTTTTCAGTCAACACTCAGTTAAACGTGGTTACTCCATGTACCATATTCTAATTAGAGTAGAGAGATTGTTTTTTACAACAAAGAACATTATTCAATATAGGCAAGCTTTAGTCAACTGAGCAGTAAATGGAAAGGCAATTAGGAAGAGAACTGTTTGCCCCACATCATAAAGATGAAGATCTATCACAATATATTCTATAAGACTACCTTTACCTTCAGTCACATACAGACTTTGTGAAGCTGAAGATCTATTGTAGTGAAGTCACCAACACTTCATTATGACAATATACTTTTACTTTCATTTTCACATACCACATGAAGATGAAGACCTTTTGTAATGAAGTCAACAACACTTCATTCTCTATAACAATATACTTTTACCTTCAAACACACACCTCATGAAGACATATTGTAATCAAGTCACCAACACTTCATCCCCTATAACAATATTTTTCCCTTCATACACACACCACATGAAAATGAAGACCTACTGTAATGCAGTCACCAACACTTCATCCTCTATTTCAGTTGCTATAAGCCATAGCTTACCATATACAGTGTACTTAAAATGAATGCAACATTAAATGACAGAACCTACTTCTGTTGAAGTGTTGCCTTCCTGCTTTTATTAATGCTCTGAGACAAACTGCTCTCTGTAAATGGCTTCCGGAAAGTTGTACCAGGTTGTTTTGATCCTCGGAAAATGTAATTGGCCCTGAAATTGTAATTGTCCTTGAAATTGTACTTGAACCAATCAAAAGAGTTCTGTTTCAATAAAAATGCCTTATCACTTGCAAGGTTATGTTTATTGGGAATTACTTTTATAAGGCAAAAATATATGGTTACAAGGTAAGAGGAAAATGACGTGACAGATGGGTAGATGACACAACAGACATCTCCCAACACGGACATACAATGGCAAACTAGACACACTTGGTCCAAGAAAGACAAATTCAGCTTATTGGACACTTATTGGGTTCATACTGGTGATAGAATGACAGAGTACCAGAGTGTCATTATAACCTTAGGCAAGGAATGCAGAGATTGGGGCAACGTGAGAGCAGAGCTCGAGGTGAACCAACTGATAACCACTAACACACAGGACAGTGATAACGTCATATACACCAACAGATCAGTGATGTGCAGCGGGACATTAGGCTTGGGCTTCTCAGGCAGAGTGAGAGGACAAGTCATTGCTGAGCGACGTGGGGCATACACATCAATAACTTCCAGTTTGAGAATGTAGATGGAAGCAGTGACCTCAGTGATAAGATGTCTATCTGAGAACCCTTTAACAAGAGCAATTATCGTGACTGACACGCAAGCTGTACTTCAGAAGGTACAGAAGTGATGGATGAGGTACAAGTGGATAGCAGCTGTTAAGGCCTTACACATCCAGATGTTGACATGGATCTACTGTCCTGATTATGCTGGGGTTCAGGGCAACAAAAGAGCTGACATCTTGGCTTCACAAGCTCCCATCATGGGCACATTAGTGATGGATAGAAGTGATATTTTGAAATCAGTCAACAACCGTCTGTTGGACGAGGACACCAAAATAGATGAATCAGCAATCCACAGACTGCAATGTTTCTACATCAAATGAGGTTCCAGCATACAGGGGCACATGAGAGGATGGAGCAGGAAAGTGTACAACCAGCTAGCTACAGGGACCATCAACACCCAGACCCTGCACCATTTGCTGAGAGAGACTGAACACCTATGGGTATGTCCGGAGTGCAGTGACGTAGATTCTTAGAAACAGAAACCGGACACTTAGCGGCACAAATGGATGGAAAAGTAAGTGATTACTCTTATAATCATAATAAGACTATCTCAGTTAATGTATATGAACTTCTCTCTATTATTCGGTGCTCTTTTACCTCTGGTTAAAAATGTAATAATATAAAAATAATGTACATTATATATTTATAATTTTTGCCCAGATAGTGACTAGCAGTTTGCTCTTTTAGATTTTCAACTGTCAAGAGTTATTTTGCACATCAGTGTACACTGGACCTCCAAGTTTATCATCCATCTCCGATAAGCTTAGGTACCGATCTCACCTTCCTTGAGACCGAGGGATGCTTGGAACTCGTGGGATTTGAACATCCACCATTTCACACTTTCATTTGTTCCTTTCTTGAAAAGCAAGATACTGTATTTCTTATATTCTAAGATGCCATCAATTGGAAGATGCCCATCGATTGTAAAACGTTCTCCCCAATTTCAGGACCACTAACACAAACAATTTAAAGTTGCAATTCTAAGACACATAATTACAACCCCAAAAAAAACATTCAATATGAATCAATTTACTAAGAAAAAATTATTTATTAGGAGGTATTTATATATTAAATGGCTACCGATTCAGTCCGGGAAGTAAAGGCAGCGAACTGGCAATCCTACCTGATACAAGCTGCAGATTAGTATACTGAAGTATCTAACAACTTCATTCCTTGACAGTAGTGTAACTACTATGGGACAAATCTTTATTTTCCTTAATCTTGGAAAAAGGGAATGACATTCTGACATATCGTAGAAAATGGCGCATGCAGTAAAGAAGGCTGAAAACTCTGATTCAGCAGTTTAAATGTCTAGTGCTTGATAATATAAGAGGAGAAAGTGGCAGATTAGTTATAACACTGATTTCTTGACCAATAAGGCATGGGTTAAAAACGGCTGGCAAGGCCATACATTTTTTCTAGGCAAACATAAAACCTTATCCTGTACACTAAACGACAACTGCCAGGGCAAACAGTGTGTATTCTTATTCTTAGATCCTTGGTCAGTAACCAGCAAAGTGATCTTCGACGTTCGTCCTGAAAAAGGCATTTGTGTTGCAGTTTACAGCTAGGCTTCAATATCTGCACTTTTCGGTCCGATATATCTGATTACTGCACAGCATTTAAAAAATCAGGTTTGCTTTCCCTCTTTCATCGCTAATCTCTTAACCAGACTGCATGCTGCAGTCACATTTCCAGGACATCACTTGCAGGCAGAATAGGGTCTTGGTCAGCTATGGGTCACTGACCTCAATGCAAGCAGCTAACAACTCATAGTTGGCTGCTTTCAGCTCATTCATTGCTGCATCTTCTGTTCCAAAATGGCCAGAGACCATCACGCCTGGTGGTGTCTTTAAAAAATCAAAAAATCCAGGCAGCAAGAAATTCTCTACACCTTGCCAGGTTCCCCAATTGTGATTCCTGATTTCCACGACACTTTGTCAAGATATCTTTGGTCATCTTCTCTTTAGTCTTCCCTCTCAGGTTCATCCTATGACAATTCGGATAATGGTGCCACTTGTATTCCTCACCATTTAATTTTTCTGGCAGACCTTAGCTAGCGTTGCTGGTTTTCCTTCAATGGACCTCTCTCTACATGGTTCCATAATAGGGCCACTGTTTCCTTCCAGACTAGTTGTGACAGGTGACAAGGGGAGTTTGTATGTGGGGCTAAATACTTTACCATGTAAAACCCATTACTACTGAAACCACACTGTAAACAAATGGATTTAGAATTCCCTAAAAGTCGGTTAAGGTAAGCTAAGTGCAGTGTTGGACCCATACTCTGCCATTTGGAGTGGCAGCTAAATGATAATAGGCAGAAATTGAAAATGTATGTAAAACATAAAGGACATATATCATTTCCGAGGTTTGGAGTTAGCTTTTATGTGTTGCAATCATTGCCCATGATTCACAATCTTAAAGTAAGAATTGCGCTTACATGGAAATTGAGCCAGTTTCAGTTTCCTGTACAGAAAACAAGTCCTGGATGAGAATGCTTTCACTGGATGCTAAGCACTCCTTCATTGTCTCACTCATTGTGTCTCTATTCTTCTGGATAAATGACCGTGCATCATAAGCCACCTGTGCAGATGAAAAAAGCATGAAGCAGTTAAGAACTATATATGGTACAGCTCTGTTTATGCAGGCGCATTAGGTCTCCAAGACATATGCTGTGAAATGAAACTTAGCCTATATTTTTAACTTCACTTGCAAGAGAAAGAAGGTATTGTGACCCTTTGGAAGCAGTGAATTGCTGTCATATACAAAATATTTAAACAAGTAGTACACGGATCGGCAACCGGATTGGACCAGTAAGCCAAAAATATCCAGTCCACAATGTAAAAATGAAATTTTAAATTCCCCCAGTTCTCAGTGATCCTAAAAAATAATGTTTTTATTTGGGGGGTTTATGTAGAACAGGATTTAACATTTTAAACAGTTCATAATAATAACACATATGTGTCCAAAATTTAACTTCTAATATTGTATATGAGGTCTGTTCAAAAATATTCAGAACATAGCTAGGTGAAGTTTTCTACAACGTACACTAATTTTGGTTTATCAAAACTAGCCTTTCCCATGCCAGCACAAGTTTTTATAATTTCACTATGGTTTTTCACTTTGAGAACCTGTAACCTTTCTGTTTGTTGGTCAATAAAGATGATTTTGTTGTGTGTAGAGACATAAATGAATAAAAAAACTTGTTGGTGTTATTGTTTTCGTTGTGTGTGTATTAGTTTTTGAGAAACAAGATAAAAGTGAAAATCTATAAAAACAAAGCACACAAATATGAACTCACCCGTGGCGACCGTGGCTCCTCTATAAATCCATTGAAACCACAACAAAGTATCGATACTGTGTTTATAATATCAGCACAACTCTTAGTTTACACTAATAACGTATTTATTACATTTAAATAAATGAAATAAAGAAATCTAGCTCATACAGAACGTTTACAACAACCTACTTCACCTTTTGAAAAAAAATTGGCTGGCTCCAATTTGTGTAATAAGAAGATAAATCGTTCAAAATCCATTTGTAATCTAACATACAATACTTTAACCAGCAAAGAACATGTGTAGATGGACATGACATAGTCAGCATAAAAAACTGTCTATTTCAACAGTCTCCGTGCTTGGTCATTCACAAATAAAAAGTGAAGGCCGAGTACGGCGTACGTGGTACACCTCGAGTGCGGTAAAGGGTAAGAAAACTAAGGCACTATCCAGACTCCTAATGGCAACAGTGTACAGCAAACCAAACATCATTATACACAGTCAACATCTCCAGGCAGTTGATAATCCAGCCTCATCTACCTAGGTAGCATCCTCACCAGAGAAGCGAATATCGACTCTAAGATCAAAAACAGGATTGCAATTGCAAGATCTGCAGTTGGAAGACTAGAAGGAAATGTTTGGAACTGACATAACAGCAGTGTCGCTACCAAAGTAGAAGTGTATTGTACAGTAGTGCTAACAACTTTTCTGCATGCCCGCAAAACATGGGAAGTATATAGCAGACGGACCAGAGAGATAAATCGTTTCTACATGAGCTGTCTCTGCAGGTAGCTCAGAATTAAAGTAAAGTATCCCATAGCATTACTGCCGTAGGGGTGTGAGGTGTTAGCGATCTCACATTTCAAAGGCTCGGCTTTTACTTCCCGGACTGAACCGGTACCCATTTAAGGCTGGGTCGACCCGGGAGCCATTGCAGTCTGAAAAAAACATTACCGCCTCTACTGGGGAATGAACCCAGGACCACTCAGATGCGAAGCCAGCGCGCTAACCACTGCGCTACGCTCAGAATTAGATGACAAGAAATCTTCAACAGGTCAAACACGTTGAGCATCCATACACCCAGATATCTGACAAGTGCCTCCCAAAGCAGCTACTGCACTGTGAGCTCAGAACAGGCATACGCTCATCAGGCGGACATAAGAAATGCTACAGAGGCTCCTTAGAAATGTTTCTGAGGAGCTTCAATAGTGATGTCACCTTCTGGGAGACGCTAGTGTCACACAAGGTATTTAGGTCGCCAAGTGCAATATCATTGCCGAGGCTCAAATAATAGAACGCAGACCTATAGTCGACTCTTTAAATGTGTGTCCTATGTGAGGCAGAGTCAGCTATGTCGGTATTGAACTGTACATCATATTAGATAACATCTCGACGCAGCACATTTCTGATGCCGTTGTCATATTCATTCGCAATTGGCAACTATTATTATTATTATTAACAGAAAGTCATATACCCATTTGGGATCAAGATGCCGAGCAGCACATGAGCTGCAGTGGTTAGCGACCCATAGCTGACTGCTAGCGTCAGGGCCAGCGAACCATAGCTGCCAAGACCCTTCTACACCTCCACGCGGTGATCCTGGATAACAGGCTGCAGCAGGGCAGACTGGCTAAGGAGAAGGGATCGAAGAGGGAATGCTAACCCGGTACTAAAAAAATACTTGCTGAAGTCGGATGTGTTGGACCGAAAGGTGCAAATATTGCAGCCAAGCTGTAAACCACGACACAACGCATTCCGTTCTCTGGACTACATTCTGCTACTTAAGCCCTTTCAGGGTTTGGTAGTGGGAGATTGAGAACGAACGAAGAAGAAGAAGATATACCCATTTACAATGAGTTGACTGGGGCATGTCAATAACAAGTATTGAATCTTACCAATCTGTGTTTTTGATCCTCGGTCAAAAAGAAAATTTTTTAAAAATCCATTTATCTCTAACATGCTCATTTATTCCTCACATACCTCGCCAGCAAAGTGTCTTATCTTGAAATCAGGAGTGTTGGTTATGGGTGGGACAAAGATCCCACCTTTTCCAAACCTTGTAGACAGTTTAGAAACAAATATCTGAGCGTTGGAGAACTCCAGCTTGGAGTCTTCGTCTATGGTGGCCAGGATACCAGTCTTTTTCTGTGGGAAACATCACAAATAAGAGTAAAGATGATTGCCTCGCTGGCTGACATTTTCCAAGATGCACATTTTTTAAATGCCCAAATTCATACATACCCAGCTTTTCTCAGATCTACTTTCAGAGACTTTATTCACTTCAGAGTTTTCAATTAAACAATACCAAAATTACATGACAGTTAAACTTACTCATATGACAGTATACAGTTACGACTATACCCAAATTATGTAATAGTTAACTAATTCATAAGACAGTATTCAGATACTCAATTTCTTGAAACTTACCAGTATATCACAGTATTCAATCATAATTATTCATAAAGTACTTGACAGCTCATTCATACAACAGTATACAGTTATGACTGTATCTCAATTTCCAGACAGTTAATTCACTCATATCTTTATGAATGTTTGTCTTGTTCAGTTGGTTTCACAAGTCAGAGTGTATTTCTGTGTTTTACATCTTTAACGGTCCAGTGCATCTGACTTTAGCACGCATTTTAAAAAAAGATGGTTTACTTTCATGAATATAAACATAAGCAATTTTAGATCTTATGTTGTGCCACTAACTGCTTTGCAACGTGTGCCCCTCACAAATTCATAAGACAGTATTCAACCACGACTACATTCACATTCATCATCAATTACCTGTCACTACCGATGGGGGTGTATAGCTCTAACACAACATATGGTTTACCCTAACAACTAAAAGAATCCTGATATCATTTCTTCCAAGTACAGTTTCATTAGTAATAGATTTTACATGGTGAGGCTGCCACCTCATGCACAACCTTCTCTAGCCGTCTGTCTCGACCTTCTTAGAAAGAAACAGTTGTCATGTTATGTTTTCCCGGAGAACAACTCAGACATCGAGTCCATTACGGGACAACAAGCAACACCAGTTGACGACAAAGATCTTGATTGAATGTTGTGTAAACTAATCTCACAGTCCAGGACAAGTCTCAACAGCTCGCAACGAGTCTTTAATGATGAAACATTTGCTACTACCGTCATAGATCATATATCCAGGTAGTTCTTCAATTCACGTTAATTTACGCAAGTCATTTGACAATATTCAGTTACGGCTATACCTCATTTTACAAACAGTTAATTTACTCTTTAAGTCACAGCATAACATAACAAATCCTCAAACCTCCATAAACATGCGCAATATTGCATCATTGTTGATGCCTTCAATGTCCACATCACCAATCTCGACACCTTCCCGGAGGTAGACGATCCTCTCATCCTCAATGACCACCTGGTTCATGAAGTTTTGAAGCTGCTCATTGACAAGGTTGATGCACAGCTGCTCAAAGCTATTCACATCCAAATTCTCAAACCCACAGATGTCTAGAATCCCGATGCTTGCTGGGTTCCTAAAGAGAGTATGATAAGGAATAAGTTAGTGTTTCTGTTTGGGAATTTATAAAAAAAATAAATCCAATCATCGACAATATTTAAGGTAAAATTTGATAATCGCATAAAAAGGTACAGCTCATTAACCACACCAAAACATAAACAAAATCTCCTACCTCATAGTCTCAAATAAATTTGTATTGTATTCTGTGTTTGGTCTGTTATTTATTATTGTTGCGATTCATTAGTTCTTTGTCTTTGATAAAGGCCTTTAGGTCATAACGTTAGTTTCCTTCTGTTTCTGTTTCAGTGTCTTTCTATGTGTCAAAATTTGAGGGAGTTCCTATGTTCTGCTATCAGTCCAACAATTGTTTTTCTATTCTCTTTAAAAATCAACACAACTGCCGTCTAGGCAAACCCATAGGTCTCGTTAAAAAAATGGCAAAGAGTGTAGATGCTGATGTTTCCAGTAGTCACAATGGTTGTAAATATTTCCTGCTCCATCCTCTCAGGCCTTTCCTGTTCAACTGAAGATTTATTTTAAACTGTTGCAGTCTGTAGATTGCTAGTTTATTAATTGTGTCAACATATAATAAATAGGTAGTCATTGCTCTACATATCTCACTGGCAGGAAAATCTGCATGACCAGCAAAGTACATCCCTACAATATCCTCAAAGTTTGTCTCTATATGCACTTTCCACTCATGTCATAGCCTGCCTTTCTTTAAATTCAGAAACAAGAAATTTGAGTCTGATACAATGACTGCCTTTGTTAAGTGGGACTTAGCAAACTCCGTCCAACTACACACTTATCATCTTGATTATCTTAAAAAAGGTGACATGCAAAAACCCCACTGCACTTGATTGCCATCTTGTCAAATGTACAAACCATTCAAACCTTTGTCTGTTTATATAAGCCTTGCATTGTGTTATTCCAACCAGGGTTTGCACATTTTGAGATACAACACTGTACATTGGACTAATAACCTTTCCAAAGTCATGGCAGCATCATCTGATAGGGGGCTAATTACATAATTTGTTTACCAACTTTACCAAAAGAAAACACATTAATCATTTCAAGAGCAGATATGAGAAACAATAATTCCATAAAGGCATTAAAGTTATGCATTTCCATACCTAAAAGACCTAAGTGAATCATTGATTTTTCTGACCAACCAACCAAACAGTTTTTCATACAGTGACTTGGCAGTTGCATCCCTTTCATCTTCTGCCTGCTTCTTGTTCTTGGATAACTCAATTATCTCTCCTGAAAGTAAGTGTACAGTTATTTTAATGTTATTCAGTTTTTCTTCTTTTAATCCTCAGAAAAAAGGATAATCACTTTTTTACTCCTCATTTATTCCTTATCATACAAATGAGTGTCTAAGTAGAAGAGTGGTGCATGGGAAGATGGACTGAGTTCCTCCTGGCCGTAATGCAATGTTCCTCATCTCACTACTATGGAGATTACAGTGTCGATCCTCACCTAGCTGGCCAGATTGACACAAACTGTTTTCAGAAAGCCCCAAATGGGTGTGAGATGGGATCTTGATCACTGTTTAACCTGAACCTGATATTACTCTTCACTCCCTGGCAGAGTGGTAGAGCGCTTGCTACTAATGAAATATATACCAGGTTCAATCCCCATAACTGAAGAGCTACAGTTAACCAAGTTGTAAATGGGTTACTGTGTTAATGCTAGTGAAGAAAAGGCAGTAAGAAAGGGAAATAGCATCATAAAAAGCTGAGTCCTAGTACAAAGAGCAATCGGGGTCAAGTGAAACATACTAACCAAGACCCTACCTCTCATCCCCATTCGTGTTCCTTGATATAGGCTGTGTCACAGCAGTAAAGTCAATGAGGTGAGGATCAACACTGTAATCCCCATAATGAGGAGTCTTGCATTGCACTACAAGCAGGAGAACTCCAGTCCACCTTCTTATGTATACTTAGCTTGTGAGAAGAGCCACCGTAAACCGCTACAAAAGAAACATCATCAATATTTAACCCAACTCAGCACAAGTAGGTTCGAACAACAACAATCTTTACTTAACATATTTGGGGTTATTGTTTACATAGAGCTTTCTTTCAAAATTATAAGATTACTTGATATTCATTGGACTTCTGGCTGGTGTCCAAACACAGGATGCGTTGGGTCATTTGCCTGATTATCTCTTTCAACTTTAGATGCAACATTTCTTCGTGTCTCAGGTGGTGCTACAGCAATTATGGGATATATTTTTAAAGTTGGAGTAGGTTTTAGGCACCCTGTAACTATCCGGCAAGTCTGCTTAATTGCCTAACTTAACTTAACGTCTTTATAATGGTTTAGAAGACTCTGCAGAGTCTGTATACAATCAGTTTCTTTTACATTCACTTGATCTAAAAATAACTATGAGCATCCAATCTATTCTTAAATGCATTAATTGATCCTGTCTCGATTATTTTTCTGTGGCAATACATTTCAAGCATTCACCACTCTCTGACTAAAAAAATGTATAATCTGGACCTTTCATTAATTAATTTTTCGCTGTGCTCTCTTGTTTTTGCATACGACTGTATTTTGAAAAAACTTGTTATAGTATAATTTATCCTTTCTGTTGATTATCTTATAAACCTGCATTAAATCACCTCAAATTCTTCTCTTTTCTAGTAAGTCGGCTTTTCTGAGTGTTTCTGTATCAATCAGTATGACATGTGCAGAGTTATTCCAAACTGGCGCTTCATACTCAGCTACGGACAAGCACAGTGCGAGTGCAGATGTTCAGAGGATGATATCATTTCTTGCATGTATCTTCCATTTCATTTTCTAGCACAAGACAGTGTGTGATCCAACTTTACACCAAAGTATTTGATTGAAAGCTGTGCTGGGTTCCAGCTCCTGTCTTTGCCATTTGATCTGCAGTTTTCTTTATGCTTCTTTATTTCTCAGGGGGAAAGCCCATATTTGAGTTTTAGCTGGTGTTTAGTTTGAGGTAACTTTTGTGTTATATATAACAAGGACATCAAGGGTACTCGTGTTCAACCTCTTCACAATCATTTTCTTGGGCAGCAAATGCTGTGTGTCTGCATAATTGAATTTCATCACTACTGTGTCTATAGGTTGGTCATTGATATATATGTTATATAACATAGGTGCTAGGATGCTTCCTGTGCCAGGGAATCTTTTTTGATTTCGCCATCAACCCCCCCCCCCCCCCCCCCCCCCCCCAAAAGTAACATAGAACCACCTATTCTGTAGTAGTCATTTGAAGAGGTTGGTGAGGCACCAGTCATTTGTCGTAGAATATAGCTTTGCCGGCAGCTACTAGTGGTTTATCATGTCATATGCAGCACTTAGATTAATAAAAGCCACTCCTGCAATCTGATTGTGTTCATACCCATCTTCAATTAGTGTCATTTTAAGAATTGACTGCAACATAATCTTCTCAGTCTGAAACCTGCTTGTACCTTGACAAGCTTCTTGTCATCGAGTGGGTGATATGGTTCAAGATCATTCTTTCAAAAACCTTATGCAGTTGGCATACTTACAACACCGGCCAGAAATTCTTAGGTTCTGTTGGGGTTTTTCCTAGTTTTATCAATGCAATCATGTTAATTTTAGGGATTTGCATAGATTTTATACATATGTTTAAAAAACTTTAACAGCCATTTGATGGTGTCTGGTCCATAGTTTTTAATATGCTCTGTCCTCAAATCATCATGGCTTTCTTGTTTTTCATTTGATGTATTGTTTGCATCATTTAAATCCTCTATGCCACAGGCTGTTGCCATTGCGTCATTTTCAATTTTTAAAGTCAAGTTGGATCTTGGTTTGTCCTGTTTTTTAAATGGCAAACCTTGCTCAGTAGTAATTGGTGGACTATTTGGTTGGAGGTAACTTGCAGCATTATGCATGCAGGAGCACTCGCTGGGTCATTACTTACATTTTTGATAAGTTTTCAAGCGCGTCAACTGTTTTGTTTCATGTCCAGTTCTTCCACAAGATCTGCCATTTTTCTGTTTTCGAGTCTAAAATGGCATGTAAGAGGTCTCCTCAAAGAAGAGATCATTTTCAAATGGATTTTGATATTGCTGATAGTGCCTTTGAGTCATCATTAGGTTAAGATATATTAGCCTCTCGGTATGTGGCATCTCAAGATAATTTTTGTTTAGTTCAACAAAAGTCTAATATTTTTCAGGGGTTTTTGTTTAGCTTACAAATCGATTGTGGCAATCAGCTTTAAAATTGGCTGTGGCGATTATAATTTACAAGCAGTTGCAAAATAGAGGTAAATTTGATTGCTCACAATATAAATTTGGGAAGTAAAGTGGGGTAAAGCAATTCATTATTGAATTCAAAATTAACTTATCTGTACATTTGATAAAGTTGATGGTGATGTGACTTACAATGTAGATGTACATTGTTGGAACAAAATAAATTCCATTTTATCATCAACTGCAGTTTTCGGTGATAACTTTTCAAACCGATAAGTTCATATTATCCTCTATAACTCTTTTGCAGATTTTGAAGCACAGGTAATTTACTTTCTTTACAAAAATATGTAACTAATCGTAACATGTTTGTGAGGGGTCGACTTAACTTAAAATCTTTATACTGGTTTAGAAGACTCTGAAGAGTCTGTATACAACCAGTTTCATTTACATTTCTTTGATCTAAATGCTATTCGCATCCAATCTATTCTTAAATGCATTAACTGTCCCTGCCTCCATTACTTTATGTGGCAATGCATTCCAGGCATTCACCCTTTCTAACAAAATTAATATTTCCTAATATCTAATCTGAACCTTTCTTTAGTTAATTTGTAGCTGTGCTCTCTTATTCTTGTAGGTGGTTGTATTTTTTAAAAAAAACTTGTCTTATTTATCTTTTCCTTATTAACGTAATAAATAACCTTGAATTCTTCTCATTTCTAAACACTGAAGGTTGGTTTTTCTGAAGTCTTTCCTCATAACTGTAATTCTGGAATCTCACTATCACTATCTCAGATCTGACTATCACTATCACTGAGTGATACTGATACTATCAGTTGAGTATCAGCTTTGTAGCTCTGATGATTGATTAATCATTACATTTTTAGAGCAGTCTAACTGTTGTATTTATAATGATTTGTTAACTCAAGTTAACTTGAAAATTTTCCTTAAGTACCTTCTCCAGCGTTAAACATCAGAAACATAATTCTTGTCTTGTCAAGACGCATTTGTGATTTGAATGATTGCTAAAAGTAAAGATTGTAATTTCAATTTGTATCATTCATTGTTATTATTCAAGCCACAACACACACTGTACATAAATCTATTTTCACTGAAGCGTATCTTTACTTCGGTTCATAGTTGACACTTATAATATTCTATAATGTATATTGATATTCACAAACTAGAAGCATTATTCAAGCTAGAATAAGCACAAGCTGTTCAATTACTAGTTCATGATTAAAACATGATGGCGTCTCTCCGGCTATGCTAGCAGACGACTTCTTTGAATTCAGAACATGCAAAAACTTTCCCCAGAGTCGAAATTAAGTTAAAAATAAAATTGCCCAAAACTCTACATTCAAAGTGAGCTACGAAAAAAGGAAATGAAACAAAACTTTATAATATCTTACATGTATTTAAACTCCAGTTGGTGCATGGAGGACACTACTACAGCTGGCTTCCTTGAAGAGAGGCTATTTCAAAACACTTATGTGCTATTATAGATGTGATTTCTATGACACTTTGTTTCACGTGATGAAGATGCCAACCCTGTGCAGTTGTATTTTATGATATGCATATTAGCGTGCAGTGTCCTATTCTTTCGTCCGAAATAGATCACACGTGGAAAATTGATCATCCAGACGACAGAACATTAAATGATCTTAGACATAAATTTAAATAAACACCCATTTTCTATAGAGTAAGATAATACTTAGTCAAATCAATTGTTACATACTGGAGGCATGTGTTCGGATTTATGAAATAAAAACAAAATAAAGCCGCACACTTATAAAAAACCTTTTACAAATATTCATGCTAAAGTTTGACAGCTGGTGCGCAAAACACAGCAAAAAACAATCTGACCAAAGAAACAGGGGGAACGAGAAAACATTTTGTTTTAATTATGGCATGCAATAAAATGAACCCTAACCTTCAAGTGAACTCAGATGTAGCATAGATGAACTAAAACATTCTATAACATGAGCTTTGAAGATATGAAAATTGTGTTGCAGAAGCAAATATATTTCTCTAAGATGGCATGGACGTAAATAAGAAGCGTTATAAGCAAAGCACGGATTATACAATTGTAAGACAGGGAGAGAAGAGGATGGTTTTAATTAAAGAACTGATCTTCAATCTTCTTGTTGTTGTCTCCCTTTATACCCACATGAAGCATACAATGATAGCTTACATGACGCCAGTTTCAAAGCGCAAGCTTGAGCTTTTGTAGGCGTTCACTGATTTCTATTGGTGACAAAATCACAAGTACCGCTCAAATTATGCAGTACCCTCCGATATCCAAATAAACATACATCTCGACAACTCCAGGTAACACCCTACCCAGATTATAATTGGCATTTTGCTCAGACTAGCATCCCTTTCTTGGTACCCGACTGCAGTGGGAAGGAAGACTAACGACTGGTCAGGCAAAATATATTCTTGGCTTCCTCGTAGCCCATCCCGGAAACGGGCTGTTTTCATGGCAGCCTGGCTAACAAGGTAAGGTATCGACGTGATCCCGATAGTAGTGAGCGACACGCAGATGAAGTCAAGTATAGCACAACTGCATAGAAGGCCCCGGTTCACCTTCATCAACACGCTCAAGATGTGAGGAAAGCTACTGCAACCCGCCACTTAACGCCCTTTTCAGGGCGCACAAAAGAGTAACCTACTTATTGTTGGCATTCGCAAACAACAACAACAACAACAACAACCAGACTGCAGTCGACTAAATCTTCTTCATGTATCATTGCTCCATTAATTGAAGCCTAGGTCTGACACTGCATTTGCTTTATCCTAACCTGCCTTAAGGAAAGCCTACTGTGCAGCTTCATAGTAATGGTCCTTACATGATGAGGCTGTCAGCCCCATGTACACCCCTCTTTAGCTGCCGCTTGCAACACGCGGGTAAGGAAACAGCGGCCCGATTATGTTTGCTCCGAAAACCACTCGGTTGTGGTGACTAAATAATATCAGCAGGAAATATGTTACAAATGGTTCATTAATTGATAATATCGTTTTTACCTGTGACCAAAGAATCAATTTCACCGATATGTTTCCTGGACATGCCAAAAAGATCATTATCGAGTTTTTTACCTGTAAGATTTAATATACATGAAGTTTCTCAAATGGTTTAAGCAAAAAATTCGAAATGTAATAAGGGCCATTTTATGATGTTCACGTATAAAATCAGTACATTATTCCCTACTTAACAACAAGGCAACATAGATTGGAAAAGAGAAATAATCATAAATATAAGCATACCTCCTAGAGGTGATGATTGAAAACTATCAGTAACAGGACCTCAAACAATGATAACATAACTGTTAAAAAGCACAGCCAAAAGCAGACCCTATACTGATGGGTAGGTTAATTATCAATAGGGAAAAGTCTATACAGTACACTTCTGAGATGCACCTTCTCCAGATCTAGTAAACCGTAGAAAGAAAACCACCCACAAACGTAATAGTAATTGCCAAATAAAGTTCAAAATTAAAGCCAAGGAAAACACAGGGTGACACCTACTAAAGCTCAGCCAACTGATTTGAAGAACGTAAAACTATATATGCTAACTATAAGACAGAAAACTTTACGATAACCACATAATAAATTTAAAAAAAAACCAATAAGACACAAAACTATACGATAACTATAGGACAGAATCTAATCAGACAACTGATTGAATATCAGAATCCCAGTTCCACAGAAATAAGAAAACAAAATTCGATGTATGTGGACAGTTAAATGACATGGCACGGATAAGGGTTTACAGAAGAATTGTAAACAGAACTAGAGACATTTAGTAGTGGATGTTTGTGATCTTCAAGTGAAGAACAAGGTGCAGATGTTTCTCTCTGGTCTAAGGCTCTTATTTGTAAGTTTTCTTACATCAACTTGAATATTTCTGAAGAAGGCAGTCGTTACAGAAGATATTGATAGATCTATAGAACTTTTTACATCCAAGAGGTACCGGGCTGAACAGAAGAGGCACACTGTAATCTTCCAAGCATGCCTTAAAGACTACCATGATAGTTTGTGAATGTAGCTAGCAGTCTCACCATATAAATTATTGCTACTAAGCGAGAACTGAAAGTAGTGTGATACAGACTTCCTATAGTGGTGATCATATGCTTCACTTTGAGGAAAAAAAAAGTGAACCCTGCAATAATAGAGTTCATCAAGGATTGATACTGTTGCTGCCCAATTGTTCTTTCTTTATTTCGCCAAGAGCTGGATTTAATAAGATGGATCAAAACAGGAACTGGTATTGAATAACACATATATTCGTATGCTCCTCGATGAGCGATAGAGGCAGATTATGACGAACTAGAGAAGTCATTTTTACATGAGTGGCACCCGGGAGGAAAGAACAGCGCCCCTAAAGTCTTCCAAAAATGTCGTAATGACGGTTGTCCATGTCAAAATAATTGTAACAAAAACCACCATTGCAAAAAAAACGTAAGTGTCTTGAGACAGTTTTCCTGTAAGGTGGCCAACTGCAGCGGTCGCACTATGTTTTGTATGGCGCGAAAGGATACAAAGAGAATCATTTAAAGATATTAACGGAATAGAGACTATACAAAATACTTGAAAACACAAAATGGTGCATACACAAATATGATCATATAAATATAGTGCAATTATATGGTGCTAGTTATAAACATATGATGGTGCAATAGAGTGTGACTACATAAAAAAAGGAGCCTCAGTAAATTATATATATATATAGTATAGTAATAATAATAATAACAACTGTCAAACTCAAGCAATGATGACAACAGCAGCCAGGCATAAGTGTGTTGCACGTCACAGGCGAGTCCGGAGGTGACTATATAGTCCAATTTTAGCACATATGAGCAGCATTCAAGTCAAACTGCACTTTTATTTTTTTGTTAAAAGAACATTTTTTTTCTCAAGTAGTCAAAATGCAATTTTTTTTCTCTCGACATAATCTTCTGCAACGTTTATGCACTTATCCCAGCATTTCGTGGCAGGTTATGCGTCGATTTTCCAGGATAACGCGTTCCAAAATCTGGATATTCACAGGAAGGACTGGTGGGTTGAGAGCCATCACGGCCGGGATCATCACTTCACGGATGTATGACCTTATCCAAAACGTTTAGACCATTCAAATATTCTACTGTGGCTGAGTGTCTCATCACCGTATTAGGGTTGCAGTCTTCTGTACATTTCCTAGGCTTCATGCCTTCTTTCACAATAAACTTCATCACAACACGATGTGCTATTCAAGCACTAACAGCGTTGTCGGCCATTTGTATTTATCTGTCACGTGACTAGCTCATGGCAAGTGGGCTACCTAGCAGTAATAGAACACAAGTGCCCCTAACTAATGATAGTAGTTTCAGCACGCTTTGACCCATTCAGATAGAACTAGAACAAGTCCCGGTTTGATTTGAACGCCCCTCATTCAAAAGCCCCTTTAACATATGCAACATGTAAGGTTGGGCATGTGTGTCAGTTGTTTTGTCTTTTTTGCAGTCTCGGAGATTCGGCGTTCCTCAGCAATGGAGGTTTCTTGTGGTGGTTCTACGCCATGCCTGATGGTCCTGTACGAGGCACTCCCATGAGTTTTCATTGATGTTGAAGCGTGTCAGAGATATTTTCAGGTAGACTTTGAAGCGCTTCTTTCGCCAACCGGAGATCATCTTTCAGCTCAACATACATTAGTTGTTTTTAATGCGATTTACTTTCAACGACCTGGTCGGCTCACCTGATCTGGCTTCTCTGCAATATGTGGAAACTCGGCATTTTGAATTCGTGAGGATCTAGGTTCCTGATATCCTATCCTGCCATTGTATTTTCAACAATCTACAGAGGTATTTTGCATGGAAGTGGTTATTTTGTTAGCATGCCTGTTGTTACACAGTTCACGTCTCAATGACATACAGAAGAGTGGGGGACACTAAGTCGCGGAAGACTTCCAGTTTTGTATCAATGTTAAGACCCTTCCGATTCCTCGCCCCGTCGAGCAGTCTCCGAAAAGCAGCCCTGACCTTGGAGATTCTATTGCTGATCTCAGTCAACGGCAGTTTCTCTGGAGATAGTACTGTCAAGGTAAGTGAAGTTGTCTACTTATTGGAGGCACTCGTTCTTGACTCTAGGCTAGCTATATACTGTAAAGAACTTGTCCACATATGTCTGCATGCTTCTGTCAGTGGTGGCACTGTCATCAGCAAACAGTAAGTTGGAGATGGTTGAAGAGTTTTCCACCAGTCATGTTTTTATTTTCACTCCGTTATCAATACAACATCGAGAGCAATCAATGACTATGCAGCAAACTATGCTGAAGAGCGTTGGGGGCATTACACAGCCATGATTGAAGCCATTGTTTACTTCCCTCGAGTATATCCTTGCTTTACTTTACTGTTACTTATCTGTCAGTGTATTACCATCTTCATCATTGTTTACATGTAATGACGGGTTGAACTCGTTAGTTAGCGCGCTGTTCCCTTTGAAAGGGTCTCCTTACTGCCTGCTTCATGTACCCAATATATGCTGCCTCTCACTCTCCCATCTATTTTTTCTGACTTCTCTTCTGTTGCTTCTGTATATGACGGTATTGACCTCTATCCCAAATTGTTTTTTACCTTTTTCTTTCTTCTGTAAGTCTCAACGTCTTTTCTGTGATGTAACTTATGACTTTTGTGCCGCTTCCTGAGTATTTTACTGTTTGTCGATAAGATGAGAATAACTCGTGCTTGTGTGGCAAGATCATCTTACTGCAGTCATATTAATAATGTTGTTCGCTTAGGCGTCTGAGGCCCGTTGCGTCGGTCGGCCACATCCATGACCCACAGCTGTGGCGTGGTTCCAGGCCTCGTCTGGGGCGGATGAGGGGGTTGCTACTTGCTGGAGCCATACTGTTCAGTAACGGCCTTTTCTGTGCCTCCATCCGGTCGTAGGAAGACTTTTAGCGTCGAGGAACGACTTGTGTAGCATCTTGTGTGCCGGGATTTTCCGGGTCCAGTCGTACAACATGACCGAACAAAGAAACTGGGCGGCGGTCAAGTGTTTCTGAGATTGGGTGGAGGCCTGTTTTAGCAGAAACCTCCACGTTGTAGATGTTGTCATACCAACGCATGCCCAGGATACACCGCTTGTTGTGCACGTGAAAGGCTTCCAGTCTCGACATGCCATGTTTCAGCAATGTCCAGGTTTCAGAGTCGTAAAGCAGGACTGGGACCACACATGACTGGCAGATGAGGATTTTTGTTTCAAGAGATATCTTGCCATTACTCCCCACACGTCGGAGGTCGTGCATAGTGGGCGCAGCTAGTTCGATCCGCCTTGATATATTAGGACCGTTGTGCCTATAGGATGATATCATGCTACCGAGATAGACGAATTTGTTGGTGCACTCCGAAGTGTGACTTTGAGTTTCAATACCCTGGGGTGCTGTGTCGGAAATGAGGTTCTGAACTTTGGTCTTGGCCCAGGATATTTGGGGACGTTTCAGTGTCTAACATTTCCAGAGAGCGCTGCAGCGCAGATCTGTCTGTACCGAACAGGACAATGTCCTCCGCCTAAACGAGATCAGTGAAGATTGACTGATCAATAGCTATACCCTCTTGATGCGCGCTGAGGCGGTCGTGAAGCCAGTCGACTGCCCAGCAGAATAGGTCGGGAGCAAGAACACATCCATGTCTGACACCCGAAGTCGTGGGGAATCTGTCAGAAAGAGAGTGCCACCGAATCAAATTCTGGTGCCTGTGTCTTTGTGTAGCTCCTTGATCAGGTTCAAAGGTAAGGGAGTGGGGGGGGGGGTGCATATTCCCTGTAGGGCTTTCCATAAAGCCGGCCGATCAACCGAGTCGAACGCGGGTTTCACGTCCACATTCATTCACTGCCTCGGCACCTCGAATTTGTTTTTTTGTTTTTAAATTTCTATTGTTTACGACTGCGGTATAAAGCTGACATCACAGCGTATTGATCAAGTGCTTTTTAAAAATCCTGACCTTGATGTCCGCGTCTCGCAGTTAGTGATCTGAGTTCACACGCGAACAAAAGATCTTTTTGTAAAGGAATCAATGCCCTTTGTAGGGGTGGGAGACTTATCGAACCTTCTGGATCTTGTGTGGCTCTACTGTCCTGGTCATGCTTGGTTTGTGAGAATGAAAGAACATGTAGCGGGCGGAGACGATGGCAATAGACAGAGCTGCAATTTTGAAGATGGTCATCGATGCCTCACAGGAAGAACCAGTAATACACTGATTGCTAACTTTTGAGATGATACACCAGTTCAGTAGGTAGAGAGGACGAAGCAGGAGTTTCTAGACGTAGCGAGCCACGGAAACCATCAGTATTTAAATGTATCCCCGTTTATTGGGAGGGAATGACTACCTATGGGTCTACTCCGAGTGCAATGACGTCGATACTTAACATAAGTAATCAAAGCCGCAAAACAACCGCGAGGAAAAGTACATTTGAAGCACTGGTATGTCATATACACTAAACAAAGGAAGATATAATGAAGTAATAGGTATTTCGGGATCGAACTACTGTTTACCAATTTAGGAATGGTCTTCGCTGCAAGAAAGACGTGAATTAGGGGATACTAAGGTAAAGTAAAGGATTGTCAATTAGCGGATAATCCTTTCAGGGGATGAAGTGTTGGAAACTCTACTGTACCAGGCCTCATCTAATTTATGATGCTGAGTAGACTGAGGATGAAGTGTTGGAAACTCCACTGTACCAGGCCTCATCTAATTTATGACGTTGAGTGGACTGGCGATGAAGTGTTAGAAATTCCACTGAACCAGGCCTCATCATATGTATGACGTTGAGTGGACTGGGGATGAAGTGTTAGAAACACTGTACTAGGCCTCATCTAATGTATGACGTTGAGTGGACTGAGGATGAAGTGTTAGAAACTCCACTGTACTAGGCCTCATCTAATGTATGACGCTGAGTGGACTGGGGATGAAGTGTTAGAAACACTGTACTAGGCCTCATCTCATGTATGACGTTGAGTGGACTGGGGATGAAGTGTTAGAAACACTGTACTAGGCCTCATCTAATGTAAGACGTTGAGTGGACTGGGGATGAAGTGTTAGAAACACTGTACTAGGCCTCATCTAATGTATGATGCTGAGTGGACTGGGGATGAAGTGTTAGAAACACTGTACTAGGCCTCATCTAATGTATGATGCTGAGTGGACTGGGGATGAAGTGTTAGAAACACTGTACTATGCCTCATCTAATGTAAGACGCTGAGTGGACTGGGGATGAAGTGTTAGAAACACTGTACTATGCCTCATCTAATGTATGATGCTGAGTGGACTGGGGATGAAGTGTTAGAAACACTGTACTAGGCCTCATCTAATGTATGATGCTGAGTGGACTGGGGATGAAGTGTTAGAAACACTGTACTAGGCCTCATCTAATGTATGATGCTGAGTGGACTGGGGATGAAGTGTTAGAAACACTGTACTAGGCCTCATCATATGTATGATGCTGAGTGGACTGGGGATGAAGTGTTAGAAACACTGTACTATGCCTCATCTAATGTATGATGCTGAGTGGACTGGGGATGAAGTGTTAGAAACACTGTACTATGCCTCATCTAATGTAAGACGCTGAGTGGACTGGGGATGAAGTGTTAGAAACACTGTACTATGCCTCATCTAATGTAAGACGCTGAGTGGACTGGGGATGAAGTGTTAGAAACACTGTACTATGCCTCATCTAATGTAAGACGCTGAGTGGACTGGGGATGAAGTGTTAGAAACACTGTACTATGCCTCATCTAATGTAAGACGCTGAGTGGACTGGGGATGAAGTGTTAGAAACACTGTACTATGCCTCATCTAATGTATGATGCTGAGTGGACTGGGGATGAAGTGTTAGAAACACTGTACTATGCCTCATCTAATGTAAGACGCTGAGTGGACTGGGGATGAAGTGTTAGAAACACTGTACTATGCCTCATCTAATGTAAGACGTTGAGTGGACTGGGGATGAAGTGTTAGAAACACTGTACTATGCCTCATCTAATGTATGATGCTGAGTGGACTGAGGATGAAGTGTTAGAAACACTGTACTAGGCCTCATCTAATGTAAGACGCTGAGTGGACTGGGGATGAAGTGTTAGAAACACTGTACTATGCCTCATCTAATGTATGATGCTGAGTGGACTGGGGATGAAGTGTTAGAAACACTGTACTATGCCTCATCTAATGTAAGATGCTGAGTGGACTGGGGATGAAGTGTTAGAAACACTGTACTATGCCTCATCTAATGTATGATGCTGAGTGGACTGGGGATGAAGTGTTAGAAACACTGTACTATGCCTCATCTAATGTATGATGCTGAGTGGACTGGGGATGAAGTGTTAGAAACACTGTACTATGCCTCATCTAATGTAAGATGCTGAGTGGACTGGGGATGAAGTGTTAGAAACACTGTACTATGCCTCATCTAATGTAAGACGCTGAGTGGACTGGGGATGAAATGTTAGAAACACTGTACTATGCCTCATCTAATGTAAGACGTTGAGTGGACTGGGGATGAAGTGTTAGAAACACTGTACTATGCCTCATCTAATGTATGATGCTGAGTGGACTGGGGATGAAGTGTTAGAAACACTGTACTAGGCCTCATCTAATGTAAGACGCTGAGTGGACTGGGGATGAAGTGTTAGAAACACTGTACTATGCCTCATCTAATATATGATGCTGAGTGGACTGGGGATGAAGTGTTAGAAACACTGTACTATGCCTCATCTAATGTAAGATGCTGAGTGGACTGGGGATGAAGTGTTAGAAACACTGTACTATGCCTCATCTAATGTATGATGCTGAGTGGACTGGGGATGAAGTGTTAGAAACACTGTACTATGCCTCATCTAATGTATGATGCTGAGTGGACTGGGGATGAAGTGTTAGAAACACTGTACTATGCCTCATCTAATGTAAGATGCTGAGTGGACTGGGGATGAAGTGTTAGAAACACTGTACTAGGCCTCATCTAATGTATGATGCTGAGTGGACTGGGGATGAAGTGTTAGAAACACTGTACTAGGCCTCATCTAATGTATGATGCTGAGTGGACTGGGGATGAAGTGTTAGAAACACTGTACTATGCCTCATCTAATGTATGATGCTGAGTGGACTGGGGATGAAGTGTTAGAAACACTGTACTATGCCTCATCTAATGTATGATGCTGAGTGGACTGGGGATGAAGTGTTAGAAACACTGTACTATGCCTCATCTAATGTAAGACGCTGAGTGGACTGGGGATGAAGTGTTAGAAACACTGTACTATGCCTCATCTAATGTAAGACGTTGAGTGGACTGGGGATGAAGTGTTAGAAACACTGTACTATGCCTCATCTAATGTATGATGCTGAGTGGACTGGGGATGAAGTGTTAGAAACACTGTACTAGGCCTCATCTAATGTAAGACGCTGAGTGGACTGGGGATGAAGTGTTAGAAACACTGTACTATGCCTCATCTAATGTATGATGCTGAGTGGACTGGGGATGAAGTGTTAGAAACACTGTACTATGCCTCATCTAATGTAAGATGCTGAGTGGACTGGGGATGAAGTGTTAGAAACACTGTACTATGCCTCATCTAATGTATGATGCTGAGTGGACTGGGGATGAAGTGTTAGAAACACTGTACTATGCCTCATCTAATGTATGATGCTGAGTGGACTGGGGATGAAGTGTTAGAAACACTGTACTATGCCTCATCTAATGTAAGATGCTGAGTGGACTGGGGATGAAGTGTTAGAAACACTGTACTATGCCTCATCTAATGTAAGACGCTGAGTGGACTGGGGATGAAATGTTAGAAACACTGTACTATGCCTCATCTAATGTAAGACGTTGAGTGGACTGGGGATGAAGTGTTAGAAACACTGTACTATGCCTCATCTAATGTATGATGCTGAGTGGACTGGGGATGAAGTGTTAGAAACACTGTACTAGGCCTCATCTAATGTAAGACGCTGAGTGGACTGGGGATGAAGTGTTAGAAACACTGTACTATGCCTCATCTAATATATGATGCTGAGTGGACTGGGGATGAAGTGTTAGAAACACTGTACTATGCCTCATCTAATGTAAGATGCTGAGTGGACTGGGGATGAAGTGTTAGAAACACTGTACTATGCCTCATCTAATTTATGATGCTGAGTGGACTGGGGATGAAGTGTTAGAAACACTGTACTATGCCTCATCTAATGTATGATGCTGAGTGGACTGGGGATGAAGTGTTAGAAACACTGTACTATGCCTCATCTAATGTAAGATGCTGAGTGGACTGGGGATGAAGTGTTAGAAACACTGTACTAGGCCTCATCTAATGTATGATGCTGAGTGGACTGGGGATGAAGTGTTAGAAACACTGTACTAGGCCTCATCTAATGTATGATGCTGAGTGGACTGGGGATGAAGTGTTAGAAACACTGTACTATGCCTCATCTAATGTATGATGCTGAGTGGACTGGGGATGAAGTGTTAGAAACACTGTACTATGCCTCATCTAATGTATGATGCTGAGTGGACTGGGGATGAAGTGTTAGAAACACTGTACTATGCCTCATCTAATGTAAGACGCTGAGTGGACTGGGGATGAAGTGTTAGAAACACTGTACTATGCCTCATCTAATGTAAGACGTTGAGTGGACTGGGGATGAAGTGTTAGAAACACTGTACTATGCCTCATCTAATGTATGATGCTGAGTGGACTGGGGATGAAGTGTTAGAAACACTGTACTAGGCCTCATCTAATGTAAGACGCTGAGTGGACTGGGGATGAAGTGTTAGAAACACTGTACTATGCCTCATCTAATGTATGATGCTGAGTGGACTGGGGATGAAGTGTTAGAAACACTGTACTATGCCTCATCTAATGTAAGACGCTGAGTGGACTGGGGATGAAGTGTTAGAAACACTGTACTATGCCTCATCTAATGTAAGACGTTGAGTGGACTGGGGATGAAGTGTTAGAAACACTGTACTATGCCTCATCTAATGTATGATGCTGAGTGGACTGGGGATGAAGTGTTAGAAACACTGTACTATGCCTCATCTAATGTAAGACGCTGAGTGGACTGGGGATGAAGTGTTAGAAACACTGTACTAGGCCTCATCTAATGTAAGATGCTGAGTGGACTGAGGATGAAGTGTTAGAAACTCCACTGTACTATGCCTCATCTAATGTAAGACGCTGAGTGGACTGCTAGCGTTCTTGTTGTTTTTCTTTCACCAACATCAAGCCAGGTGCACATTTGCTTCGAGGCATGTCAACAACGGGAAAACCCTGGTAATAATGATAGTTGGCAATCATAAACAAAGATGCCGACAGCATCAGACGTATGCTGTAAGATATGATTTAATATGACTGCAAAGTCCAATCCTGGCACGGCAGACTCAGCCGCATTTGGGGCACACATGAAGGGAATCTATTGGTGGTCGCCGTGCGTTCTCTTCTTTCGGGCAGCTCATTTTCTCTGAGCCTCATCGATTATTCTGCTAAGAAAACTGAGACCCTATGTGATGTTAAGGTGCCATGCAGTATGGTTCTATGCAAGCGTCTCTCTAGAGGTGACATCAAAGTTGAAACGCCTCAGAGGGTTTTTAATATTGTCTCTGTAGAATTTCTTCTGTTCCCTTGACACCTTGGTGACGATAAACGAGAGCTCTACAACTAAGCTCCGAAACTCTGAATGAGTGCTGAGCCATCTTAGAAATGTTACAGCGAGGAGTATCCAGGCCCACTTTCTTTAGTACGTCGCATGATATAAACAGTACAACTACGACCCCATACCACAAGTATTTTGGAACACTAAACAAAAAACAACATATACGCACAAAACATTGACGTATACACAACGCTAGCTACGACGTCCCTATATTTGTGTACATAGCTAACTGAAGAACTAACCTACCATGGTTCTACTCACCTCTGCTCAGGCTATTGAACAGCGGTTTCGAATCAATGCCAGAACTTCGTTGGGGCACCTTAATGTCGTAGATTGTCTTCCGATCTGTCAAAAATTTAAAGTGGTTACATTATTATATGTGCTGAGAAACAGACACATAATGATAAACTGCAACAAACCAAATTTGAATAATTAAGGTCACTGACAAGATGAATACCTACTTCTATTCGTCGTTTGTTTTCAAATAATCCCATTAATTGTCATTATAATATCGACAGGCCTGAACTTGATTCTCTTGTCACTCGACAGTCTATCTGTAAATTAATCGCATCAATTTTTGTCTCCATTTTGACGAGCCGGATCTTGATACTCTGTCATTCGACATTTTATCTATCAAATAATCGCATCGATTTTTGTCAGTTTTCCTGTTACCATGAACACTAGCGATACCAAATTATTAGGTGTACACAAGCCCCCTAAGACTGGAAGCCTTTATGTATCTATATCCTCTATTCAATCACACTGCAGCTAGCTCTTTTACACATTCCGAAACAAAGATTGAGAGTCCGATATGATGACGGCGCTTGTTAACGAGGACTCGGAATGTCATCTTAGAGCTTATTTACTTCACGTGCCCATTGCACAACGTCATTCAACAGAGGTCCAGTGTTCAGTCACCCTTACTGCCGTGTGGTTTCCATTGAGTGTGGTAGGTTGGGGTATGTTGTGATGTCTCACCAGTTTTTCTGCATTAGGTCACCCTAGACCGGAGCCTACTTTGTACTCCGTATTGGAAAAGTGTGCTCCGGGTGCAACCTCCCCCTGCAGCTCTATTCAATGGTCTATTGTTTGTCGCGTCAATGTAATGGTTAGGGTTAGTAACTATATAAGGGTTAGGGTTAGTAACTATAAAAGGGTTAGGATTAGTAACTATATAAGGGTTAGGGTTAGTAACTATATAAGGGTTAGGGTTAGTAACTATATAACGGTTAGGGTTAGTAACTAAATAAGGGTTAGGGTTAGTAACTATATAAGGGTTAGGGTTAGTAACTGTATAAGTGTTAGGGTTAATAACTGTATAAGGGTCAGTAGCTATATAAGGGTTAGTAACTATATAAGGGTTAGGGTTAGTAACTATATAAGGTTTAGGGTTAGTAACTATATAAGGGTTAGGGTTAGTAACTATATAAGGGTTAGGGTTAGTAACTATATAAGGGTTAGGGTTAGTAACTATATAAGGGTTAGGGTTAGTAACTAAATTAGGGTTAGGGTTAGTAACTATATAAGTGTTAGGGTTAGTAACTGTATACGGGTCAGTAGCTATATAAGGGTTAGTAACTATATAAGGGTTAGGGTTAGTAACTATATAAGGGTTAGGGTTGGTAACTATATAAGGGTTAGGGTTAGTAACTATATAACGTTTAGGGTTAGTAACTATATAAGAGTTAGGGTTAGTAACTATATAAGGGTCAGTAACTATATACGAGTTAGGGTTAGTAACTATTTAAGAGTTAGGGTTAGTAACTATATAAAGGTTACGGCTAGTAACTATATCAGGGTTAGTAACTATATACTCTGGGATGGACAAGGGTGGAAAAAGCTGGGTCGGCTTTATTCTGTCAAAGAAGACAGCACCTTCACTACTCGGTTACAATCCAGTCAACGACCGCATAATTGTAATCAGACTAAAGAAAAAGACTAGAAATTTAACAATAATTCAAGTGTATGCACCAACATCAGCAGCAGACGATTGTGAAATGGATGATTTCTATAACACCTTGCAAGAAGCGATGGAAAAAGTTGAAAAAGAGACATCTTGGTCATCATTGGAGATTTCAATGCGAAAGTCGGAGAGGAAAGAGCCGAAGAGGAGAGAAGTGTTCGAGGACCTTTTGGTTTGGGACACAGAAATGAGCGAGGAGAAAGTCTGGTTGAATTCTGCACGGAAAACAACCTCTCCATTGCCAACACCTTCTTCAAACAACATCCACGAAGACTGTACACGTGGACCTCCCCTGATGGCAACAGCAGAAACCAAATAGACTACATCCTAGTGCAACAAAGATGGAGATCAAATGTGCTGGCGACAAAAACGCTGCCAGGAGCAGACTGCGAAACGGACCACGAATTGCTGTTTGCGGTTTTCCAAAACAAGACTGCGTAGGATGGACAAAGGTTGCCAGCCAATACGCTTCGATGTATCAGCAATTCCTACTGAATACAACATCAACGTAGAAAACAAATTTGAGGCGTTGCTTGCTATACAGGAAGAGATGACATCTGAGGAGTTGACATCGTACGCAAGGGATATTTTGATCTCGACTGCAAAAGAAATGATTCCAAAGATATTGCACAAGACACAGAGCTATATAACAGAGGAAACACAGAAACTAATTGCAGAAAGGCAACAATTAAAACAAATGGGAAGTAAGGGGACCAACTCAGCATATAAAAACTGCGCAAGAAAAGTTAGAAGAGAAATAAGAAAAGATAAAAGAAGATACATAGTAGAAACATGTAAGGATATAGAAAGCCTAGAACAACAAGGCAGAGAAAGAGATGCATTCAAAGCAATAAGAACACTGACAAGGGAATTCCGTCCGGTTCCACATGTCATAAATGACAAAGAGGATAACACATTAACAGAAACCAAAGACATACTGAATAGATGGAGAGAGTACTGCAGAACCATGTATGGAGATAGCACAAAGCGCTCAGTTACAATCCTACCAAAGGACGAGAAAGAACCTGAACCAACATTGGAAGAAGTACGCTCTGCAATTAAAAGCCTGAAAAATGGAAAGTCCCCAGGATGTGATGATATCCCAGTAGAGCTAATACAAGCAGGAGGAGAGGCATGTGCTCGAGTCTATCACAAGCTGTGTAAACAGATATGGCACAGTGCAGGGTGGCCAGAAGCATGGACGAAATCAATTTATATTCATCTCCCAAAAAAAGGCAACCTGAAGCTGTGCACGAACTACCGAACTATCGCAATGATCAGCCATGCTAGCAAAATACTCTTGCCAATCCTATTAAGAAGGATAGAGAAAAGGTTTGAATCTGAAATTCACGTAGTCCAGGCAGGTTTTAGGAAAGATAGAGGGACCCAGGACCACATATTCAATTTAAGGAATATCTATTAAAAATGTAGAGAGTTTAATGTAGACCTGTACACATGTTTCATTGATTACACTAAGGCCTTCGATACGGTAAAACATCAAAATCTATGGAGAATCATGAAGGAAATGGGGTTTCCTTTGCATATAGTTCATCTCATTGAAACATTATACCAAGATCAACAAGCCGCTGTCCGAGTATCTGGGCAAACATCAGATTGGTTTGCAGTACAAAAGGGAGTCCGACAGGGATGTATCCTCTCACCTTATCTGTAAAACATATATGCGGAATGTATAATGAGAAATGTACGAGAAGATGAGAACATTGAAAGTTTCGACCCATTTACGATTGGGGGGTACGAGATTCCAGAGTTTCGATACGCAGATGACACAGTGATACTATGAAGAAGTGCGGAAGGGCTAGAGCAGCTACTTTCAGCCGTTAATGGACATAGTAAAGATCAAAATCTGTTCATAAACATAAACAAAACAAAGATAATGACCACCGATAAAACACAATGTCAGCATACATTTACAGTGGGTGGTGAAGAAATAGATCAGGATACACATTTTGAATATCTGGGCTCCAGAATTGACAAAAATGGGGACTGCTCGAAAAAAATCAGAAGAAGACTAGCTATGGCAATGCAGAGACTGAACAGCCTGAAGAAATTATGGCAGGGCACCAACAAAACGATAAAAGTAAAAGTCTTGAGAGCCTGTGTTTTTCCTGTGGCAGCTTATGGCTGTGAAGCATGGACGATTACCAAAACTTCTAGACAAAGAACCGAATCCTTCGAGTCAAAATGTTTCAGAAAGATCATCAGAATACCATGGACAGAGAAAAGAACAAATGTAGACATTCGGCAAGAGTTGAGCATAGAGGAGAACTGGTTTATCAATTCCATTTTGGCTAGAAAATGCAAATACTTTGGTCTCATCAAGAGACACAACGGTCTTGAGAGAACGGTGATGGAAGGTATGGTGCCAGGCAAAAGAGGAAGGGGTAGACCAAGAAGACGATGGCACCAAGATATCCAGGAGTGCCTGAGTATGACAGTGGCGGAAGATGGTGTTTTGGCAAGAGAACGAGTTTCTTTCAGACAGACTGTGATGGGAGCGACATTCTACAAAGGACATGCTACATGATGATGAACTATATACGGGTTACAGTTAGTAAATATTTAAGGGTTAGGGTTAGTAACTATGTAAATTTTAGAGTTAGAAACTATATAAGGGTTAGGTTTAGTAACTATGAGTATATAAGGGTTAGGTAAGTAACTATATAATGGTTAGTGTTAGTAATTATATAAGGGTTAGGGTTAGTGAGAACAACAAGTTATGTATCTCACACAGCAATATACATGGCAATTATTGGGCACACAGATAAACCTGCCAAAGGAGAGGGAGAAAAACTAAGACTGAATAAAGGATAACAGATTGAGGAAAAGTCTAAGGTGAGAAATATACAATCTTAAAGACGAATGACACAGAGATGAGATTACATAGTTTCTGACAGAACAGATCTATATAACGCCTTGCAAGAAGATATAAATCAGCAATATTCAAATAGCTTACATCACTGAAAACTGACATATCATTTGTTTAGATGTTGAGAAATCAGTCCCATCTTACACAGGGACTGTTGGGGAAGACAAACAGTAGAACATGGTCTATATGCTCGTTGGCTCTACCAGATTAGCAGAGTAACACAACTAACTTCTTCAGCGCACTTGATGGATAAACTGTACATCATCAAGTGTAGCCTGAGATAGACCATATAGTTTATAAGGAAACGAATGGCGTTATTTCAGTGGAAAATGTTCATGTCGATGAGCGAATACTGAGACAAACCGCAAGTTTCTTTTTAAAGAAACTTATTTGATGGATACTTTGCATGATAATGCTATGGAAGACATTTTTATTATGGTAATAGATATGTTTTTTGCAGCAACCTGAAATTCAAGTTGAGTTTAATGTATGAACTTCTCACCACAAGCATACCTTTACGCGTGCGAAACTTGAACTCTGACAGCGGTTCTTGAGTGAAGAATTTGTGCAATGGAAATGAGATGTCTGCGTCGAATTCTCGGCATTTCGTGTCTAGACCACGTCATGAATAAGGAAGTTCGTGACATCGTTAAGAGAGAGGTCGGCTAATATAACGATCTATTAACTATGGTAAAGCACGCAAGCTCACGTGGTGTGGGCATGTTTCAAGATCGTCTGGGTTGGTCAATACGATTCTGCAAGGTACTGTGCATGGGAAGCGAAAGAGAGGGAGGCAGAAAAAGAGATGGGAAAACAACATCAGGGAGTGGATGCGAATGTCCATAGCTAGAACAAATATCCAGGCACAAAACCAAGTGGAGTGGCGGGAACTGGTCCAACAATCTGCAGTATTGGTGCCCCAATGACATATCAGGTTACGAGAGTGATGATGATGATGATAATGGTGATGATGATGATGATGAGGATGAATAGAGATGACTATCTGAGATCAAACGAAAAATCAGAATATATTGTTTGGCCTACCTTTTCCCATTCGGCCAGTCCGTTCAATCAGCGCTTTAGTCACTCGTGTGACATCCAGTTGTAGCAAAGTGGCCACTAGGAATTAAAAAACAAAAAAAATACCCCCCCAAAAGGCTGATTAGAATGAAACTGAACAGATCAATAGCTAAATGTAGATATAATCAATTTGGAATCAATCTCTTCTACAGGATCATGTTAATATACAAGTATTGGTTACAAATTAAGTGTTGCGGGAAAAAAAAACAACACAAAAACATGTTAATGCTGTCGGTTTTGATGTCTTTGATTTTTGTAGATGTTAGTTGTTTTGATGGAAAGAAAAGTTGCACTGCACCTTGGATCTTGCACACTCCACCTTGGATCGTGCACACTCCACCTTGGATCTTGCACACTCCACCTTGGATCGTGCACACTCCACCTTGGATCTTGCACACTCCACCTTGGATCTTGCACACTCAACCTTGGATCTTGCACACTCCACCTTGGATCTTGCACACTCCACCTTGGATCTTGCACACTCCACCTTGGATCTTGCACACTCCACCTTGGATCTTGCACACTCGACCTTGGATCTTTGCACCCTCCACCTTGGATCTTGCACACTCCACCTTGGATCTTGCACACTCCACCTTGGATCTTGCACACTCCACCTTGGATCTTGCACACTCCACCTTGGATCTTGCACACTCCACCTTGGATCTTGCACACTCCACCTTGGATCTTGCACACACCGCCTTGGATCTTGCACAACATCTACACAATAATGTGGCCATCATTCAAGCTACATAACCACTGCGAACACTATCATTTGCAGATTTTTGTGTGGATTTTATTTTGCGTGCTTTCGCTTATTTCTCTATTCCCCAAGATGGTGTGCGTTGCACTGTGGTCTTTATTTTGCGCCTGTTAGCCCAGTGCATCCGACTTCAGCATTCATTTTATGTAAGGGTCTGCTTACTCCTGCATTTTCTATGGGTTTGCTGAACAATGTAACGGCACCAGCACCCTCGGATTGTGAGCCATTTGCAGATGACTTCCTGACATAGAGGACTGGCTCAGATAGGCATGACATGGTCAAACACATCCAGGAGACCTTGCATGCAATCTCATAACATTATGCAGAATCCATCTCACAAATCAATCCTAACAATGTCTACATGACGTGGTGTTCCTTAAACAATTCTATACTGAGGGGTGACCTCCCATATGTTTCCTTGGATAGATGTACCATTGACAGATGCCCCATTGACAGATGTCCCATTGACAGATGTGACAGGTTGAAAAACCTTGGAGTAATATTTGATCATAGCCTCTCATTTGGGTACTACGTCGAGCAGACCATCCACAGATGCAAGTCTGGTCTGGGAACACTCTAGACTTTGGTATTTGGTAACTGGGCAACGTAAGAGCTGAAATCATGGCTTCACCCACATCAATTACTGGTCCTAGCTATATATAGGAGTGAGATTTTGAAGTTTACCAATGACCGCTTGTTAGACGATGACACAACAATAGATGAATTAGGAAACTCATAGACTGAAAATATTGAAATCGAACGGGGTTGCAGTTGGCTGGGGCGCAGAGTTGCAGTTGGCTGGGGTTCAGAGTTGCAGTTGGCTGGGGCGCAGAGTTGCAGTTGGCTAAGGCGCAGAGTTGCAGTTGGCTGGGGCGCAGAGTTGCAGTTGGCTGGGGCGCAGAGTTGCAGTTGGCTGGGGCGCAGAGTTGCAGTTGGCTGGGGCGCAGAGTTGCAGTTGGCTGGGGCGCAAGAGAGGACGGAATTCGACATTTGTTCGATCAACAAGCTGCAGGAACCGTCATTATCCACACTGTTCGCCCGGAGTGCAGTGAGGTAGGTTCTTAGTTACAGAACAGATTTTTGTGAGGTTGGGGGGGGGGGGAGTGCAGTGAGGTAGGTTCTTAGTTACAGAACAGATTTTTGTGAGGTTGGGGGGGGGGGAGTGCAGTGAGGTAGGTTCTTAGTTACAGAACAGATTTTTGTGAGGTTGGGGGGGGGGGGGAGTGCAGTGAGGTAGGTTCTTAGTTACAGAACAGATTTTTGTGAGGTTGGGCTATGGGGCCATTCTAACTAAGGGAGACTATTGTTGGGCTAACCGGCTCTGTTTCTCGCTGCCATGCCTTCATTAACTCACCCTTTCTGAGACACCAATGGCACACACAAGTATTTAATAAGTGCTCGGAATATATGTACACAGACAACAGAAAGATGGTGTAGTAATAGGCAATTGTCGTGCTGCTCAAAGTACGCACGTCATTCATCTCAAGAACGATAATTCTGTTGCTGCATGTTGGGTTCTCTTTTTACTCACTGTCCACGACTGGCATCAATAAAATAATATTTGTTCTAAATAACAAGGCAAGTCTTTCTATAAAATTGTCATAGCCAGGGATCTGTTCGCTTGTGTTTAGTTTTTTTTGTAAGCTTGTCTTTGCTTGTGCCATTCAGTTGTTTATTTATGTTGGACTGTTTTATGCCGTTTTTTATAATGGTCTCTTGATTTCTAAATTGTATTGTTTGTTTTTGTATCTTTCTGTTTTCATTAACTTAAGTTAACCAGTTTCATTTACATTAATCTCACATTTATCTCACATTAATCTCACATTTATCTCACATCAATCTCACATTCTGTTGCTATTAGCCTCGTTTCTGTCCTGGAGATTCAGCATTAACAATGTACCTGGGTAACAGAGGCCTAACATAATGGTGCATTGAAATAACGATTGATTAAAACCGTTTGAAGAAGAGGAAAACTTGCTTTCGTCGTCTTCTCACAAAATGTCATCATCATTACCGGCAAGTTTATGAGGAAAATAGATGTGATTATTTGAGGGATAATATGTGTGCCGACAAGAGAAACCTGAGACTCTTTGCAAAGTTTATGAGGAAAATAGATGTGACTATTTGAGGGATAATATGTGTGAAGACAAGAGAAACCTGAGACTCTCTGCAAAGTTTATGAGGAAAATAGATGTGATTATTTGAGGGATAATATGTGTGCCGACAAGAGAAACCTGAGACTCTCTGCAAAGTTTATGAGGAAAATAGATGTGATTATTTGAGGGATAATATGTGTGAAGACAAGAGAAACCTGAGACTCTCTGAAAAGTTTATGAGGAAAATAGATGGGATTATTTGAGGGATAATATGTGTGCCGACAAGAGAAACCTGAGACTCTCTGCAAAGTTTATGAGGAAAATAGATGTGATTATTTGAGGGATAATATGTGTGAAGACAAGAGAAACCTGAGACTCTCTGCAAAGTTTATGAGGAAAATAGATGTGATTATTTGAGGGATAATATGTGTGAAGACAAGAGAAATCTGAGACTCTCTGCAAAGTTTATGAGGAAAATAGATGTGATTATTTGAGGGATAATATGTGTGAAGACAAGAGAAACCTGAGACTCTTTGCAAAGTTTATGAGGAAAATAGATGTGATTATTTGAGGGATAATATGTGTGAAGACAAGAGAAACCTGAGACTCTCTGCAAAGTTTATGAGGAAAATAGATGTGATTATTTGAGGGATAATATGTGTGCCGACAAGAGAAACCTGAGACTCTCTGCAAAGTTTATGAGGAAAATAGATGTGATTATTTGAGGGATAATATGTGTGAAGACAAGAGAAACCTGAGACTCTCTGCAAAGTTTATGAGGAAAATAGATGTGATTATTTGAGGGATAATATGTGTGCCGACAAGAGAAACCTGAGACTCTCTGCAAAGTTTATGAGGAAAATAGATGTGATTATTTGAGGGATAATATGTGTGCCCACAAGAGAAACCTGAGACTCTCTGCAAAATTTATGAGAGAAATTATGTTTTTTAAAGCAAAAGAGGATGAAAAAGAAATATTATTGTCACCAATCTATTGATCTTACCTCGATGCACAACCAATTCATCTTTGATGACAACAGAGTCGTTATCACTTTCCTCAAACTCCACATTTCCAAGATGAAGGATAGCAGCAAGGATCGTGAAGATGTCTTGGACCTCCTATGTTATATAAAGGGAAACCAAAGAAATTATGAGAACAAAAAGTCATAAAAACTGCACATCTTTCGCAGGAAATAAGTGCATATCATAGCACTCAAATTGGTAACAATGGCTAACGTCAGAGTAAGGTACAACATACTGACCAAGATCTCACATAACGTCAGAGTAAGGTACAACATACTGACCAAGATCTCACATAACGTCAGAGTAAGGTACAACATACTGACCAAGATCTCACCTAACGTCAGAGTAAGGTACAACATACTGAACAAGATCTCACTTAACGTCAGAGTATGGTACAACATACTGACCAAGATCTCACCTAACGTCAGAGTAAGGTACAACATACTGACCAAGATCTCACCTAACGCCAGAATAAGGTACAACATACTGACCAAGATCTCACTTAACGTCAGAGTAAGGTACAACATACTGACCAAGATCTCACCTAACGTCAGAGTAAGGTACAACATACTGAAGAAGATCTCGCCTCACCTCCTCGTAAAGCTCCTGGAAAAAGGATGTGCTTCATAAGTCGTGTAGTTGTTCCTGACGTGAGGTTTGATCTTGGTCAGTATGTTGTACTTGTTCTTGACGTGAAGTTGGATCTTGGTCAGTATGTTGTAATTGTTCTTGACGTGAGGTTGGATCTTTGTTAGTATGTTGTACTTGTTCTTGACGTGAGGTTGGATCTTTGTCAGTATGTTGTACTTGTTCTTGACGTGAGATTGGATCTTGGTCAGTATGTTGTACTTGTTCTTGACGTGAGATTGGATCTTGGTCAGTATGTTGTACTTGTTCTTGACGTGAGGTTGGATTTTTGTCAGTATGTTGTACTTGTTCTTGACGTTAGGTTGGATCTTGGTCAGTATGTTGTACTTGTTTCTGACGTGAAGTTGGATCTTGGTCAGTATTTTGGACTTGTTTCTGACGTGAAGTGGGATCTTGGTCAGTATGTTGTATTTGTTCGTGACGTGAGGTGGGATCTTGGTCAGCATGTTGTACTTGTTCCTGACGTGAGGTTGTGGTAGTGGTCAGCATGTTGTACTTGTTCCTGACTTGAGGTTGTGGTAGTGGTCAGCATATTGTACTTGTTCCTGACGTGAGGTTGTGGTAGTGGTCAGCATGTTGTACTTGTTCCTGACGTGAGGTTGTGGTAGTGGTCAGCATGTTGTACTTGTTCCTGACTTGAGGTTGTGGTAGTGGTCAGCATGTTGTACTTGTTCCTGACTTGAGGTTGTGGTAGTGGTCAGCATATTGTACTTGTTCCTGACGTGAGGTTGTGGTAGTGGTCAGCATGTTGTACTTGTTCCTGACGTGAGGTTGGATCTTGGTCAGTATGTTGTACTTGTTCCTGACGTGAGGTTGTGGTAGTGGTCAGCATGTTGTACTTGTTCCTGACTTGAGGTTGGATCTTGGTCAGCATGTTGTACTTGTTCCTGACTTGAGGTTGTGGTAGTGGTCAGCATGTTGTACTTGTTCCTGACGTGAGGTTGTGGTAGTGGTCAGCATGTTGTACTTGTTCCTGACTTGAGGTTGGATCTTGGTCAGTATGTTGTACTTGTTCCTGACGTGAGGTTGTGGTAGTGGTCAGCATGTTGTACTTGTTCCTGTCGTGAGGTTGTGGTAGTGGTCAGCATGTTGTACTTGTTCCTGACGTGAGGTTGTGGTAGTGGTCAGCATGTTGTACTTGTTCCTGACTTGAAGTTGGATCTTGGTCAGTATGTTGTACTTGTTCCTGACGTGAGGTTGTGGTAGTGGTCAGCATGTTGTACTTGTTCCTGACTTGAGGTTGTGGTAGTGGTCAGCATGTTGTACTTGTTCCTGACTTGAGGTTGTGGTAGTGGTCAGCATGTTGTACTTGTTCCTGACTTGAGGTTGTGGTAGTGGTCAGCATGTTGTACTTGTTCCTGACTTGAGGTTGGATCTTGGTCAGTATGTTGTACTTGTTCCTGATGTGAGGTTGTGGTAGTGGTCAGCATGTTGTACTTGTTCCTGACTTGAGGTTGTGGTAGTGGTCAGCATGTTGTACTTGTTCCTGACGTGAGGTTGTGGTAGTGGTCAGCATGTTGTACTTGTTCCTGTCGTGAGGTTGTGGTAGTGGTCAGCATGTTGTACTTGTTCCTGACGTGAGGTTGGATCTTGGTCAGTATGTTGTACTTGTTCCTGACGTGAGGTTGTGGTAGTGGTCAGCATGTTGTACTTGTTCCTGACTTGAGGTTGTGGTAGTGGTCAGCATGTTGTACTTGTTCCTGACGTGAGGTTGTGGTAGTGGTCAGCATGTTGTACTTGTTCCTGTCGTGAGGTTGTGGTAGTGGTCAGCATGTTGTACTTGTTTCTGACTTGAGGTTGGATCTTGGTCAGTATGTTGTACTTGTTCCTGACGTGAGGTTGGATCTTGGTCAGTATGTTGTACTTGTTCCTGACGTGAGGTTGGATCTTGGTCAGCATGTTGTACTTGTTCCTGACGTGAGGTTGTGGTAGTGGTCAGCATGTTGTACTTGTTCCTGACGTGAGGTTGTGGTAGTGGTCAGCATGTTGTACTTGTTCCTGACTTGTGGTTGGATCTTGGTCAGTATGTTGTACTTGTTCCTGACGTGAGGTTGTGGTAGTGGTCAGCATGTTGTACTTGTTCCTGACTTGAGGTTGTGGTAGTGGTCAGCATGTTGTACTTGTTCCTGACTTGAGGTTGTGGTAGTGGTCAGCATGTTGTACTTGTTCCTGACGTGAGGTTGTGGTAGTGGTCAGCATGTTGTACTTGTTCCTGACTTGAGGTTGTGGTAGTGGTCAGCATGTTGTACTTGTTCCTGACGTGAGGTTGTGGTAGTGGTCAGCATGTTGTACTTGTTCCTGTCGTGAGGTTGTGGTAGTGGTCAGCATGTTGTACTTGTTCGTGACGTGAGGTTGGATCTTGGTCAGTATGTTGTACTTGTTCCTGACGCGAGGTTGTGGTAGTGGTCAGCATGTTGTACTTGTTCCTGTCGTGAGGTTGTGGTAGTGGTCAGCATGTTGTACTTGTTCCTGACTTGAGGTTGTGGTAGTGGTCAGCATGTTGTACTTGTTCCTGACTTGAGGTTGTGGTAGTGGTCAGCATGTTGTACTTGTTCCTGACTTGAGGTTGGATCTTGGTCAGTATGTTGTACTTGTTCCTGACGTGAGATTGTGGTAGTGGTCAGCATGTTGTACTTGTTCCTGACGTGAGGTTGTGGTAGTGGTCAGCATGTTGTACTTGTTCCTGACGTGAGATTGTGGTAGTGGTCAGCATGTTGTACTTGTTCCTGACGTGAGGTTGTGGTAGTGGTCAGCATGTTGTACTTGTTCCTGACTTGAGGTTGTGGTAGTGGTCAGCATGTTGTACTTGTTCCTGACTTGAGGTTGTGGTAGTGGTCAGCATGTTGTACTTGTTCCTGACGTGAGGTTGTGGTAGTGGTCAGCATGTTGTACTTGTTCCTGTCGTGAGGTTGTGGTAGTGGTCAGCATGTTGTACTTGTTCCTGTCGTGAGGTTGTGGTAGTGGTCAGCATGTTGTACTTGTTCCTGTCGTGAGGTTGTGGTAGTGGTCAGCATGTTGTACTTGTTCCTGACGTGAGGTTGTGGTAGTGGTCAGCATGTTGTACTTGTTCCTGACGTGAGATTGTGGTAGTGGTCAGCATGTTGTACTTGTTCCTGACGTGAGGTTGTGGTAGTGGTCAGCATGTTGTACTTGTTCCTGACTTGAGGTTGTGGTAGTGGTCAGCATGTTGTACTTGTTCCTGACGTGAGGTTGTGGTAGTGGTCAGCATGTTGTACTTGTTCCTGACTTGAGGTTGTGGTAGTGGTCAGAATAATGTCCCTCTTGTTGACCTCCACGACTTAGCTCTGTTCCATTACAATTAATCAGTCAGTCAATCAATTAATTAATAAACCCCTGTCAGGTATTTGTGATGCACATTTCTTCAACAAATAGCCATTAAGTCGTCATATCCTGTGCCATCCATTCTAACTTAATCCACGATTTCGTTTCCTCTGTGTTTGCTTCAATCTCCATTTTCCGCGTGTTATTGTGGTTTACCTCTACATTTCTTGTCCTGTGGATTCCAGAATACGTACTGTTTTGTAATGCTATCAATCGGTCTCCTTAATGTGATACAACACCAGTATCATCTCTTCGTGCCATAAAGTGTCATATCTTATAAGCCCGTTACAACAATGCCACGTTAGGGACTTGGTCGTGCCATTTCAATTTCTCTAATAATAATAATGATAATAAAATCCGTCCATCGCAAGCGAAGATGACAACAGCAGTCAGACATGTTGTGTTGCACCTCATCGGTGAGTCCGGAGGTAGCCGTGTAGTTCAATTCTGGCAAATAAACCTCTTTTACATATTTAGCATTTAAGGTCAGAGTTGGATATGTGAGTGTCAATTGTTTTGTCTTTCCGCACAGTACGTTTTTTCCAGGCCTCGGAGACTGCGCTCCCCATCAATGGAGGTGTCTGTAACAGTGGTTACAAGCCACAGTTGGCGGTCCTGTGCTAGACATCCCGCATCAGTTTACATCAATATTGAAGCGTGTCTTACATATTTTGTGGGAGTTTTTGAAGCGCTTCTTTTGTCAATCCTTCCACTCAACGCAAACATCCATTGAAGAAAGCATGTACCTTTCTAATTGTAATTTTCATTGCCCCCCCCCCCCCTCCCCCAAAACCCGTTAAAGAATAATACAATGTGACGGATATTTTACATTTCAGTTATTTTATTTCATATTTTGGTTGATGGTTGAATCTATAACACATTATTTTAATGTTATAGAAAAGAAAATGACGATAGGAAGGATTAGAGAAGTGGAACGATGTTAGAGAGATGAACATCATCATTACATCATCTGTCAGCTTGATCAGTTTAAACACCTCCTTCTGCAGGTCAAAAAATGTCTGGTACAATGGCTTGTCACGTTCACTGGCAACATTGAAATCTCCAGTAACTCTAACAAGAGAAAACAGAAAACAACAATCATAATCATTAATTTGTTAGCTTCATAGTAAATCATAGGCCACCATAAGTTGTCATAAACCACCATATGCTGCTACCATAGATTGTCATAAGCCACCACTGCAGATGTCCCCTTTTAAAACATCGATGTTTCCAGTTATTTGCAATCATTCACCTTTTTGGTCCAATGCAAAGTAATAGTAATAGTTGTCCATCACAAGTGATGAAGACCACTCTCTTTGGATTAAAGTGAGGAAGAAACTGCGCCTTTTGTCAACCTCACTCACAGAGCCTAAGCTACCTTTTGCCAGTGGCAAGACATTCATCGAGACGACTGGAGATAGCATAGGATACATATTTTGTCTCATGGTTACCACCGAAGCCTTTCCGTAAAAATGTAACCCGCAGGGTAGAAAGGTGGGATGCCATCTAACGCAGTTTGTCGTGCCTTTTCGATAACTACAAGAGGTCGTATGGACAACACTCAGCGTGTGAGTGAGTCTGGCATCTCTCCCCAGCTGTATTCAGCTCATCATAGTAGCATCTAAAATTCCCACACGCCAAATTCGTGAAGATGAACCGGCAGAACTAACCCATGAAATACGACACAGGTATAAGCGTAGTGCCATTCAGCCGGCGTCCAGACCAGGATAAACGGATGGAAGAAATCACAAAAAAATAACGAAATAACAAGTCCCGACGGAAAACAACACCACGTTTCCGTGAACACAAGTGTAAGTCGTCGACTAGTGTGAATTCCAGGCAAATCCGTGGTCTGGCGGCATCCATACTGATCCAAAACAGTAGAGAAATGTAGACTCGCAGCCAGTTATGGCGCCATCTTTGCCAGATTTAGTAGCCATAGACCGGCACACGTCACTATAACACTATAACCACCATATGTCACAATAGACCACAATACAGCATTGCATGTCACCATTAATCATCATAAACTACCATATACCACAATGGACCATCATTTGTCGCCATTAACAACCAAACTAAATCAAGTCAAAAAATACAAAGCCAAGTCAACTCGAATTAACTCAAGTCAAATGAAGCCAGTAAAGTCATTCTCACCTGAACTTGTCCTTGCGATTAATGAACAGCGACTCCAGAAGCTGGTCAGAAGCTCCCACCAGGAGGGAATAGAAGGCGTGGAATGTTCTCTCTCGATGTCCATGATACACGACTCGAGACTTCTCCAACATATAGTCCTTCACGCGGGCTGTGAGTAACATATCAGTTAGTTCAAGAAATTGGTTGGTAATAGATGATCTTATTCTTGCTGGAAACTATGCATGCGGAGGTTTTTACTTTTGGCCATGTTTCTTTGGTGGCAGGTTACAGTGGCTCTTCTTTAGTTCGGATAAGTACTAAAGAAGATGAATATGTCTCTACTGTCTGTATTGCAACGCGATTTGTCTCAGCAGGCTCAGCAGTATGGGGATCCCAGTGATATGCGATATATGTCAATATGTTTCACTTGAAATCCATTTCACGTCAGGGTCAGGTAAAACATATTGACTTATATCCCATGTCAGGTCAGGGTCAGGTGAAACAAGTAGACATATTTCCAATGTCACGTCAGGATCAAATTGATCGCGATCTCATGTCACGTCAGGGTCAGGTGAAATATATAGACATAGTTACCATGACACGGTAGGGTCAGGTGAAACATATTGACAGAGATCCCATGTCACATCAGGGTCAGTTGAAATATATTGCCTGAGATCCCATGTCATGTCCGGGTCAGCGGAAACATATTGACTGAGCTTCCATGTCACGTCAGGGTCAGCTGAAACATAATTCCCGAGATTCCATGTCATGTCAGATTCATGTTGACTAATCTCATGCCACGTCAAGATCATATTGATCGAGATCACATAAACATATTGACTGTAATCCCATCTTATGTCCTGGGAATTCTCCTGAATACAGGATGGTTTATAGCAGCCTAATCGATGAGGTGTGGATGGACATTGTGATCACCTTAGTGATGAGACTTCTGAGAAGATTAAGATTGCAGTACAGCGAGGAGGACCCGGGAAACTTCTTTAGCACGCATCAGGACATAAGAAGAACCACTAAAAGGTTTTAAAAAAGGCTAAAGGCGAGAGCTCGACTCCATCGCCCCGGGTCTCCCCATATTGCTCCGTCTCTCTGACCAGAATAGTATCCAGCCAGCAGAGAGCATCGCCTCATGTCTCACCATATTGCTGTGGCTCTCTCACCAGAATAGTATCCAGCCTGCAGAGAGCATTGCCCCGGGTTTCACCATATTGCTCCGTCTCTCTGACCAGAATAGTATCCAGCCAGCAGAGAGCATCGCCTCATGTCTCACCATATTGCTCCGTCTCTCTCACCAGAATAGTATCCAGCCAGCAGAGAGCATCGCACAAGGCACGAAACCCGTAGCTCCAACGATAAACCCAGGGATCTCCCGAAAAATTGCCATCATGAAACGACCATCGCACATCGAATTCAAATCTGGACAGTACGAACACGAGGCAAACGGCTTGACCACTTGGGCCACAGAGACCCACACTGTAAACCACTACCAGGTAAACATTGTTAAAAGTAAAGAACTCAGCACGATAGTCTCCAATAACAATATCAACAGCAACAACAACATCACCAACAATAACAACATTTTTACTGTATCATAAATGAGATATCGTTTCTAGAGCTCGTTTTCAAACCTTTTACGTTATGCATGGAGTTGCAGTGGGCCTATTATTCCCTCACAGATAAGGGGGCCCTGGAATCTACTCGGGACAGAGAACAGAGTAGATGTTGTTAATTGTATATAAGAAACACACGATGAAAATATATCCCGTTCGTTTTCCCTCCGATTATCCTGACATGGTCAAAAGCTATTAGAACTAGTCTTTCGATTACCCTGTTTTGTATTTCCTCGGCCCAGTGCATACGGCTGAACTTCAAGAGATTCACGCCCTTCGCCCTGTTTACTGATAGTGCCGATTTTTGTGCAGTTAGGAAATGGCACATGGGCCATTAACGAACTAACACATCGTCCAGGAGAGATTGGGCACTGCCCCGTTAACAACATGCCTAGGACATATCGCTCACATGCTGAGTGATCCCCTTAAGAGCTGTTGGCGTTACAGGAACGACAAGATAAGACAAGGAGTAGAAAAAACTGGTTGTGTATAAATTCTGCAATCTTCTAAATCAATATAATGACATTAAGTTACGTTAGTGATGCAGATGACGGTGACAGTCATGATGATGATAACAATAATAAGTACGAAACACTCACCACTTTCAATCTTGCCACTTGTGTTGACGTTTAGTGTAAGGAACTTAGCAAATCGACTGGAGTTATTGTTGAGCTTGGTCTTAGCGTTACCGAAGGCCTCCAATAAAGGGTTGATCTGCACAAGCAAATATATATTATATATATATAATGTTTTAAGAGTGTTCTATGTGTTGCAGCATGACAATATATGAATACATGATCCTCATAAATGGAGTTATTTCGTCAAGTCGAAAAAGTGTTCCCGCCTTTTAACAACCTAAAACACTAATTAGTATTTTGGTTTTTTTTTGCAACGTAACTTTCACCTTCGTTATGTTCTCTTCATGACCGTCTACTTCTTTTTCTAGTTTCTTTGTTCTTGTTCTTGCGTTTTCGTCTTTTCCATGTTGTTAATATTTCATGTTATTTGTGTTCTTCCGTTCATCCTGTTTTTTTTTTCTACCGGCCAGTTCCTTTCTTCTTCTTCTTCTTCTTGTTCTTGTTCTTCTTCTTGTTCTTGTTCTTCTTCTTCTTCTTCAACTTTCTATTCTTTCATCTGTTCCTTCTTGCTCTTTCTATAGTTGCTACCTCTTCTTCTTTTTATTACTATTTCTTCTTCTTCAACATTTTGAAATTTCCTTTTCTTTCTTCGTTCTCTTCATAACATTCGTACTTGTTCTTCTGCTTCAGCTGCTCCTTCATCTTTCTGTATTTTTTTAATTTTTCAAATTATTTTCGTTCTTCTTTCCTTGTTCTTTTTACTACTGTCTCTTTTCTAAGATTATTCTGCCTTCTTCTCCTCCTCTACTTTTTTTTATCTCTTTCTTTTTCTTCTTCCTCTAGTTCTTTTCATTTTTTCTTCTTCTTTTTGCACGTCTTTTTTCTTATTCTACTACTTTTTTCTTTTTCTTGTTTTTGACACTTTGTGAAGACATTTTAAAACGATATAGTGACGAGGGAGAAGTCTGAGGCAGACCGCAATGTTTATGATGGAAACGTATGCTTATTTGAAGAATAAACTGTTTTGTGTTGACAAGAGAACCGTGATATAGACGAATGTTTTTAATAAAAGAAAAATGATTATTTGTGAGCAATGAACGAAGAAGAACAAAAATAAAAAAAGAAGAGAAAAAATAAGAATGGATTTTCCAGGACATATATACATGTCAAGATCTTTATTATATAGAGTACCTGAATGATTCTGTCCTGCAATGGTTCATACTCGCTGCCAGCTATGTTCATCAAGTGACGGACTAAGTGTTTAGTGGCTTCTGTCTTTCCTGATCCAGATTCTCCGCTGACCAAAATTACCTATTCAAAATGAAAAACAAACAAGTTGCGTACTTTCTGTGATTCTGTAGGGTGAGGCATGTTCGAGGGTTACAGGAAACGTAGTGTCAAAACTGGGTTCTTCCAACACAGCCTGTCCGAGAACGATTTTCATAATCTTCTGACTAAACACTATCATCAATCAAGATTTACTAGCTTGGAGAAACCAAAAAGACACGCAGACCATCATTAGCAGGGCGACGCTGGAATTGGGAAGGTCAAGTTCTAAGAAGAGAATATGCCACTATCATCAGCACCGTAATGTCATGGAGCACGGAGGGAAGTCGAAAGAGAGGTTGATTTAGGACAACATTTTGAAGAACCATAGCAGCTGAAATGTAAGTCATGAACCAGAACTAGGGCATTGTACGAAATGGGGGACCTTAGATCTGGCGAAGTATAGGTAGTTTGTTGCGCTCTTAACGACGTCATAAAAATGTGACGGTCAATGACAGTCTAACTAGTCTCTCATTGGTCAAGGATTGAAGAACAAGGGGAAGATAATATACAAAATAAGCAAATCTTCTTTCAAACAATTCTCTCTTCTACACCCGAACCTCCTTCCCCAACCACCCAATCTCTCTCTCTCTCTATCTCTCTCTATCTCTCTCTCCCTCTCTCTGTCTGTTTCATCTTCACTCATTTTTTGTTGCTGTAAACATAATTTAATTTCAATAATTAATGATACATACATGTAGACTGCAATACAAAATATCTCGGTCCTTGCGTGTACAATAATTCAATTCCGGAATTAAAAAATTAAATTCACTTCAACACTGGTTCTAAAATTCAATGTAAAAGAGTTTTTTAACATAAATCTTTGAAAGAAAATAAAAATTGACTCTTTCCAGATATGAATCATCATCGATTTCAAAATCTGCCACTGCATCACTCTTGCCAATTGAGCTATCATTCCAAACACATTTATGGTAATAATTATTATGTCCCTTGATTTTTGTGACGTAATATTGATATATTAGAGGTCACATGTAAAGGTGCTATTTTTGGTATGATGATTGACACCCCGACTAACAGCGAGAATTATGATTAAAGACATTCTCATGAGAAGACCGAATAATTGAATTTTCTGATTTGATAAGTATTCAAAACAAGGGGTTGGTCCCATCATATTTCTATTGTCTTTATTTCTCATTTTATCTCTCCTCGTGACACCAATAAATTTCCTGGGACATTTGATGTCACACACTGTAGTTTTCATCTTCTATGCCTAGGATTCTGCCCAAGTTTGACTATAGTATCATAAAGTTAATAAAACAATACTGTTTATCAGCTGAGGAGAACGATATCTAAACCGCTAAAAGCCAAACCGGTGCACTGTGAGGTGAGAGAACTGGCCAGCTGCCTTTATTCCGCAGCCATTCATTCTTCCCCCGGCACTTTTCTTAGGTGGAAATAATGGCCGCAGTGATTGTGAATGTTAAACACTGATGACGTAGACAATAACATTGGTAAAAGATACCTGATTTTGTCCCAATTTTCGTATACCCTGGTAAGCTTTGGCGGAGACGGCAAACAGGTGTGGTGTATCTGATATACTGTGTTCAGTGTATCCTTGGAAGTACTGAAAAGTAGACAATCGTCACTGAGACAGGTAAACAAACTGACTTGATACAAAAAGTCTGTAACACTTCATCCCTAACAGCTCTGTCTACTATATGAATACTTTTACCTTTTTATTGACATCCTCTATTATAGAAGACTCACCAATTCATGCTTTTGCAGACACCATTCACACAGACTGAAAGGTTGCTGCGTTTCAAGAGTGTCCGAGTAATAGAGCGCAATCTTCTCAACGTATTACAGGTGGTTCGATTCTTGTTATCGACACACTACAGTCGTCCAAGCTGGTCTAGTACAATGAAGTCCAGAACACACCATCCCCGACAGCAAGGCCTGATATGAAACTACTTTTACGTTTCCCAGATTTGAGAGAAAACTCTAGAACAGGGTCCTCAACCAGTAGGGAATCCCCCCCCCCCCCTCTTCTCCCTCCGCCCCTCTCGGGAAGGTGAGGATGATTTTAGGATTTCAAAGTGGAATTCGTTGAGAAGGGTGATAGAGAAATGCTTTAGTTTAGTCTGTTGAGTAATTAGTTGTGAATATTTAACAAACTATTTTTATTTTAGGTGTAAAATTCATCAACATTTTCTATTGCTATAAAATTGGGGAACACTATAAGATCAATCCAAGGAAATGTTTACGTACTAATATACATAATATAACGTAGATGGATAAATAAGTAGATGGATAGATAAATAGATACGTAGATGGATGGATGGATGGAAGGATGGATGGATGGATAGATGGATGGATAGATAGATAGATAGATAGATAGGTAGATAGATAGATAGATAGATAGATAGATAGATAGATAGATAGAAACAAAAATGGACAGAAATTAGAAGAAACAAAATATATGTACGAGCACATAAGTATAGATCTTTCTCTCTCTCCTACTCTCTCTCTCCCACTCTCACTCGCTCTATCTATATATATATATATATATATATATATATATATATATATATATATATATATATATATATATATATATATATATGATGTTCGTCCATCACATATGATGAAGACCACTCGTTGTGCTCAGCCGTGTGGACAGTCTTTTCTATTGTTGTGTCCGCTGAAACGGGTGACTTGCTCGGTAATTTGAATTAAAGTGCAAAAGAAACTGTTCCTTTAGTCAGCCTCACTCTCTGGTGCTGAGCTACCCCTGGCCAGTGGCAAGATATATATCGAGACGACTGGAGATAGCACAGGATGCACATTTGTCCTCAGGGTTTACTATCGAAGCCTTTCCTGTAAACAGGTATCCGCAAGGCAGTGGGAGAGGGCAGGAGAGGGTGGGACATTACATCTGACGTTGTGTGTCGTGCCTTTCCTATAACTGCAATAGGTCGTAGTGACATCACTCAGCGTATGAGTGACTTGGGCATCTCTCTCAGACTGTACTCTAGTCCATTATAGTCATGTCTAAATTTCACACACTAAAACCGACCCTATTTGCAACTAAGGCGAAGGGCGCCAATCTCGTGAATTTTAGTCGTGTGAACTAGACTATGAAATATGACATAGGTTTAAGCGTAGTATTATTCATTTAGTCGATGTCTAGACCAGAATAATCGGTCGGAAGAAAACACACAAAAATCAACGAATTAAGCAGTTCAAATGGAAAACTACAACATTTTTCCGGGAAAACAAGTTTAAGTCGTCGACTAGTGTGAATTCCAGGCAAATCCTGGATCTGGCGGCATCATAATGAAATAAAACAGCAGTGCAATGTAGACCCGCAGCAGGTTACGGCGCCATCTTTGTTGCTGGTGTATGAATGTATGTGTGTATGTGTGTGTGTATATGTGTGCATGTGTGTGTATATGTGTGTATGTGTGTGTGTATGTGTGTAGGTGTATGTGTGTATGTGTGTGTGTGTATGTGTGTATATGTGTGTATGTATGTGTATGTGTGTATGTGTATGTGTGTATGCATGTGTGTATATATGTATGTATGTGTGTGTATGTATGTATATGTGTGTGTATGTGTGTGTATGTGTGTGTCTATGTGTGTGTGTATGTATGTATGTAAATACACATAGACAAACTTACTTTATAAGTGCAAAGTTCCAGAGGTTTGAACGGGTTGACTGAGATGAGAACTTCGCCACATCGTGTCTGAAAGCAGCAATTATTCTTATAAATTTATTGTTTTGAAATATTGAATAAATGCTTTGCAATTTTGAATTGAACAAAATAATGATTTAAAAAGTTCTTTCCGAGTTCAATAGAGAAAACACGAGAGGAGCAGACTGGCAACATGGCTCTTTCCAAACAAATGAAGATATACAATTTATGGCAATGCAATCCCACAGAAAGTGTAACAGCGTCATGAATAACGAATACGAGGATTAGTAAGGAAGTCACAAACTCATATCGATAACAGGCTTTGGTACACTCATAAAGGGAGGGGATAAGTATATCATCGTTGGTGGCGATTATCTTGATATATAAGGGACAATGTATGGACAATAATAAATGGTTTTAAAGTTCGCATTAGATATTATAAATTATTTTTTTAGTCAGAGAGAGAGGTGAATGATTTGAATGCATTACAGCTAGAAATAGTGGAGGCAGGGTCAATTTATTCATTCAAGAATAGATTGGATGCAAATAGGTATTTTTATTAATTTAATGTAAAAGAAACTGGTTGTATTCATATGCTTCAGTCTTATAAACCAGTATAACATCGTTAAGTTAAGGTCCTCGGTCGTTCTGTCCTGTTCATCTGTTTCAGGTCTGTTCACACCTTCCCTGTTTCCGTTATGTTTATCTCGACCTCTCTTACCCTTAGTGTTTGATCTACCTCTGCTTGACAAATGCTTCAGGTATTCTAAAACAGAGACGCCCTTGTAATCTATCAGCTTGTTTCCTCAATGTGTATCCTGTCCAAAGGGAGTGCCTTCTCGCATCATGTTCCATTGCTGTATGTCTGGTTCTTTCCAACAGATCCACATTTTGGATATTTTCATACTATTTCACCCCATCTATTCTGCGGAAGCAGACATTTGTGAAAGTCTGTACCTTTTTCGTTGTTGTTTTTGTTGTTCTTCCTGTTTCAAAGTCAAGTAATAGAACGCACTTTACATATCTATTGAAGATTTGTATTGTATTGAAATTTATTTCTTTTAATTTATGTAATTTCTTCAATGCAACGAAGAGTAGCGAAGCGTTAGAATAGACTGGATAGGTTCAGCTATCCAAAATGGTTTGAAGAATTAGAGAAGACATCCCTTTGCATAAAACAGATATGAAATAAATTCGAAATTGAAATTGTAATGGTCTTTTTGCGATGCGGCAAAGTGAAATTAGCAGTTACTATTGGAAAGGCAAGCTAATTGCGTTCAGCCTATCACAGCGCATGAATCAGGTCAGTTGGTAGCTAGGAAAGAGTCATTACTGAGCTACTTTTTCCCCACAGCCAACTAGTCACAAATTAGGCCGGCCTTCCCTGACTGAGAGTGTTACACTCCAGGCTCTGAAAGTGTGTTTCAAATGTTATTTCAGTGCAGTTTTGTTTAGTTTTGTGATTGCGACTTGATCCAGTGTTAAATGAGAGATATTTTAAATAGAAATTATTTTTACACAGCAACGAAACCAAGACACTTAGAACTGATTTACAAGAGATCGTAGACAGCTCTGCAAAAGTACGTTTTCGACATGGGTTTTAACTACCTCATTCAGCTCAAACACCAAATACTTTTCAACAATTATTCTGCATCGTTAAGTGTGCCCTTTTATGTTTTGTGACTCAGCTTACTCTAAAATTAACATCACGCTTCGCTACTGACAATGACACGCTCCGGCACTGGCAATGAAAGCTCATCGTGCCTTTTGTATTCTTATGTTGATATCTTTATTTCTACCGCCTACTTTGTATATACTGCCAGAAAGATATAGGAATGATTACACATCAGATAGGAACGCTTCTCCCAACACAATCTGCAACAGGAATGCTTCTTATCATCACTTGGCTTAGCTTCATTCTTTCTAAATCTCCCGCTACCAAACCCTGAAAGGGCTTACGTAGCAAAATGTAGTCCAGAGAACGGAATGCGTTGTGTCGTAGTTTACAGCGTGACTGCGATATTTGCACCTTTCGGTCCTTCTTCTTCTTCTTCATCGTACGCAGTCAGACAGTAACCATTATTTTTTCGAAAAAAGCGGCGGTCATCCAGAGGCTGTCGACACTGCCAAAGAGCTTGTCTTGTGGTTCCACTGGTGATGGCCACATCTGCTCTCTCTGATCCTCGTATGTCGGGCAGTTCTGCAGCAGATGCTCAGCGGTAATTTTCCCGGTACCACACGGGCATTCGTCGGTACCACCTATCTTCAATTTGTTGAATAGGTGGTACCTCAGTCTATTGTGGCCAGTGCGAAGTCTGAAGACAACGACCTGCTCTCTTCTGTTCAACTGGTAATAGGCATCGTTTTTGGTGTAGCCGGTATGTTCAGTTTCCCATTTGGTCATGTATCTGGCTTTAATAAGCCGTTTTGACTCTTCGTACGTCATACTAGTATCTGTTTGTGGTAGCCTTGCACCTTCTTTTGCCAGTCTGTCTGCCTCCTCGTTGCCTTGGATGTTGCAGTGTGATGGGACCCACTGCACCACTACCCTTTTTTGGTGCGGACTGCTGGCATAGTTGACAGAGTACTGCTCTTAAGTCATTAAGCTCAGTGTTTTTCTGGCTTTTTAGCGCTGTGACTACGGCCAGAGCATCTGTAAGCAGGACTGTATGGCTTTCATTTTCTTTATGTGTCACCATTTCTTCCATTGCCCCCCTCAGTGCCTCGGCCTCCGCTCTGAAATTGCTTGTGTACTTACCAGTAGCGAATGACAGTGTTATTTTTCTGCCATTTGGTAGGTTCAGGAATGCTCGTGCCCCTCCGTTCTGTGTAGTGTTTGTTACAGAACCGTCGGTGTATGCATGGGTCCAGTCCATGCTTGGGTAGTTTTTCGATATAAAGCTTAGGGTAGTATCTCTCCTTTCTTTTTCAGTCTGGCAGTTTTTGTTTCCAATACCTGGTATATTTTCTACCACCTCTGGACATATATCCTGCCTCCAGGTAGGCTTTCGTACAGTAGTGATGGGCTTTGGTGTTGTTAGTGGTTTTATGGGATCTTCGTGCATCTTTGCTTTGGCTATTTCTGCAAAGTTTCTCCGCTTTAGTTTCCCATTTCCCAAATTGTTTAGTCTCGGGTGCATTGGATGGTCAGTCAGTCTTCGGAGTTTCTCTGACTGCAGCTGGGCTCTGCAGTCTCTTCTATCGGTCATGGATTGCAGTTTTGTAATCTTTTCAAGCTCTACAATTGGCGTTGACTTCATGCCTCCTGTTATAACTCTCATGGCTTAGTTTTGAAGTTTGCTAACTTTATCGAAGTTCGCCTTTGCTGCTGTTGTCCATGCCGCAATGCCATACTCGAGAACTGGTCTCACTCTTCCAGTGTACAGTTTCTTTAGTACCTTTCGGTCCAACACATGCAACTTCAGCAAGCAATTTTTTAGTACCGGTTATCATTCCCTCTTCGATCCCTTCTCCTTAGCCAGTCTGCTCGGCTGCAGCCTGTAATCCAGGATCACCGCGTGGAGGTGTAGAGGGGTCTTGGCAGCTCTAGTTCGCTGACCCTGACGCTGGCAGTCAGCTATCGGTCGCTGACCACTGCAACTCATGCGCTACTCATCATCTGTATCATCAGTTCATGTTCACCTTGTTATTGACGGACTTTGGACAACAACATCAGCAAATAACAATTTATTTCAGTGGAATTTGACAAAAGAACTTGCTGATCTATAGCCTTGTCGATGGCTTGTTTCTTCTGACCACAACTACACCAAAATGTGACAAAACAAACATAAATATGCTTCCCATAAAATAAGAATAAAACAAAGATTTTGAATACACTCCATGTTACATCCGTCTGACGGTATGTTCAATCCATTTACACTTCATCTTCTGATTCTCTAGTTAATTGTTGATGTCAGCGTGTTCTTGATCCGTGTTCTGCATTGTTATCCAATATGTGAAGTAGTTGCCAAAGATTGAATATAAGAACTCAATCGGTAGAAGCCGGATTGAACCTCAAATAAGGCCATTGCTTGTATTCTGAAATGCGCTTTAATTCTTCGTTGTTCGCTAGCAAATATATTTTCATTATAAATTTGGGGGTTCGGAAGGAGGACTAAAATCTGGTGAGGCAAAATATACTGACCGGACATGTTAGCCATGTTTAGGCAAAAACATACTGGACAAGCCCTTCACCACGGCTTCCTTGTAGCTCTCCCTGGAAACGGGCTGTTGTCATGGCAGCCTGGCTAACGAGGTAAGGAATCGACGTGATCCCAGTAGTAGTGAGTAACACGCAGATAAAGCCAAGCATAGCACAACCGCATGGAGGACCCATGTCTACCTTCATCAGTACGTTGGGAATAGGAGGAAAGCTACGACAACTCGCCACTTAACGTCCTTTTTAGGGCGCACAAAAAAGTAATCCTACTCATTGTGGGCATTCAACAACAACAACGTAAATGTTGGATGTTTGTCTCACTCAACAACAACAACGTAAATGTTGGGGGTTTGTCTCATTCAACAACAACAACGTAAATGTTGGGGGTTTGTCTCATTCAACAAGAACAACGTAAATGTTGGGGGTTTGTCTCATTCAACAAGAACAACGTAAATGTTGGGGGTTTGTCTCATTCAACAAGAACAACGTAAATGTTGGGGGTTTGTCTCATTCAACAAGAACAACGTAAATGTTGGGGGTTTGTCTCATTCAACAACAACAACGTAAATGTTGGGGGTTTGTCTCATTCAACAACAACAACGTAAATGTTGGGGGTTTGTCTCAGGTTTCTCCCAATATACAGTAAACTTCTTTAAAAAAAAACTCACATCTGTTTCCCTCATATAATAAAATGCAATGATAAAGTTAGTAATACGGTAATGTGGGAAAGAACTTAACACATGACAATGGAACTAGACGGAAGTGAAAGCGTTGGCGATGAATAGGAAACACATTACATAAAAAAAACCCAACTGAAAGCATAAAATGGCAGTCACTGTTCTGGAATCCTGATGACAGAAGAAGTTGTGGCAGACCTTAATACTCACGGAGACGGGTGGAGAAATAAACGGTAGGAAAGACGATATTGCAGAGCTGGAAATGGTGTATGGCATAAATACTTGGCGACCATTTGTTAAGTTTTATGAAGAAAATGTAAGAAATATTTTACAACAAATGACGACGATGTAAATGGGCTTGAGAAAAAAATAATAAAGCGCAGCGAAAATAATCGAAGACGATCTTTGGTTGCAGCAGTGACGTTCCAAGCCGACCATTGGTTGCAGCAGTGACGTTCCAAGCTGACCATTGGTTGCAGCAGTGACGTTCCAAGCCGACCATTAGTTGCATCAGTGACGTTCCAATCAGACCATTGGTTGCAGCAGTGACGTTCCAAGCCGACCATTGGTTGCAGCAGTGACGTTCCAAGCCGACCATTGGTTGCAGCCGTGACGTTCCAAGCCGACCATTGGTTGCAGCAGTGACGTTCCAAGCCGACCATTAGTTGCAGCAGTGACGTTCCAAGCCGACCATTGGTTGCAGCAGTGACGTTCCAAGCCGACCATTGGTTGCAGCAGTGACGTTCCAAACCGACAATTGGTTGCAGCAGTGACGTTCCTAGCCGACCATTAGTTGCAACATTTGCGCTTCAAGCCGACCATTCGGGTCAAGCTAATTTTTAATTTCATCATCGTCTTTTCTGTCCAGGTAAGTCGCTAGTTGTATCAACTACGTGTCAGATGTTAATATGCATTTGTGCTTATGTAATGTGTGTTTAGTGTCTTCAATCCATCGTTTCATCTGTCCTTCTCTAACTCTGCAGACATCCACATGACTACAAGCCTCAAGAACACGGTGCAAGAATTTGGCCAGTACGGTGTAAAAAACAAACACGAGGCAATATAATCAACTGGTTGTAAAATAAGTACGGCTGAATAGGGGGAAGTCTGATTATCAATTGTCAGTCAAAACCTTCCAGCCCCCAATGTCCTCGTCTTTCCTGACGTTTATATATCAACCAATTCTCTGTGAATTTTACGATATGCTACGTCTTCTGTCTTCAGGATTCCAGAACATTGACTGCCATATAATTCTATCTGTTGTCTTCATGGGCCACAAACTCTCCTCTTCATAAGTGTTTAGGTCTGCGTCTACGTCTCTAGCCTTGTGGATTCCATAACAGTGACTGTCTTATAACGGTATCAGTTTTCCTTAATGTGTGTTCTATCCATCATTAATGTCGTCTCTGTCTGCTTGATTTCAAAGCTTCTTACGCCATTTGTTCTGCAAACAGTGGCCGTATAATAATTCACAGAATAATAGAAAATCAATATGAAAAAAATGAGCACAAGCTATCACCTTAGAGATTACTACAGCCGGATATAACTAAATCAGAGATACAAAATACTTTGCAATGGCCACCATTAAACAAGTCACCAGTGCCGGATGACATCCCTTCCAAACTAATCAAGGCAACAAAATATGTAGGGATAACCTGGCTTAAGACTGTATAACCTAGTGTGGATTAAAAAAGAAACACCAGAAGACTGGAGAAGTGCAACAATACTTCCCATATGAAAAAAAGGTAAGCAAAAAGGACTTCAAAATTTACTGGAAAGATATTCTGTAGAATTCTCGAAAAAGACTACTCCCAATCGAACAACCACAGCTTAGCGAAGCACACATGGGATTTAGGAAAAACTGGAGCTCTACAGATGCAATCTTCGCACTCAGACAACCAGCTGAGAAAATAATCCAGTATGGTCAAACACTACACATTGCTTTCGTGGACCAAAGAAGTGGACACAAAGAAGGCATTCGATCGAGTGGACAGATACCAACTGTGGACAAGATTATAATGTTATGGAGCAAATCAACATTTGACCAACTTTTGCAAAAGGCTTTATGTAAATAGCGAATGTACAGTAAGAAAAGAGGACGGCGTGGCTTAGTGGATAAGTGGCACGGCTCACAATCCGAAGGTGCTGGGTTCGATCCCCATCACAGCACCGGCCGTTACCCCGGGGAAGCAAACCCTTAGAAAATGCAGGAGGAAGCAGACCCTTACATAAAATGCATGCTGAAGTCGGATGCATTGGGCCGACAGGCGCAAAAATAAAAACCACAGTGCAACGCACACCACCTTGGGGATTAGAGAAATAAGGCGAACGCAAAAAAACAACAACAAAAAAACAAAACAAAAACAGTAAGAACAAACGCAGGATGTTCAGAAAAATGTCATATTAGATCCGGTATATGGCAAAGTTGTGAACTATCTTATTTACTGTTTATCACATATTTAAATGAAGTGTATAACAAAAAAACTACAATAAAAGTTTAAGGGAACTACCTCAGCGATCACTTAAATGAACTTCTCTTTGCTGATGACCAAGCACTAATAGTAACCTCCGAAAATCAACTACAGGAACATATTAACAATCTTAATTAGGTATATGCGGATTACAGTAAGAAAATAAACATAAAGAAAACCGAAGTTATGACAATAATTGCAAGAAAAGAAAAGGAAACAATATTCATACAAAACCTATAAATAAAACAAATGACAAATTTCATGTACCTGGGTAAAAATCTCAGCAGAGGTAAAGGGCGAAATCCAAAACAGATGCAATAAAGCAAGTCAAATCATTGGGCAGATTTTCCCAATATTACAATGTAAACATGTAACAATGGCTACACAAAAAAACGCTAAACAACAAGATATTCCTACCCACATTGTGGTGTCAGTGCCATGATTGTATATTAACAAATAAATATAAAAGAAACATCGTAACAACAGAGATGGCATGCCTGCAACGAATGCTAGGAGTAACTTTTTTTGTTTGTTGTTTTGTTTTGTGTTAGCCTTATTTCTTTATTCCCCAAGGCGGTGTGCGTTGCATTGCGGTTTTTATTTTGCGCCTGTCGACCCGGTGCATCCGACTTCGGCATTCATTTTATGTTAGGGTCTGCTTCCTCCTGCATTTTCTACGGATTCGCTTCCCCGGGGTAACGGCCGGAGCTGTGATGGGGATAGAACCCAGCACCTTCGGATTGTGAGCCGTGTCACTTAACCACAAGCCGACGCCGTCCCCACGCATGAAGTAACAAAAATGGATTGAATCAGAAACGAAGATATTAGTAGACAAGTAAGTACAACACCAGAGCTACACGTCACAAGAGACAGCAAACCAAATGGTTCGATCACGTGACACACAGATACCAGATAATATCCATCCAGAAAATTAATTGGTTTGGATACATTGTGAGAATGCAGCTAAACCCCATTCTTCATGCAACCTTCTACAGGATAACATCGGGAAGAGGGAGAGGCAGATCGAGGAAAAGGTGGATAGACAGCGTAAACGAAACCTGTCATACAATGGGGTAAAATGTTACTCGGGCCCACGAGAAAGACGAAAGACAAATACATGCCACGACAATGGACTACAACCCGGTAGAAAGTGAGACGACAATGGGCTACAACCCGGTAGAAAGTGAGACGACAATGGACTACAACCCGGTAGAAAGTGAGACGACAATGGGCTACAACCCGGTAGAAAGTGAGACGACAAAAAAATTAGAAGAAGTATCCATCAGAAAACAATACCATATCGATACAATGGATGCAGGGCAAAAGGCCACACAGGCAAAAGATGGACAGCAGAGAAAACATAAGTAGTGACGCTTCTCATGTACGAAGCACATACTAGGACCCGGTCAAGAAACCTCTTCATAACCTGACGCTGAAAGACACATGCACATTCTAGGGTCCCGTCAATAACCTCTTCATAACCTGACGCTGAAAAGCACAAGCATATACTAGGGTCCGGTCAAGAAACCTCTTCATAACCTGACGCTGAAAGGCCCAAGCACATACTAGGGCCCGGTAAAGAAATCTCTAGCTCTATGCACAACCTCCTTTTTTCGGTTTACGACATGCTTGAGAGATTATAGTGCCCTTTTTATTGTAATCACTCAAACTCTCGAGGTAAGGTGTTCGCCTCGGGTGCCGGAGAATGTGGGTTCGAATCACGGTGAAAACCGAAATTTTTTCAAGTGGATCTTCTGGTAAAAATGCTTCTAATCTCTGGATAGTGAGATTGAACTCACGTGTCAGTGTCAAGCACATTAAAAATCCCTTGGCAGTTAGAAATCGAAAAGATAAGGCCTAACAACCACTGCCCTACTCAATTCAACATTCAAGTTAAAAATCTACCCAAATTATGTGTACCTTGCCCCATGGCTAGTAAGCCGCATGAAGTTTCAAATACCTACTACAGATAGCGGATAGCCATCGGCTACCTGGCAACAGACATTAACATGCCTATTTGAATACCAGGATTCCAAGTATTCAAAATATTAATAGATCATTAGCATATTAGTCAAATAACAAAATACGTAAACAATAGCAAAGGTAACAAATAATTGTGTACTGAACAGACAATAATTCTCGTGTACTCACATAAATTAGGTCGTGTTTAAATCTCCTTTCAATAGAGTCTGTGATTGTGTCAAGGGTCAACTCCTGTAGTTTCGCCAAATCATGCATGTGCAATGGGTTGTTTTCCATGAAAGATGACGTTTTTAGAATGGAAACCAAACCATCCCGGTAACCCTCAGCCGGACGTGATGAAGGACCGACAGACACCATTTCTATACCAGCCGATAATTTTTTGTTTATGTTCCTACTAGTTGATGGATTTAGTCTTTTCCTGGGCTGTATTTTTGTGTCATTCTGGTCTGCATCAGTATCATAATCTGGTGGGTCTGTATCCTCGAAAGACCACCCCTTACCCCTTATAGTTGTGCCTAAACTTCTGGACAATGAACTGGCTGCACCGACGCTATCTCCATAATCCGCTTCAGGAACAGTCTCCATGGGCTGCAATCGATTATCTTTTCTACTTTTATTCATATTTGTTGCTAACGATAATGAATCATTCCAATCAGTTTTTGAAAATCCGCCTGGGAATGTGTTCGTCATTTTGTCTTCGTCTTCTTCATCGTCGCTGTTACTCTCTTCGTCGTCTTGACTGTGTTCGTCACTTTGGCCGATATCTTCTTCTGATTCTTCCTCCTCAATATCATTGTTTTTCTCTACGTCATCGATCCGGCTGTAAGGAAACTCTAGCTCCTCAACATCTTCCTTGCTGACCTCATCGCCGTCCAAGTTGTCTTCTGTGGCAATGCTGGACAGAGACCTGTCAATATAGACAATATGGTATATATTATTGTAGGTTTATTGATTATGTTACGTGTACAGGCCCTAGTTTTACAGGAGCCCAAATAAGGAGCTAATAATAGTGGCAGAGTAACTTGTAAGAGGCGACTGAGGAGGGTTTGGCATGGGGCTGGCTGCCCTATTCTATAGAAATGTTTTTTCCTAATAACTTCAACAGGTATAGACAGTTGATGACTTAGCAAGTATTTTCTAGACACGTATGCTCCACAGGGAGCTGAACAGGTTTTGATTGATTGACCACAACTTCTTTAGTCACTTCTTTCTTTCTTTCTTTCTTTCTTTCTTTCTTTCTTCTTCTTCGTCTTTTTCTATTTATTAAAGTTTTACTCTTCTTCTTTCTACGTTTGCTGCTTATATTTATTATTACCATCATGTAAATGTTACTTTTGATTTTCATCTATGTGTCTTCTTCTTCGTGTCCTTCACCTCCATTTGTTCTCTTCTTTTTGGCCTCCTCTATTTCATTGGCATCCCTACTATTCTAGCCCTCTACACTCTTTGTGTTCTCTCCATCTCGTGTACTCTCACTCTTTATCTCTTCCTTCTTGCCCTCTCCCTCTTCTTGTCCTGACCTTGTACTTGTTCTTCTCTTCTTGTCCTCCCATCTCTTCTTGGCCACCGCTATCTCATTGTCGTGCCTACTCTTCTAGCCCTCCTCACTCTTCTTGTTCTCTCCCTCTCATATTCTCTCACTCTTTATGTTATCTCTCCGTCTTCTTGTCCCCTCCCTCCTTTTGTACTGTCCGTCCATTAGTACCATCTACCCTTCTACTTATCAATACAAACTCCTTCTCTTCACTTTATGGCTTACCGTATCTATAGGATAGGATACCCGGCCCCATGCCCAAAACTTCTTAGTCTTATCTTAAAACCTCCCCAGCTTGATACAGTGACGATATCCTTCTACACACTATTCAAACCCAGATACACTCGGAACAAGAGCAACCCTCGTCACGTAATTTAATATGTTAAATGTGAAGTTATTTTGCTAAAGTTTAATAGAAACAGTTCTTATCAGTAACACCAAGTAAATGGAGCAAGCAGACGGGACATAATGTACACCTTTTAGAAGGCCAGGAAATGGGGACAGACTATATCATTTAATTTAATAACAAATACCAAGTTCTACAAGAGCTATATGATGACGAGGAGAAAGACATTAATAGAACGTTTGAACAGGCCAACGAGATGTAGAATCAGACATGTGAAGAAACTTTAAGATTCAAGAGAACCCAACACAAAGAATAGATCACAACAGAGATATCACATACAATAGAAGAAAGGAAAAAGAAGAAAGATATACTCAATAATTGCCAAACCCGAGCCACCAAAGCAGAAACCCAATGAGACGACATCGGTACACACAAATAGGTCAAGAAATGTGTAAAGAAAAATAAAAGAGAATGTATTGACAAATTGGCACAGGTAACAGCTGAGAGAGGACATATGAGAGATCTCTACTTATTAACAAAGAAAATGTCACACACACACATGCATGTATGTATGTATGTATGTATGTATGTATGTATGTATGTATGTATGTATGTATGTATGTATGTATGTATGTATGTATGTATATATATATAAATATATCTATATATATATATATACATATATACATACATATATATATATATATATATATATATATATATATATATATATATATATATAAATGTATATGTATGTATGTATGTATGTACGTACGTACATAAATATATCCAGGCAAACCAATCAAAAATAGTGAAGGCAATAAATTTACATAATCGGAGGAACAACAGAATCGATGGGTTGAGTATTTCAAATGAAGTCTAAACAGACCTCCACCACAAGAAGCACCAACGACCCTACCATCAGAGAAAACCCTGTACTTAAACTTAGACTACAACCAAACAAAGTAAGATATCAATTCAAAGGGCCATATTCAAACTCAAGAAAGGGAAAATGACAAGACCAAATGAAATAACAGCAGAAACTGTAACGACAGAAACAGATTAAGCCAACGGTAGATTGAGAGGATTATTTAAGTCGAAATGGGAAGAGTAGAGAGTGCCAAGAGATTGGTAAGAACAGCATCTGATTAAATGGAGAATGGAGATCTGGCAGATTGCAGCAATGGCAGTGCAAGGATGGATATTCAACACAATCATCGTGGACGGATTACAAGCGGAAGTAACATTAAACTCGGAGAAAAACAGACAGGATGTTGTCAAGGAAGATGATGCACAGACTATATAGCTACTCTACGCATCACAGTAGAACAAAGTATTGAATGGAAATCATCCCTACACACACTTTTTATAGATTGTGAAAAGGCGTTTGACAGTGAGGATCGAAGTGCTCTTCGCAACTGCTGCAGTACACTGGGATACCATACAATTATATGGCCATCAAAACGTCGTTCTGAGTGTCCAACCGTTATTTGGCATGCGCACCATGTGACCAGCCAATGGTGTTTGTGAGACAACGCAGCCTCCGCAACATCTCGTAATAGGGTGCGTTATCTGATTTCGTCAATTTTGATTAATTTATTGATCTTCTACTTCTTCTGCGTTCGTTTTCAATCTCCCGCTACCAAGTCATGAACAGGACTTTCCAAGTAGCAGAATGTAGTCCAAAGAACGGAATGCGTTGTGTCGCTAGTTTACAGCTTGACTGCGATATTTGCACCTTTCGGTCCGACACATCCGTCGTCGGCAGCTGAAATCAGTGATCAAAATCCAGAGAACACGTCTTTCCATCGCTCGCTGGATAACGTTGAGTTTGTCTGCATCACCGTTGTGTAAATTCCACACCCCACAGCCATAGATCAAGGCTGGTTGATCTTGGAATTGAAAAAGTGCACCTTTGCCATGCCCTTGTGCATTCCTTGAAATACAAACATTGTTTTGACAATTCAATGATTACGTGTTCCTTGATTTAATTTAAATCAACTCCACCAATTCTTCAAGAATAAAGGAAGGGTTGCGGAGGATGTTATATGTTATGTTGCTCTGTCTTATTTAGCCAATGCCGATGTACCAATCAGAATTGGAAAAGCAATAACAACACTCCTGACACTAAACAACATATGGAGATGGACTAGGTGTTCATCGCTGGAAAATTGTAAGTCACGTAAATGTACCTGGTATCAGCTTTCATGATGTGGGGGTTTCCAGGCACAAATTCACAGCTGGGTAAGTGTTAGAGATTTCGATGTACGAGGTCTCAGCTTTCTTGAGCTGGGATGACCAGTTATTTTTCTACCTGCTTTGCATTATTGAAATCTTAAATAATCAAGTACGATTTCACAGCTGAGTAAGCATTAGACAGTATAAAAACATGCACAAGTATAGCCGATAAACCGAAACAAAAATATGGACACAACCTACGTTACAACCAATATGCCTTCATCAGAAACAAGAAGCGACACAAACGAAAATAATTATCAAATCATGGGACTAACAAGAGTATTTGTTTCAGTGCGGTCATCTGGATAATATCGTTTTATAATGGTACTTTCAGTACCGCCACAGCCTCGCTTTATCATTGCGTGCATTGTAATAGTCAGATACTAATTTACTGCTTGGTAAGTACTACAGATTTTAATGTACGAGGACTTTCGTGAGGTGGGGCCAAGTGACATACTAAGACCCCCATCTCATAAGATGATCAGGTGAAACATGCTACCATAAACTTCATCTCCGTAAGGACCAGATGAAACATAGAGACCAAGATTCTTACCTCATATCAAGATTAGATGAAACACACTGCCCAATACCCCTACCTCATATCAAGATTAGATGAAACACACTGACCGATACCCCTACCTCATATCAAGATTAGATGAAACACACTGACCAATACCCCTACCTCATATCAAGATTAGATGAAACACACTGACCAATAACCTCTACCTCATATCATGATTAGATGAAACACACTGACCAATACCCCTACCTCGCATTAGGATTAGATTAAACAAAGTGAGCAATATCCCAGCTACGTCAGGGTCAAATGAAAAATAATAATCAAAACCTCACTTCTCGTCCAAGTCGTACTACTGGATATAGTCTATACAGCAGCCTGGCTACCGAGGCAGGATCCGACACTGTTCACGTAGTTGTGAACATGGATACACTCCTCACACCCCACTACATGGAGGTGTGCAATTGTTTAACTTATTCAGTTTAAAGGGGCCAGAAGTAAACTTAAGCAAGAGTTACCTCAGCACAAATGGAAATAACAACAGCAGCAACAAGTACGATAGCAAACCCTTTAACACAGATGAATTGTCTAGAAAGGAAAGTGCAGGACTGAAGAACCCAGTATCCGGTAGTATAGAAAACGTGTTAACAGAGTGGAATTGTCAGGGGTGAAGAACCCAGTATCCGGTAGTATAGAAAACGTGTTACCAGAGAGGAATTGTCAGGGGTGAAGAACCCAGTATCCGGTAGTATATAAAACGTGTTACCAGAGAGGAATTGTCAGGGGTGAAGAACCCAGTATCCGGTAGTATATAAAACGTGTTACCAGAGAGGAATTGTCAGGGGTGAAGAACCCAGTATCCGGTAGTATATAAAACGTGTTACCAGAGAGGAATTGTCAGGGGTGAAGAACCCAGTATCCGGTAGTATAGAAAACTTGTTACCAGAAAGGAATTGTCAGGCGTGAAGAACTCAGTTCCGGAAACATAGAAAACTTGTTACCAGAGAGGAATTGTCAGAGCTGAAGAGTCCAGTATCCGGTAGTATAGAAAACTCGTTACCAGAGAGGAATAGTCAGGAGTGAAGAACTCAGTTACAGTAGCATAGAAAACATAGCAAGCAGGTAAGCTAATAACCCGGATACGTTTTGTTACCGTAACAGACATGCATAATAACGCTGAACTACTCGAACGTTTAACTTACAACACTATAAACCATTGACTATGTACAGACGGTAACAGTTATCAGGGGATATATATATATATCAGCAGACAAATATTTACAACAAGGATCCCCAACCAGTCAGATGTGTCGCTGTTCATAGTATGCGGGCATCTTTTCTGTAGTAGTTTAGCTTGAAGGATTCAGTTGTCTTCTTTAGAGTGAGTGAGTGTGTGAGTGATTTTGTCCGTGAGTGTATGTTTGTGAGTGTGTGTGTGTGAGTGTGTGTGTGTGAGTGTGTGTGTGTGTGAGTGTGTGCGTGCGTGCGTGCGTGTGTGGTGTGTGTGTGGTGTGGTGTGTTGTGTGGTGTGTGAGTGTGGCATGTGTGTATGTTGTATGTGTGTGTGATGTGTGTGTGGTGTATGTATGGTGTATGTGTGGTGTGTGTGTTGTGTGTGTAAGTGTGATGTGTGTGTGGTGTATGTGGGGTTAGTGTGTGTGTGATGTGTGTGATATGGTAAATGTTTTGTATACGGAAGTTGACACAAGGAAGATGTGTGTCTTTAGGAGTTTTAGTTGTGTTTCTTTGCAAGTGTAATGTCATGTCCATTCTCATTCTGACTTCTGTTTGCCAGTCTCCATTACTGCTTGAAATGGATCAGAGATATCCTTGTGACGTTTTCGATTTCTTCCTTTCCGAGTTGTAACTTAGTTTTTTGGCTTTATCGGTGTTCATTATCTTTGTTTTCTCTAAGGTAAAGGTTTAGGCTAATCCCATGGAAACACTTTCCGCCGGGAGTGAAGATAATTCTTCATGTACTTAGCTGCAGCCTGTGTGAGGTAGGGTGGCTATTTCCTGTCCTTACTGTTTACATCTTCCCCATCTCAAACGTCAGGTTTTCATTAGAGTTTAGGAACAGATTTTAATTTTGACTGTGTTTAACAGACCTGATCCTTAATCCCTCAGACCTCCTTCAGAGGAGAACTCTGTTCAATGCATAACTGAGCCCCAGTATCCCTTCCCCGTTGATTGTCAGCGTATCGAGAATTCTATAAAATGGTAGTGTTTTGACATTAATTTCTCATTTTGGTGTCTCCTTGTCTTACTCCCTTTTGCACTTCAAACCAGTCTGACGTGTCGCGTGTGACGGTTGCTTGTTGTACCAGTTATAATGTTACGCTCAGATGTCAGGTACATTGGAAACCACATGGCTGTCATGATATTCAACCGCGTTTTGTGTTGCACACCCACCATAAAAAAAGTCTTGATTTAATCTCTAAGTACGTGTATGGGTCTACATTGAACTCAGCATTTTCAATGATAGGAGTATTTCTGATAAGAATTGTGATCTTAACGACTAAAATCTGCCAGTTCTTCAGGTACTTCCTTGTTTAGTTTTCTTTCTATCATCTTAATGCGGAACTGAGACGCTAGTCCGGTCAGGTACAACATACTGACCAAGACGTCGCCTGAGGTTTCAGACACTACATACTGACCAAGATCACTGTCTCTCTTCCATGAAACGTTTCTTGGAAACAATACAGTCTGACTGACGATATGTGGATCGACGTGATCCGCCTTAGTAGTGGGTGTCACGCGGATGAAGTCATGTATAGCCCATCTGCCCGGTGGACCGCGGTCCACCTTCATAAGCACGATCAGGATGTGAGGAAAGCTACTGCAACATGACAGAGCAAACAATTGTAAACTTACTCATTGTGGGCATTAAACAACAAACAAGACCAATCCTTTTCATAATAAACAGTAGTAGGATGTTACTAGCATGACAAAGCAATGGTTGGGTAGTTAGTGGGTTGTCTTTCTTAGTGAGTCGGAAATAACCAGATATTGTTCATGTTTCCATGGACCATATTGCTCTGTTTAAGATACACGTTAAATGTGCGCCCTAATTCTGACGCAGGCTTCCTTTCCTGTTTGTATAAATTCGGTTGGTATATCATCGCTTCCTCATGATTTTGTCTTCCTCAAGATTTGGATTGCTCAGTGGACTTCATCAATTGTATGTTCAATCTATTTGTTCTCCTTTTCATGTGTTAAGTTGGAGTTTCCGCCGGTGTCTTCATACATTTCTCTGCAGTATTTCCTCCAACTTTCTAGTATTTCATTACATTGTTCCGTCGTTAATTACGAGCGATGACTGATCAGCTAGTACCCTCGACGAGGAGGTCACCCTGGGGGCAACTCTCCCCTACTCTCTCTATTCACCTCACTCTGTTTCACTTGACTCTGTTCTACAGTCACACTCTTGCACAACTTTCACACGCGCCCTCATGGTGAGGCCCTTCCATTGCACTTTTTGGGCTAGCTTCTGAGGGCGCACAAACCTAGCATAGGTACATACAGACGCACACATTCATCCAAGCACTGGCTTATCCGTCCTGATATCGCCCATTGGATTACGGTCTTGGGTGGAAAATGGCGCGCCTCCGCCAGTAGAAACTAGTGAGGCAAACATCTAATCGACAGCAACAAGCTAGTGACCTCCCTTTCATGGTGTTTGTAACACATATCTTATTACAAGAATTCGTCGAAGGAAACTCTTACTTTAAAAAAGGTACGTTGGTGGTCACTGTCACTGGTCGGCAAGAGTCCAAGGCCTCTTATTCGCTTATATCCAGCATCATTGCCAGTCCGGGAGGAGTCGGATATAACGGCAGAGCCGCCATTGCCAGTCCGGGAGGAGTCGGATAAAACGGCATAGCCGCCATTGCCAGTCCGGGAGGAGTCGGATATAACGGCAAAGCCGCCATTGTCCGTTTCGATAACAGCAAGATATTCTATGTGACGCTGACGCAGTCAGCTTACATAATACACTACGCTTCCCTACACGGGAAGAGGTCCGAATGGTCGAAACCACAACTAGTCGTTACAATAGAGTACATGGGCAGAGATCGGGATAAGGGTACCCTACACTGGGCCCCTCTAACCATTAGGAAAGATGCAATCCAGCAAATGGTGGCCCAATTCACTGGGGACCCAAATGCCGATGTACGCCCCGCATAAAACGCAGCCGATAAACGGACCTTCTATTTAACCAACCCCCCCCCCCCCGCCCCCAGCCCCCCATTACATCGCTGCCCATGTCACGGGACAGTTGGAGAAAAGTTGGAAAATGTGGGTGACGCTGACTGGAAAGGACAACGCCATGCGAGACCTGCGGCCAGACATCGGACTGGTCCAGTCAATGCCCCAGACAAACCAGGCCATATATCAACCCCAGAAGACAAGAAAACACAAGCAGCACAGCAGAACCCAAAGAAATCCAAAACGCTACACCAACAAACACGCAGACAGCCCCACAGACGACGGATTCACCGAGATCGACAACAAATGAAAAAGAAAATCCAGAAAACGAAATGGTAGAGACTCCTCAAATGGGAAACGAGACAATCCAGGCAGTCCCATGATGTTACCACTCCATGTACCGACGCAGATGAGACAGCAGACACCCTCCCTCCCCCCTTTCCCCCGACAGCAATCCTGGCAAATCAAAATTCGCCAACAAAAACACAGACGCAGCCGAGACAGCAGACACAGCAGAGACAGCAGACACCCCCTCGACAACGCCACCCCGACAGCAATCCTGGCAAATCAAAGTTCGCCAATAAAAACACAGACGCAGCCGCGACAGCAGACACAGCCGAGACAGCAGACACATCCGAGACAGCAGACACATCCGAGACAGCAGACACAGCCGAGACAGCAGACACAGCCGAGACAGCAGACACAACCGAGACAGCAAACACAGTCGAGACAGCAGACACCCCCTCGACAACGAGCGGTGAAGATACCACTTTCGCCAACAAAATCACAGACACACCTGAAACAGCAGACATCCCCGAAGAAATTCTTCTCACCAAAGCAGACATCCCCGAAGAAACTCTTCTCATCAAAGCAGACAACCCCTCTTCAAAAACAACAACAGCAAGCTTCACCTAGGCAGAAAATCGTTACACACGAACAACAGAAACCTGCTACACAACGCCCAACAACAACAAACAACAAAGGAGACAGAGCAGACCAGATCCACACTAAAGAACTTTGGACACACGCCATCGACAATCTTTCAATAGACGACAGCCCCGTAATCGTTATGGACTTTGAAATTCCAGACGAGGAAAATATAGACATTTAGATAAATAACTTGTGCATATATATATATATTATCAAATACGCTTGGGGATCAAGATTCTGAGCAGCGCATGAGCTGCAGTGGCCAGCGACCCATAGCTGACTGCTAGCGTCAGGGCCAGCTAAGCAGAGCTGCCAAGACCCGTCTACACCTCCTCGCGGTGATCCTGGATAACAAGCTGCAGCAGGGCAGACTGGTTGAGGAGAAGATATCGAAGAGGGAATGCTAATCCGGTACTCAAAAAACGCTTGCTGAAGTCGGATGTGCTGGACCGAAAGGTGCAAATATCGCAGTCAAGCTGGAAACTACGACACAACGCATTCCATTATCTGGACTACATTCTGCTACTTAAGCCCTTTCAGGGTTTGGTAGCGGGAGATTGAGAACGAACGAAGCCAAGCCACATACGCTGGAAACTGAGTTTTGTGACCCGCCTGACACTAGATTGAGGGGAGTCGCAAAGAAGGATGTGACCAGGCTAAAGTTTGACCTAGAAAAACTAATGGACCCAAAAATCACCGAAGTGTTCCAAGCAAGGGTGGGAGGGAGATTTGAGCCACTGTTGGCTCTCAGAGAGGTACTGGATACAGATACAGTTACAGAGTCTCTTAACGCAGCTCTCATAGATACTGCAACAGAGATCCTGGGATGCCACCAAACAAAAAAGACCCCATGGATGACCAAAGACATTCTAGACCTTTGTGATAAAAGAAGGTCACTGAAAAAACACAATCACCCACCGGAGGAGGTCGGCAGTTATAAAGAAGTCAAGAAAGCCATAAACAAAAGATGAGAGAGGCGAAAGAAGCGTGGCTATGTGAGCAATGCACAAACATCGAAGAGAGACTAAACATAAATGATGCTAAAGGAGCATACAAGGTTGTCAAAGAACTGGTAACACCAAGACAAGGCAGGAACCTTATGATCTACGATAAAAGCGGCAAGTGCCTTATTGAGGAAAATGACGTACTGGCAAGATGGACAGAGTACTGTTCCGAGCTATATAACTTTGAAGGGCGAAACAAACCTGAGAAAACAATCTCCCCAACACCAACAAATATAGAGGATAACCAACTGATAACGAAGGAAGAGGTAATTGCAGCGGTAAAGACATTGAGAAGAGGGAAGGCGGCCGGCGTAGACAATATACCAGCAGAGCTCTTACAAGCAGGTGGAGAGGTAGTGGTGGAAGGCCTGACACACATCTGCAACAAAATATGGGCGACGGGAAACTGGCCGGACTTATGGACGAAATCAATAGTTATACCGTTACATAAGTCTGGAAACCTAAAGCTGTGCCAAAATTACAGAACAATTAGCCTCATCAGCCACCATAGCAAGGTTGCTCAGATTAATCCTTGACCGATTGAAACCCCAAGCAGAGAATATTATTGCCGAGGAGCAAGCAGGGTTCAGACAGGGAAGAAGCACTACAGAACAGATATTTAATTTAAGGCTGCTAAGCGAGAAATATTTAGAACAACAGCAAACACTGCATCGTGTGTTTGTGGATTTTAAGAAGGCGTTTGATAGGGTATGGCATTAAGCGCTTTGGGCAACCATGAGGATGTATACTATCAACGGAAATATTATAACGGTCCTTGAACACCTGTATGACAAGGCATCTAGCGCAGTTCTTGTGAATGGGAGACGAGGGGACTGGTTTCGCACATCAGTTGGTGTGAGACAGGGGTGTACACTCTCTCCAACTCTTTTCAATATATTCCTTGAAGGAATTATGAATGAGACACTTGGAGGTCACGTTGGTACTGTCAAGATAGGGGGCCGAACGATTACCAACCTTCGTTTTGCAGATGATATCTACGGGTTGGCGGGTTCAGAAGCAGAACTCCAGGAAAGGGTCAGAAGGCTCGATGAAACAGCTCTTGACTATGGTATGGAGATAAACGCTGGAAAGACAAAATTAATGACCAATAACGCCACGGGCTTCAACAGCAGGATAAAAGCTAACGGTCAGGAACTCGAAGTGGTTGACCGTTTTAAATATCTTGGGTCGATTGTCAGTGATGAAGGATCAAAATGTCAGGTGTTGGCCAGAATAGCACAGACAATAGCGGCGCTTGCACGGCTTAACAAAATCTGTCAAGATAAACGGTTAGCACTATGCACGAAAATCAGATTAATGCGTACACTGGTCCTGTCAATATTCCTCTATGCGTGTGAGATGGACAGTTACAGTTGACCTTCAACGAAGGATACAGGCCTTGGAGATGAGATGTTTCCGAAAACTTTTAAACGTCACGTACAAAGATCGAGTCACAAATGAGGAAATACGAGATAGAATTACAACAGCAATAGATCCTTTCGAAGAACTCTTGGCAACTGTCAAAAGAAGGAAACTCACTTGGTACGGTCACATATCGAGATCAAATGGTCTTGCAAATACAATCCTCAACGGAAAGGTGCATGGCAGACGACGAAGAGGCCGGCCCAAAAAGAGATGGGAGGACAACATAAAAGAATGGACCAGTCTCCGACCAGAAGAGTCACAGGCAGCGGCATCTGACAAAGAGGGGTGGCGTGGGGTTGTGAGGATTTCTTTATGTGTGCCCCAACGACCTCACTGGTTACGGGATGACCTGACCTGACCTGACCTGACACTAGCTCTTTCCTACTCGTACTTCAGATTTCTGATCGAATCCCTTCCTGACTGTATCATGTCTACATACGCTCTGCCTCCCCACGTCACCGGGATACCTTTCGCTCTCCCATTCATTCCAAACAGCACATATCAGATCACTCCTCTATTCTCAATAAAAACAGTTTCCTTTGCTCCCAACTACAGATTTTTACTTCTCTTCAATAGGATATATATTTCTTATTTGCTCCATAATGACCGTTATTCCGGTGTGTGTACTCTACGTCACACTTTCTGTTGCGCCAAGATCTTATGGATAGTACGGCGTCACATTTCCGCACTTTTCCAAACTTCAAAGGGTGCGCAACAAAAAGAATGTGTAACCGTGTATAGTGCTCGAATGTAACAAATTTCTGGTATAGATTACATCCCTTGAATTTGTTAATGATATACACAGATAAACTAATATACTGAATTGTAAATAAGACCGCAACTCACTACAAATACATACTATACACACACACACACACACACACACACACTACAACAACAGTACACACACATAAACACATGACACCAACAAATAAACTACACATCATATCACTCAACATTAACTGCCTGAGAACCAAACTAAAACACATAATATCCCTAATACGCAGATACAAAACAGACTTCATTGTTCTACAAGAAACACACATCAGTCAAGCCATACATTCGCACCAACTCACAACCAAGGTAGGAATAGCCCACGCATGGTTTAGTCTAGGTACAAACAAACGGGTGGCAACACTACAGACATCAGATGAGTGGGAGGTAACACACATCCACAGAGACATGGAGGGCAGGGTACAATTAACATAAATAAAAAGTAAATACAATTCCAATGACACCCACATACTAGTAAACATATACGCCCCTACAGACAAGACAAAACAGAATACATTCTATGGAAACCTACAAGACACGTTAAGTTAGGAATACAAAAGACACAATATCATAATGGGAGGAGATTTCAATTGCGTTATAAACTACTAAACACATCACAACCAAGGAAAATAAACGACACGTTCCAGCACATTCTAGACGAGCAGGTCCTATCAGATACATACCAAAAAATATGTTCCCAATGGGAAAAGAAACAACATTTGTAGACGCAACAACATGCCAACGACACATCAGCTAGCTTAGATAGAATTTACATACATGACAGCTATAAAGTAACTAAAATACAACATTTAAACACTACCACTTTCACAGACCACAAAGCAGTAGAGATAGTTATCAACGGAACAAATACAAATACTACACATACTGAAGCTATACACTAGAAAACGAAAATATGTTAAAGATTTAACACTTCTAATACAATATTACGTACAGACTGCGTCCGCCAACTGACAACTTAGAGAAATATTGGGATCTATTAAAAGGCACAATTAAAATCAGAACTCAAATTTTAATATCAAAAGCCATACATACACAGATAAACAAGAGTCAGAAAATTTGGTCTACGGTGTCTAGGAGAGAGAAGAATTCGTGGTGACTTAATACAGGTTTATAAGATGATCAGAGGAATGGACAAATTCGACTATAACAAGTTTTTTTAAAATACAGTCACCCACAATAACACGAGGGCATAGCTACAAGCTGACTAAAGAGAGGTCCAGATTAGATATTAGGAAATATTTTTTTAGTCAGAGAGTTGTGTCTGCTTGGAATGCATTGCCAGGGGAGATAGTGGAGGCAGGGACAGTTAATGCATTTAAGAATAAACTGGATGCGCATAGCTTTTAGAGCAAGGTGATGTACATGTATCTGGTTGTATACAGACTCTGCAGGGTCTTCTAAACCAGTATAAAGACGTTAAGTTAAGTTAAGTTAAGTTAAGTTAAGTTAAGTTAAGTTAAGTTAAATAAGAAGAGACAACAGAATTATTGAAGAAGCTATAAGTTAACTAAACTTTTAGATAAGAAAGCCCCACAAACACATTTACTTCAGGAAGAGCTACATACATTCGATAATCACAGACTACAAGGAGCACAATTAAGGAATTAATTAAATATGATAACACAAGAGACACCCAGCAAACAGTACTTGGCAGTCGAACAAAACACACAACGCAGTAGACAGATAACGGAAATTAAAGGGGAGGATGGTACTACCATTACAGAAATAGATAAAATAGGTGAGTTCTTTAAAAACTGGTACACCCAACTGTACTCAGAAGAGAGCTCATATACAGAACCAAGTGAAAGCAGTAACACTTTCACAAAATGCTTGAATGAGCAAGACAATATAAAACTTAGTGAGCAACTAACGTTAGGGAGATCTAAAAAATGCTCTCTACACTTTTAAAAAAGTGTATGAGTTCCGGCCCTGGTGGCCTAACTGCTGAGTTTTACTCCACGTTCTTTCACGCGTTGAGTTCACTCCTTCTAAGAGTCTTACATGAGGCGTTTGAGAGAGGGAACTTCCAGCCAGCTTCAACCAATCATATATCACACTAATACATAAACCAAATACAGACAAGACTGAAATTTAAAACTTTAGACCCATCTCCTTATTAAACACAGACTATAAAATATTAACGAAAACCCTAACACTAGAACTTAAACCCATCATGAAATACCTAATCCACGAAGACCAACAACGCAGCGTACAAAACAGAAATATCATCAAACACGCGCATTTTGTAAGGGACATCATTCAATACACACACAAAAGCAGCAATACTGTCTATAGACCAAGATAAGGTCTTTTCATATGAATATTTAAACAAAACATTAGAAAGAAATAATATGGGGAAATACTTTACAAACTGGGTCAAAATATTATACAATAAACCTGAAAGTAGGTTACTGATAAATCACACGCTTACAGATAAAATACAAATAACTCGATCGGTAAGACAAGGATGCCCATTATCTTCATTACTATATATGCTAGTGTTAGAACCAATCTTAGAAAAAATCAGTCAAGATAAAACAATTAAAGGGACACAGATACCGGGTAAAGGAGAAACAAAACTCATAACATACGCAGACGACACTGTATTTTCCCCATCAAATTATACATCAATAGAAAAGATCTAAAATACCTTTGAGACCTTTGGCAAACAGAGTGGTTCCAAAGTAAATATTCTAAAATCCAAAATTATGGGAATAGGAAAGTGGAAATTTAAAACTGATTTCCCCTTTCAATTAATGCAAGAACAGAAATTAAAAATGTATGGAATAGATTACCAGGCAGACCCTTTAAATAAAAAGAAAGAAATGTGGCGAAAATTAACAGAGCAGATAAAAAATAAGTTGCAAAAATATAAATTTAAAACTTCAACACTATTCGGCAGAGGTATTATAATAAACACCTTCATCATACCTAAATTAAAATATACATTCAACATCTTCAGCCCGCCCCCCCCCCCCCCCCCCCACTAAACATCATCACAGAAATAAGAATGCTCATTATAAATTTCGTTTTTATAAACACTAGAGCCAGAATTAAACATAAAACATTAATGCAAGACAAAAACCGAGGCGGAATTGCCCTACAAGACATTACAACAAAAATCCAAGCTCAGAATTAAATTTGTATGTGAAATAATCGCACACCCCAACGAATACCCACTAACACACTACTATGTAGGGCTTAAAATTTGTAAAATTTATAAATTACAAAATAGCATACCGCATTCATTTGGAAGCGTACCACCCTTTCTATAAAGAGTGCATTAAATATTTACAAGGAAATGAATATTTAATTTTGCTAGAAACTAAAATTATTTATAAAAATCTGGTACAATCCGAAGAGCCACCACTTAAAAACAGAATAAAACTAGGATACCATTTTTTTAATTTCAGACTATACATATATATTCAGTAGCCTTCACGCATTAAAAGTATCACCAAAAACTCAAGAAGTTACATACAGACTACTATATAATATAACACCAACAGGACACACACAATTATACAGGTACAAAACCCGCATACCCAAGTGTCAATTATGCAGACAAAACATCCCAGAAACCGAAATACATATATTTAAAAAAATGCAATATTGTAAAACAAACTGTCTAAGTAAAGTAACCCATAGCATTACTGCCGTAGGGATGTGAAGTGTTAGCGATCTCACATTTCAAAGGCTCGGCTATATGAGAGCAGTAGCCATCTCCTCTCCCTTGCCGCTTTTACTTTCCGGACTGAACCGGTACCCATTTAAGGCTGGGTCGTCCCGGGAGCCATTGCCGTCGGAAAAAAAACACTACCCACTAACACGCGGCTCCCCTCTTATCTTTGAGTTTCTTCGTTTTTTGATGTCCTAATATCCTGGCAGTTTATGTACAGTAGATTCACGTTGTTTTCTGTTTTGATTCAGGAAGTGCCTAAGTCCGATTCAATGCTCGTGTCATCTGTCTTTTGGGTCATTGTTGAATATATCAATAGTCCGTCTCATTTGAAAGTAAATGTACACTGTTTGTGTAGGGAGGGGGAGGGAGAGGTGGAAAATCTCTGTGTTTGAACATATTAATAAATATGCGATTATTAGATTTAAAATGTGTGCGTGCACATTGACAATCCAACCAGAATTAATAATACACGAACAAAACTTCACTTTTGTATCTAGTGCTAAATTTGCCACATCTAGTGCACATGAACAATGCCGCCTTATAGACTGAAAAAATTAATTTCCACAAACACAGTCCTACAACTTGACATGACTTCAGAAAATGAACGAAGCATTTGGCAATTTCTAACATCGAGCATACCCTTTCTCGCTAACAGCCACCACAATGTAAATGTATTTCCCCAATTATAGAGGAAATACAAAATGTCCCCCACTTCCCGGGGAATTACGCTGTTGTAAAGCATCACTCTTGTAGTCCTGAGTGTGTTAGGCAGGAGCGGGGGAACCAAGTAGAGTTAAGATAATCCTATTTTACTAGGAAGCTTCAGCGTGTCAATCTTGTACTAAGATATTATCCGCTTTTGTTCTACTCTGCTCGGCTATGTCCAGTTCAAAATCTCACTTTCTACGTTTTCATAATGTTTATGTTTGTCAGCAGCACATGTGTCACAAACATATGCATGTCTCATCTTAATCTGCTGGAATCGCAATAGACAAGACAATGCACTTCACACAAACTTTCTCAACGGGATACAGGTTCAATTTTGAGAGCAATACCGGCATCTCTTGATGATGAGAGCAACAGCCACATAACTTGATGACGAGAGCAAAAGCCACATCACTTGATGACGAGAGCAAAAGCCACATCACTTAATGACGAGAGCAAAAGCCACATCACTTGATGACGAGGGCAAAAGCCACATCACTTGATGACGAGAGCAAAAGCCACATCACTTGATGACGAGAGCAAAAGCCACATCACTTGATGACAAGAGCAAAAGTCACATCTCTTGATGATGAGAGCAACAGCCACATCACTTGATGACGAGAGCAAAAGCCACATCACTTGATGACGAGAGCAAAAGCCACATCACTTGATGACGAGAGCAAAAGCCACATCACTTGATGACGAGAGCAAAAGCCACATTACTTGGTGATGACAGCAATTACCACATCACTTGATGACAAGAGCCCAGTCGCATCACTAACCATTCAAGATGACCACCAGTCAGGAAACCCATCAACCAACGCGATCCAACTTTTATGATGAAAGCAATAGTCTCATCCCTTACGAGTTAAGATAACCACGTTAGGAATGCATCTATTAGCTAATGCCTACCCCAAGGTCTCATAGTGAGACAACATGTGACACGCATTAAGCAACCTATCTGCTGATGGATCAGCAACAGTTTTCCAACTCTTCTTTCCCTTTGATAAAGTATAATTTCAAGCCAATACTACGGCGCTCTAGTAGTTAACACACTCCAGAATGGCCAGTCCAAGCACAACTCACCCAATCCAAGTCACAAGCAGGAATTAGAAAGTGTACGTGCACAGTGACAATCCAGCCAGAATGAATAATGCACGAACACAACTTCACTTTCGTATCTAGTGCTAACTTTGCCCCATCTAGTGCGCATGAACGATGCTTTATAGATTGAAGAAATAAATTTTCACAAACACTCCTACAACGCGAAATGACTTCATAAAATCAACGAAGCAAGTCGCATTTGGCAAGTCTTATGATGGAACACATTCTTTCTCGCTAACAGCCACCACAATGTGAATGTTTATGCCCAGATATAGAAGAAATACCAAATTTTCAATACAATAAGTATATTATTTGTAATGTACCTTCTAAGTCATGCAATCGTAAAAGGGGAGAGGGGATGGGGTAGTATTCTGACATATGATGAAAATGGTACATGAGGGAGAAGACTGAAGACCCCTGATTTATATATTTAACGAGATATTTTAACGGAGTCAGCAACTTATGACCCCAGGGTTGGATCTAGTCCTCAGTAGTTAAACTAAATATCAAATTTCCCATCCTGCAATGGTTATAAAATACAATTCTAGTGTGCATTTGATGTCTGATGTGGGTCATATTATTTGAGCTAATTTCATTGATTTGTGTCTAAATATACAGAAAGATAAAAACAGCCTCACGACAGACACTGCTGTCATGGATGAAGTGTCAGAGAAGTCATTGTACGAGGCCTTAGCATATGCGTGACGAGTGTCTTTCCTCGACACCTTTCATACCCTCACAGCAAGCTCATTTATAGTTGAGTCGACTGGAGTATTTTGATAAATGTGGCTCGAATATGGTAACGGTCGTGAAAGGCGGGTGGTCTACCCTTCAAATATTTTATTATGTCTACACCAATTTTGTCAAAGCCAGAATACGAGTCCCGTATTACTGGACAGACTCAATGTCAACGGGGAAGCTTGGTGACTGGAAACCACAGACCTTGACCTTGCCAAAGTCAAATAAGTCGCAAGAAGGAAACCGCCCATAAATTTACTACAAATCAGCAAATGATAGTTCGAAAAGCAGACCATGGAACACATAAACGACACCTCCAGATAGACGACCGAATGGATTTGTGGAACAAAACGATAGCATTTGGCTACCTGGAAACAGGTACTGACCTACCTGATTGGATTGCAGTAGCCAGTCCACAGAGCTCTGCCCGGAAGCAGATTGGCGACCCCAACTTTAATATCCCAGTGACTTACCATCCACAGAGCTTTGTCCGGTAGTAAATTGGCGACCCCAACTTTAATATCCCAGTGACTTACCATCCACAGAGCTTTGTCCGGTAGTAAATTGGCGACCCCAACTTTAATATCCCAGTGACTTGCCATCCACAGAACTTTGTCCAGTAGTAAATTGGCAACCCCAACTTTAATATCCCAGTGACTTACCATCCACAGAGCTTTGTCCGGTAGTAGATTGGCGACCCCAACTTTAATATCCCAGTGACTTATCATCCACAGAGCTTTGTCCGGTAGTAGATTGACGACCTCAACTTTAATCCCCGAATTGTTGGCTAGCGAAACAGGAAAACTCAAATGATTTCCGTAAGGATTGTATTTTAGAATAGACGAGAAAAGGCTTCCACTCTGATAACAGATAGTAACAGGTAGCTAGCTATCAGTGGCGTCTGACCCCTGGCTATCAGTGGCGTCTGACCCCTGGCTATCAGTCGCGTCTGACCCCTGGCTATCAGTGGTGTCTGACCCCTGGCTATCAGTGGCGTCTGACCCCTGGCTATCAGTGGCGTCTGACCCCTGGCTATCAGTGGCGTCTGACCCCTGGCTATCAGTGGCGTCTGATCCCTGACTATCAGTAACGTCTGACCCCAATAGCGTAAATGACTTCGTGTGATAGAGACGAGAATAGGTGAGCAGACAGTGACTCATAGTTCCCCGATGGTTGCCCTGGAAACGAGTGTAGTCTGGCCAAGAGATAAGGATTTCCATGAGAAGGCAAACCGGTTCTAAAAAAAGCCAGATGAAATATAATGTGTCGGACAAAAATGCGAGATATCGCAGCCTCGCTGTAAATTACGCAACGTCACAAAATCTTTTTTCAGCACGAACGCCGAAGAAGAAGAAGAAATTCAACATCAGTCTAGTACTAAAATAAAAGACTTTGTGTATGACACTTTTACAGTCGGCGGGAATGAAATACTAGAACTAAGATATACAGATTATACAGTTGTCCTCCCGAAGACAGCTGCGGGGCTATGACAGGGAGATCCTGTAGGTTAAACGACACAATGAGGAACACAATCTATTCAAAACACCGACAAGACTAAGGCATTGAGCGAAAGGCGAAAACCGGACCAAAAGTTCTATAGAAAACCTAGAGAAGCAAAACATATCAGAATGTCACGAGTTTTGAATTTCTCGGTTCAACCATAAGCAACAACATCTGTATATCTATCTATGTTCTTTGCGCGCTAAATACGGCGCATAAGACAGAAACAAATGATCTGCAGTTGGAACGTTGTGACGCCACTGTTTTAAGATCTTGTATGGTGCTGAGGCCCATAGTTGAGACCTCTCGAACGATTGTTCTTCTTAGTGTTTCCTTGTTTTCTTTTCGAACGCCCTTTGGGGTCCATTCGAGTGCTTGCAATGGGAGACGGTTGTTGTTCATTCTAAGGACAGGACCGATAGTTTTTTTCCGGATGATGGTCGACATGTATAGTTGGTCTGTCTCTGTTCTTGTGGAGTCATTAGTTAGGAACTGGTCCCAGCGTATATTCAATAATTTTCTTAAACATTTATTTTCAAGATATTTAGTTTGTTTTTCAGCGCTTTTGTTGTCTTCCAGCTTTCACATCCATATGGCAGGACTGATATTACGGTTGAGTTGAATAGTCTGAGCTTGGTATGTTTTCTCAGTGTCGTTGATTTCCAGATGTTGGTGAGCTCATTAAAGGCGCACGAGGCCAAGTCAATTCTAGTGGAAATCTCTTTCATGGCATCTCCATCTTGTGTCATGTTGCTTCCCAGGAATGTAGAGTGTTGAACATTTTGTAGAGATTTCCCCTGTAGCATGATATCAACCGTTGTGGTTGTGGAAGCCATGTTTGTTTGTCTTTGAGGCGTTTACTTGGTCCTATCTGTTCTGATAACTGGCATGGTCTACCTAAATGTTCTTGTGTTTTTTCATTAGTGGTACTTAGTATCGCTAGGTCGCCTGCAAAATACATATCGTCTAAGCTCTTGTTATTTGCTCATTCTATGCCTAAATGCTTAGCATCTGAATAGTGTTTCATAATCCAATCTTTAGCTATGCCAAATAGTAGAGGTGATAAAATGCATCCCTGTTTTACTTCTGTTTTTATGTAAAACCATTCAGTGTTGCCTTTGGTTGTTCGAACACAGTATCGTGAATTATCGTGTAAGACGAATAATATTCATGTATTTTGAGGGTAAGCCATAGTTCTTTAGAATTTTGCATAATGTTATCTGCTACAACATAGATTGCCTAAAATAAATAAGCAGAAGAATGGCTATGGCATTAGAAAGGTTAACTAAAATTGAAAGAAACGTAATGACAGAACACTATCAGAACTACGAAAATAAAAATCCTTAGGACTTGCATCTTTCCGGAGCAACTGAGGACTCAGACATGGTCAAGCACACAAACCTTACGGAAAAAAATTGAATCCTTAAAGCTAAAATGGAACAGAAGGATGCAAACAAATATAAATTAAAACGTAGAAATCCTACAGGAGCTTAATAGAAAACAAAACTGGCTAGTACATAACATTAAGTCTGGAAAATTAACATACTTTGGGGACATCAAACGTCACATTTGCCTAGAAAGAATTATACTGGATGGTATGCTACCTGGCAAACGAGGCAGACTGAGAAAATCTGCTCATGGATGAACAGTGGCAGAGTCTGGAAACCTGACCAGGGATCGAGTGTCTGATAGATGGGCTGTAGTGAGAGCTACATTCTGCAAAGGACATGCTATTTGAGGATGATGAAGATGATATGTAGGACACACTCGAGAATTGGTCCACTGCCATCCACTGTTATTAATAGTGTTGCTATTATTATTGCTGAATTATTGTTACTTTATTTTATAATTATTATTTATTTAATGTATTACTATTATTAATTGTATTATTAAAATCAATATTATTATTAGTTTCTTTTATAAATTGTTTGTCTTTCTGTATTCTACTGACGGAAATACATCCTTTCCAACCCTAGGCCTCAGCCTTTTAGGTGATATAAGGACGTATTAACCTGTGCTTGGATGCATGTTTGTGTCTGTTTGTGTCTGTTTGTACCTGTGCTAGTTTGGGCTCTTCCAGAGATCAATCTAACCAAAGTGCAATGGAAGGGTCTCACCCTGAAGACGCATGTGAAGGCTGTGTTCGAGTGTGATTGTTGAACAGAGTAAAATGAATCAGAGTGTGAGGGAAGAAGAGAGAAGCGAGGTGGTTGTCAACTGTTAAATGATCACTATTATTATTAAACCTTTATTGTTTTTACTATATTATTATTAGTATTATTATCACATTACTATTGTTATTTCTGTATTATTTTTATTACTGTATTATTATAACTGTAGTACTATTATTCTTATTATTACTGTCTGTGTTTGTAACAGGCTATCTGCCTTAGATTTGGTTACCTCACCCTCGGAATAAAAGTTAGACTAAAGCGCTCTTTGGTGCTATCAATATTTCTGTATGCCTGCGAGACCTGGACCATTACAACAGATATCCGGGGCAGGATACATGCAATGGAAATGAGGTGCTATAGAAAACACCTAAATGTTACATATAAAGATCGTGTCACGAACGTAGAAATACTTCAGAGAGTTGAAGACGCTATTGGTCCTTTTGAAGATCTGTTCACAGCTATCAAAAGACGAAAGATGGCCTGGTGCGGGCACGTCGTGAGGTTCAACGGAATTACCAACTCGATACTCTTTGATTTCGTACCAGGACAGAGAGGGCGAGGACGTCCAAGGAAGAGATGGGTGGACAACATCACTGAGTGGTCAAGCCTTCGTCCCGGTGAGATACGACAGGCGGCGACAGACAGAGAGGGATGGCGTGGGATTTTTGGGAGTGTCTTCATGTGTGACCCAACGACCTGATGGGTTACGGGATGAACTGGACTGAACTGAAATGTGCCAGAAACTCTAACTATAATTCAAAACTGACAATTCTTAGAGTACAACAGAATGAATGGATTTTATAACATAGAAATGGGATATGATTACACTAATATAATAATAAGCGAACTTTATTAATGATAGTACTAACAAGGATCAAGGATTACACGCAATTTCATAGGTGGTTTCTCTGCCTTAACTATATTTCCAGGTTCTTATCTAGGGTCTTACTATCCTGCTCCCAAGTTTAACACTGTCCATGTTTTTTTATAGTGCTAATGGTTCTTGTTCTGGTTACTGGATGTCTTGTGGCCTTTGGTTGTGTCTGCTCAATCTGACTTCCATGCAGAATAAAACGTTCTTGCAACCAGTCCTTGGCTTAAAGATCTTAGAAACACAATGACAGATCGTTAGATAGTTTGCCTCACTAATCGTTTGCCTCACTGATCGTTTGCCTCACTGATCGTTTGCCTCACTGATCGTTTGCCTCACTGATTATTTGCCTCACTGATCCATTGCTTAGATAATGTGCTCCACTGATCGTTTGGATCACTGATCGTTTGTCTCATTGATCGTTGTTTGCCTCATTGATGGCTGTTTGCCTCCCTGATAACTGTTTGCCTCACTGATCGTTTGCCTCGCTGATCGTTTGCCTCACTGATAACTGTTTGCCTCACTCATCGTTTGCCTCACTGATCGTTTGCCTCACTGATCGTTTGCCTCACTGATCGTTTGCCTCACTGATAACTGTTTGCCTCACTGATCGTTTGCCTCACTGATCGTTTGCCTCACTGATAACTGTTTTCCTCACTGATCGTCTGCCTCACTTATAACTGTTTGCCTCACTGATCATTTGCCTCACTGATCGTTTGCCTCACTGATCGTTTGCCTCACTGATCGTTTGCCTCACTGATAACTGTTTGCCTCACTGATCGTTTGCCTCACTGATAACTGTTTGCCTCACTGATCGTTTGCCGCACTGATCGTTTGCCTCACTGACCGTTTGCCTCACTGATAACTGTTTGCCTCACTGATCGTTTGCCTCACTGATAACTGTTTGCCTCACTGATCGTTTGCCTCACTGATCGTTTGCCTCACTGATCGTTTGCCTCACTGATCGTTTGCCTCACTGATAACTGTTTGCCTCACTGATCGTTTGCCTCACTGATCGTTTGCCTCACTGATAACTGTTTGCCTCACTGATCGTTTGCCTAACTGATAACTGTTTGCCTCACTGATCGTTTGCCTCACTGATAACTGTTTGCCTCACTGATCGTTTGCCTCACTGATCGTTTGCCTCACTGATAACTGTTTGCCTCACTGATCGTTTGCCTCACTGATCGTTTGCCTCACTGATAACTGTTTGCCTCACTGATCATTTGCTTCACTGATCGTTTGCCTCACTGATCGTTTGCCTCACTGATCGTTTGCCTCACTGATAACTGTTTGCCTCACTGATCGTTTGCCTCACTGATCGTTTGCCTCACTGATCGTTTGCCTCACTGATCGTTTGCCTCACTGATCGTTTGCCTCACTGATCGTTTGCCTCACTGATAACTGTTTGCCTCACTGATCGTTTGCCGCACTGATCGTTTGCCTCACTGATAACTGTTTGCCTCACTGATCGTTTGCCTAACTGATAACTGTTTGCCTCACTGATCGTTTGCCTCACTGATAACTGTTTGCCTCACTGATCGTTTGCCTCACTGATCGTTTGCCTCACTGATAACTGTTTGCCTCACTGATCATTTGCTTCACTGATCGTTTGCCTCACTGATCGTTTGCCTCACTGATCGTTTGCCTCACTGATAACTGTTTGCCTCACTGATCGTTTGCCTCACTGATAACTGTTTGCCTCACTGATCGTTTGCCTCACTGATCGTTTGCCTCACTGATAACTGTTTGCCTCACTGATCATTTGCTTCACTGATCGTTTGCCTCACTGATCGTTTGCCTCACTGATCGTTTGCCTCACTGATAACTGTTTGCCTCACTGATCGTTTGCCTCACTGATCGTTTGCCTCACTGATCGTTTGCCTCACTGATAACTGTTTGCCTCACTGATCGTTTGCCTCACTGATCGTTTGCCTCACTGATCGTTTGCCTCACTGATCGTTTGCCACACTGATCGTTTGCCTCACTGATCGTTTGCCTCACTGATCGTTTGCCTCACTGATAACTGTTTGCCTCACTGATCGTTTGCCTCACTGATAACTGTTTGCTTCACTGATCGTTTGCCTCACTGATAACTGTTTGCCTCACTGATCGTTTGCCTCACTGATAACTGTTTGCTTCACTGATCGTTTGCCTCACTGATAACTGTTTGCCTCACTGATCATTTGCCTCACTGATAACTGTTTGCTTCACTGATCGTTTGCCTCACTGATAACTGTTTGCTTCCCTGATCGTTTGCCTCACTGATAACTGTTTGCTTCACTGATCGTTTGCCTCACTAATTTATTGCTTTGATCATTTGCTCCACTGATCGTTGTTTGCCTCACTGATCGTATGTCTCACTGATCTATCGTTAAGATAGTTCACCTTGCAGTTCTATCATTCAGATCACTTATCTCACTGATCGCTGTGTGCCTCACTGATCGATATTTGCCTCACTGATCGATGTTTGCCTCACTGATCGATGTTTGCCTCACTGATAGATGTTTGCGTCACTGATCGATATTTGCCTCACTGATCGATGTTTGCCTCACTGATTGATGTTTGCCTCACTGATCGATGGTTGCCTCACTGATCGATATTTGCCTCACTGATCTATCGTTAAGATCGTTCACCTTGCAGATCTATCTTTCAGACCACTTGCTTCATTGATCGTTGTCTGACAATATAAACAAATAGATGCTTACCATTAAGGTATACTGGTTTGGGGTGTTAAAAGTCTTCGTCAAATCTGTCCATTTATGTCACTGATAACTGTTTGCCTCACTGATCGTTTGCCTCACTGATAACTGTTTGCCTCACTGATCGTTTGCCTCACTGATAACTGTTTGCTTCACTGATCGTTTGCCTCACTGATAACTGTTTGCCTCACTGATCGTTTGCCTCACTGATAACTGTTTGCTTCACTGATCGTTTGCCTCACTGATAACTGTTTGCTTCACTGATCGTTTGCCTCACTAATTTATTGCTTTGATCATTTGCTCCACTGATCGTTGTTTGCCTCACTGATCGTATGTCTCACTGATCTATCGTTAAGATTGTTCATCTTGCAGTTCTATCATTCAGATCACTTATCTCACTGATCGCTGTGTGCCTCACTGATCGATATTTGCCTCACTGATCGATGTTTGCCTCACTGATAGATGTTTGCGTCACTGATCGATATTTGCCTCACTGATCGATGTTTGCCTCACTGATTGATGTTTGCCTCACTGATCGATGGTTGCCTCACTGATCGATATTTATCTCACTGATAGATGTTTGCCTCACTGATCGACGTGTGCTTCACTGATCGATATTTGCCTCACTGATCTATCGTTAAGATCGTTCACCTTGCAGATCTATCTTTCAGACCACTTGCTTCATTGATCGTTGTCTGACAATATAAACAAACAGATGCTTACCATTAAGGTATACTGGTTTGGGGTGTTAAAACTCTTCGTCAAATCTGTCCAATTATGTCAGCTTTGAGACAATGGATGCAAGCTCCACCCCTCTGCTTCACTCTCTAGTTTAAGCTCTGTTCTGCCCTAATACATAAATGTCTCCACATTTTGTACGCACTCTAAGCCCCTCCTCTTGGAGGGAACATGAGATTTAAAAAAAAACAGTTACACGTTTAACAACCTCCCTACCACAATAACAACCTTTAAATTGGAGAAATGATTCCCAAGTTTGACATGTTTCAATGTTTATATATCCGTCACGTGTTGATCAGATTCTTCGTTGTCAAGTTCTCCATAATAACCGTCTAATAATATCACGTTATGATCTAGCCATGGGTCTAGCTAAACTTTCTGTGACGTGAGATTATCGCGTACAGCCTGAGGAATCCAGTTGTGACTAGTTCCGCTGTCAACACCCACACGATCCCTCAGGACAGCCATAACTCCTAATTAGTTGAGCGACGTGGGTAAACTGGTTCTGTCAAGTTATAAGTTATCAATAATAAAGTCTTATAATGAACTTACCATACAATTAAACTTTTATCTGAACTATTGGCGAGTCATGGCTTCCCACTGTCCCGCCCCGCTTCAAACCCGTCTGGTCTAGAACGGCATAAATCATGGAGCTGTAAATAACTTTGACCAACATGGATTAGTTACATTTGTCTCTCTCGTTGTTCGTTGACTGTCTTGTCTAAAGGACATTTTTACACTTGCCATAGCTCCACTGCCCCACAGAGAGCATGTCGTAAGAGGCGACTAACTGTGTGACATAGCATAACACCGGCCATAGATAGGTGGTTTGTTTAGAACAGCATAGATGGCGCCTAACGGGATGCTGGTCTACTTTGCTCTAGTGTTTGAGTTTATTAAGATAGACTCACACATCGGTTAACCACCCTCCGCAAGCGCTTGTCCCAACGCAGCTGAGTATTAAGCTAAGCAGGTAACCCTTGTCCTGGCTTCATCTAGCTCATACCAGAGCTGGGACCTGCACAGGGGGGTCTACCCCTGTAGAAGTACAGGTCGACTAAGAACTAAGTATTAGTATTTGATTGCACTATCATTATTGTATTATTTGTATTACTTTCGGGGACCTATTGTTAATATTAATGTATTGTTGTTATGATTATTGTTTTACTTTTGTTACTGTATTATTGTACTATTAATATTTTTATTATTATTAGTGCTGCATTGTTGGTATTATTACTGGATTACTATTATAGTTGTTATTATTATCAGTATATTATTATTATCACTGTATTATTATTATTACTGTATTATTATTATTATTATTATTACTGCATTAATTTTTTTATACAGTGCATTCTTCTGACTAATTTTACATTCATTATCATCACTGGATCGACAGGTGCAAAATAAAAATCACAGGGCAACGCACACTGCCTTGAGGATTACAGAAATAAGGCGAAGGAAAAAAAAAAAATATTAATTATTCCACGTTCCCCAGATAACTGACCCTATTCAGGTCTATATACAGCTCGAGATTAGGGACTCTTTCACGCCATACGACGTAATCACTTTTTCACGCACCCGTTTCTTTGAAGCCTTTCATTCATTTTTTGTTGTATCTTTTTCTGATTCGAACGTTAAAGAGACATACAATAGAACCGACTCTACAATGAAGTTGATTATTTTCATGTTTGGGGTGGACTTTATTTCTTTAGACTTCATTCAATTCCTGTGCAATGAGTCTCTCTTCGCATTTGTATTCCCAGTTTGACATGTATGTCTGTACCTCTCTCTTCGCCCTTCCAACTTGGGGTGCACAGCCTGTCAACCAACTCCTTCTCTCTCTTCGCCCTTCCAACTTGAAGAGCATAGTCCATTAATCAACTCTCCCTCTCCCTCTCTTTCTCTCTTTCTCTCTCTTCGTCCTATCAATTTTGGGAGCATATCTCATTTACCAACTTTCTCTCTCGCTCTCTCTCCCTCTCTCTTTCTCTCTCGTTCTCTCTCTTCGTCCTATCAATTTGGGGAGCATATCTCATTTACCAACTCTCTCTCTCTCTCTCTCCCTCTCTCTCTCTCTCTCTCTTCGTTCCTATCAACTTGAGGTGTATAGCCTATTAACCAACCCTTTCTCTTTCTTCGTTCCTATCAACAGGGAGCATAGCCTATTAACCAACCCTTTCTCTTTCTTTGTTCCTATTAACTTGAGGTGTATAGCCTATTAACCAACCCTTTCTCTTTCTTCGTTCCTATCAACTTGAGGTGTATAGCCTATTAACCAACCCTTTCTCTTTCTTCGTTCCTATCAACGAGGTGTATAGCCTATTAACCAACCCTTTCTCTTTCTTCGTTCCTATCAACAGGGAGCATAGCCTATTAACCAACCCTTTCTCTTTCTTCGTTCCTATCAACTTGAGGTGTATAGCCTATTAACCAACCCTTTCTCTTTCTTCGTTCCTATCAACAGGGAGCATAGCCTATTAACCAACCATTTCTCTTTCTTCGTTCCTATCGACTTGAGGTGTATAGCCTATTAACCAACCCTTTCTCTTTCTTCGTTCCTATCAACTTGAGGTGTATAGCCTATTAACCAACCCTTTCTCTTTCTTCGTTCCTATCAACGAGGTGTATAGCCTATTAACCAACCCTTTCTCTTTCTTCGTTCCTATCAACAGGGAGCATAGCCTATTAACCAACCCTTTCTCTTTCTTCGTTCCTATCACCTTGAGGTGTATAGCCTATTAACCAACCCTTTCTCTTTCTTCGTTCCTATCAACAGGGAGCATAGCCTATTAACCAACCATTTCTCTTTCTTCGTTCCTATCAACTTGAGGTGTATAGCCTATTAACCAACCCTTTCTCTTTCTTCGTTCCTATCAACTTGAGGTGTATAGCCTATTAACCAACCCTTTCTCTTTCTTCGTTCCTATCAACTTGAAGTGTATAGCCTATTAACCAACCCTTTCTCTTTCATCGCTCCTATCAACGAGGTGTATAGCCTATTAACCAACCCTTTCTCTTTCTTCGTTCCTATCAACGAGGTGTATAGCCTATTAACCAACTTTTTCTCTTTCTTCGCTCCTATCAACCAGGGGAGCATAGCCCATCAACTTACTCTGTCTCTCTTTCTCTCTCTTCGTCCTATTAACTTGGGGAGCACAGTCTATTAACCAACTCTCTCTAAGCCAACCTCTTATGTGCTATTTTCACCAGTTCCTTCCAGCTTATTGTTTTTATTGCATATGACTCTAAGTTTTTCCCTCGAAATATTATTTGACTTTTCTTTGCCACATTTTCCTGTGGATTCCGTGAAAAATATTGCCTTCAAACTGTCGCAGTGTGCCAGTCAAACGTCACATTCTTCCTAACATTTAGTATATCATCTGTCTTTTTAGAGTTCCATTTGGTTTTCAATACAACGAACACCACTATTGTCTTTTATATCCTGTTTTTGTTGTTGTTTTATTTTATATGATCACTGTATTAAATATATCAGAGCAGAGCATAGTGTACACCAGCCAGCGGATTAATACATTTCTTGATATCTTAACATTAAACAATCCACTTACCTTCAAACACATAAAGCGAATCGATGTAAGTCTGGTCGTATTATGTTCTAGTCCAACTATTAGTTTTATCAAATTGATATTTAAATAATATTTTTGCTTATCTCGGTATTTATAGGGCGCTTGATACAGAAAAGTGGGTCATAAGTTAACTATCATGCCAGACTCGTAGGCATAATGGTAAATATTAACCAAGTGACGTTCAGGATTTTGTATGCGTAGTTTCAGGCGTTTGATTCTAGACCGTTCTCAAGTTAAATATAACTAGCATGGTACTAGCATGTAGATATGTGTGATTATTGTGCACGTATTGAATTTCTAGGGATGCGGATGTGTATGTGTCTCTATCACATGTAGCTAAGGTTATCACACACAGAGTACAAACCTTCACAAACAGAAGTCTCTACCACATGTAACTAAGAGTTTCACATCCAGACCTTCACCAACATAAGTCTCTACCACATGTAACTAAGAGTATCACATCCATAGTGCATACCTTCGCCAACAGAAGTCTCTACCACATGTAACTAAGAGTATCACATCCATAGTGCATACCTTCGCCAACAGAAGTCTCTACCACATGTAACTAAGAGTATCACATCCATAGTGCATACCTTCGCCAACAGAAGTCTCTACCACATGTAACTAAGAGTATCACATCCAGACCTTCACCAACAGAAGTCTCTACCACATGTAACTAAGAGTATCACATCCAGACCTTCACCAACAGAAGTCTCTACCACATGTAACTAAGAGTATCACATCCATAGTACAGACCTTCACCAACAGAAGTCTCTACCACATGTAACTAAGAGTATCACATCCATAGTGCATACCTTCGCCAACAGAAGTCTCTACCACATGTAACTAAGAGTATCACATTCAGACCTTCACCAACAGAAGTCTCTACCACATGTAACTAAGAGTATCACATCCATAGTGCATACCTTCGCCAACAGAAGTCTCTACCACATGTAACTAAGAGTATCACATCCATAGTGCATACCTTCGCCAACAGAAGTCTCTACCACATGTAACTAAGAGTATCACATCCAGACCTTCACCAACAGAAGTCTCTACCACATGTAACTAAGAGTATCACATCCAGACCTTCACCAACAGAAGTCTCTACCACATGTAACTAAGAGTATCACATCCAGACCTTCACCAACAGAAGTTTCTACCACATGTAACTAAGAGTATCACATCCAAGTACAGACCTTCACCAACAGCAGTCTCTATTAAAAACTCCATATTAAATGGTCGGATGTAACAGCAAACACAAATATGTGACAGCATACATCACAACAACCAGCGCAGACAGCTTAGGGAGAGACAGCTCGGGTATTTGGTGCACACGATCAGACAGAAAATTGATATTATAACCAGACACTTGTTGAATTGGAACCTACAAAGAAAGAGTAGTAGAATCTAATGATGTAGCAGTCGAACACCTGGCGAATAACAGTGACAGAAGAATCCACGGCAGCTTGAGAATCATGGGCGGAGTTCAATAAAATCGTTCAAATAGTGAATCGTCTTGAATGACAATAACAGTGACAGAAGAATCCACGGCAGCTTGAGAATCATGGGCGGAGTTCAATAAAATCGTTCAAATAGTGAATCGTCTTGAATGACAATAACAGTGACAGAAGAATCCACGGCAGCTTGAGAATCATGGGCGGAGTTCAATAAAATCGTTCAAATAGTGAATCGTCTTGAATGACAATAACAGTGACAGAAGAATCCACGGCAGCTTGAGAATCATGGGCAGAGTTCAATAAAATCGTTCAAATAGTGAATCGTCTTGAATGACAATAACAGTGACAGAAGAATCCACGGCAGCTTGAGAATCATGGGCGGAGTTCAATAAAATAGTTCAAATAGTGAATCGTCTTGAATGACAATAACAGTGACAGAAGAATCCACAGCAGCTTGAGAATCATGGGCGGAGTTCAATAAAATCGTTCAAATAGTGAATCGTCTTGAATGACAATAACAGTGACAGAAGAATCCACGGCAGCTTGAGAATCATGGGCGGAGTTCAATAAAATCGTTCAAATAGTGAATCGTCTTGAATGACAATAACAGTGACAGAAGAATCCACGGCAGCTTGAGAATCATGGGCGGAGTTCAATAAAATCGTTCAAATAGTGAATCGTCTTGAATGACAATAACAGTGACAGAAGAATCCACGGCAGCTTGAGAATCATGGGCGGAGTTCAATAAAATCGTTCAAATAGTGAATCGTCTTGAATGACAATAACAGTGACAGAAGAATCCACGGCAGCTTGAGAATCATGGGCAGAGTTCAATAAAATCGTTCAAATAGTGAATCGTCTTGAATGACAATAACAGTGACAGAAGAATCCACGGCAGCTTGAGAATCATGGGCGGAGTTCAATAAAATCGTTCAAATAGTGAATCGTCTTGAATGACAATAACAGTGACAGAAGAATCCACGGCAGCTTGAGAATCATGGGCGGAGTTCAATAAAATCGTTCAAATAGTGAATCGATAAAAACATGCGTAGGTATGGCTCAGTTACCGAGCAGGGACAGAAAAAAAAAACGAAAGTTTCTTTACGGCAACAAGATCTTTGTCGGGAAAAATAAACTAACATCGCTAACCCGAAGGTGATGGGTTCGCTTCCCATCACAGCTCCGGCCGTCACTCCGGGGAAGCAAACCCTTAGAAAATTCAGGAGGATGCAGACCCTTACATATAATGCATGCCGAAGTCGGATGTACTGGGCCGACAGCGAAAAATAAAAACCGTAGTGCAACTCACACCGCCTTGGGGAATACAAAAATAAGGGGGGGGGGGGAAACAAAACAACATACAAGTAAGCGAAGTGGGGATGACAACAAAGCCAGGGTAAGTACAAGTAATAGTCATGCCGGCCAGAATCCAGGGTAAGTACAAGTAATAGTCATGCCGGCCAGAAGACAGGGTAAGTACAAGTAATAGTCATGCCGGCCAGAAGCCAGGGTAAATACTAGTAATAGTCATGCCGGCCAGAAGACAGGGTAAGTACTAGTAATAGTCATGCCGGCCAGAAGCCAGGGTAGGTACTAGTAATAGTCATGCCGGCCAGAAGCCAGGGTAAGTACTAGTAATAGTCATGCCGACTAGAAGACAGACGAGAACACAGCGGAAAGTCCTGGCGCTGGTCTGAACAAAAAAACTCAGAATCGGAACGTTGAACACAAGAAGTCTGTATCAAGGTAAACTTCTCATGATTGAGAAGGAAAATGAGAGAACTCAGGTAGACATATTGGGGATCTCGAAACACAGGTAGACATATTTGGGATCTTGGAACACAGGTAGACATATTGGGGATCTCGACACATAGGTAGACATATTGGGGATCTCGGAACACAGGTGGGTGGGCAAGTTCCATTTCAGGACCCACACCGGAGGGTGCTTTCTATTCTCAGGGAGAGAATGGGTTACGGTGTAGTTCGAACAAAGCGTCTACAGCACTGCTTAGATACAATCCAATTAATGATCAGGTTTTCAAGATCAGATTAAATATGAGAACTAGAAACATCACAATAGTACAAGTGTACGCACCAACTGAAGCAGCACAGGTGTTCAGCCACTTTCAGGAGAAGAGTGTGGCTATTGACTTGCTGAATAATTCGATTGGTTAAACACACTCCTACTCTGCCCTCTCAGGCGTATCTTCCTGTTTCACGACCTTTTTGTTTCACACAACATGTGATTTCTGGATTGCTGGCTAATGGATTGAAGTGTTGCAGTAGAAGTTGTTCGTGCTGAGCTCTTCGCTTTTTGCGATGTTCCTCTGGTTGCAGGTTACAGTGGTTATTCTTATATCTCAGGTCGTGCTGTAGGTGATGGCCTTTGATCGAATATATGTAGTGCAATGCTAGGTATATCAGTAGGCTCACCAGTGGTCAAGGTATTCATCCCCACCTCATGTAGCACATTCTGTTTTCAGGATCACGGCGTAGATGAGGGGTATGGATTTGGTCAGTTTATTTCACCTGACCCATACGTGAGGTGGAAGTGGTGGTCAGTAGGTTTTATCATACAAAAGCATAAAGTGAAGCCTTGGTAAGCATGATCCAACTGACCGTACCATGAGGTGAAATCTTGGCCAATATGATTCACCTGACCCTGACGTGAGGTGGAGTCTTGGCCAATATGATTCACCTGACCCTGACGTGAGGAGGAGGTATTGGTCATTATGATTCCCCTGACCCTGACGTGAGGTGGAGGTATTGGTCATTATGATTCACTTGACCCTGACATTAACATTCTCCTTTCGATTTAAGTGCCATCTTGTGACAGGCAGTCACGGGTGCATTTTCGCTTGTATCTCGATCAAGTATAACATACAGACCGAAAGCACTCCCCACGCCCAATCGAATCCCTATAGTACTGAGCCTGCTGAATAACTTAGAGTTGCACTACATGTATGACGACCTATTCCCGCCGTCTTCAATTCGCCCCGGGACATTATTATTGTTGTTGAATGCTCACATTGAGTAGGTTACTTTTGTGTGCGCCCTGAAAAGGACGTTAAGTGGCGGGTTGCAGTAGCTTTCCTTACATCCCGAGTTTGCTGATGAAGGCGGACCGGGGTCCACCAGGTGGTTGTGCCATGATTAGCTTCATCTGCGTGTCACTCACTACTACGGGGATCACATCGTTCTCTCACCTCGTTAGCCAGGTTGCCTCACGCCATGAAAACGGCCCGTTTCCAGAGAGGACTACTAGGAAGTCGAGGTGAGGGTCTTGGCCAGACTGTTTTGTCTGACCCTGATCAATATGTCTGATCAGTATATATTACCTGACCAGACGTTAGTCTTCCGTCCCCTCCCTTCCCCTTCCCCCCGGGACACAGGAAGTAGCGATTAAAGCCCGCTAAAAGAAAACAAAATTATCAAGAGCGAAGAAGTCAGCAAGACGTAGCTTCTGATAATATGAATAGTCGACCTTTGAATTATTTCAGTCTCAACAACCATATCAACATATCAAAAATGTCACTGCTGATTAAACATCTGTAAACCATATGAGAAGATATACGACTGATAAACATCAGAAAATCAGATGAGAAGATATACGTCTGATAAACATAACAAAATTAGATGATAAGATCCGACTGGGACAGATTTGCAATCCTGACAGATGGGCTGTGTGAAACCATCAACACACGAAACACCAAAATGAAGCCCATGGTAGAGAGCCTAAGCAAGGCAATAATGCAAGCCGCCACTGAAACCATCCCAAGAGGAGCTAGGAAAAACTATAAGCCCTACTGGAATGATGAGTTACAGAAAGTGGAAGATGCAGTAACAAATGCTAGGAACATGGCAGAACGAGAAAAATCCGTGGAGGCAAACATCGCCCTCAAAGCCGCCGCGGCGAAGTACAAACACACTCTCAAGCAAACAGCAAGAGAAAGTTGGAAAAATAAAACGGAAAGTTTAAGCCTGGACAAAGAAGGGAACAAGCTATGGAAGCTAGTCAGAGCCATGAACGACGAAACCCCGTCAAATAAACAAATTACTATCAAGCAAGGCGAGAACTTGATCACAGGTAAGAAAGCCGCAAACGCCTTTGTCGATCACTATGCCAGAGCAAACCACATCGAGGTCCCTGCAGATAAGCATACAGACATTAGCGAAGAGCTAAAGGGGCACGAAAACATAAATACGGCTCCTGAAGAGCACATGATGGCCAAACTAACAATGCGCGAAATGGAAGAGGCTATGAGAACACTAAAGAGAAGGAAATCTCCCGGAAAAGACGGGATAACAAACGAAATGCTGATGGCGCTGGGCCAAACAGCGAAGAAAAAACTACTATCAGTCCTGAACCAAAGCTGGAAAAGGGGTATTGTACCCCAGGCATGGAAAGATGCAATACTGGTACCAGTACCAAAAACAGGAAAGGACAAAACAGATCCGAATGGATACAGGCCCATAAGCCTACTGAGCTGTGTCGGCAAGCTGATGGAACGGATGATAAACACCAGACTGATGTGGCATCTGGAAGAAAAACGAATACTAATTCCACAGCAAGCCGGCTTTAGACAGCACAGATCCACTGAGGACCAGGTCATCCTAATAGCCCAGGAGATAGAAGATGCCTACCAGGCACAGAAACACACAGTAGCTGTTTGGGTGGATCTGGAAAAGGCATTTGACAAAGTCTGGAAGGATGGACTTAGAGTCAAGCTAAGAAGAAGTGATGTTTGTGGGAAGATGTACAAGTGGATCAACCACTACCTCAAACAAAGAACGGCCAGAGTCCAAGTACAAGGGCAGATGAGCAAAAAGGTGACACTCGAGCAGGGAGTACCCCAAGGGGGAGTACTGTCACCCACACTCTTCCTGGTATAAATAAACGATATTACAGAGAATATACCAAGAAGAGTCCATAGCTCAATGTTTGCAGACGATCTGGCTATGTGGACCTCTGAAAAGAATCTCACCGTAGCAAGAAATCGGATGCAAACGGCCCTAACATCGCTGGAAGAGTGGGCGAACTCATGGCTGGTCAAAATAAACGAGGAGAAAACCACGTGCACAATATTCTCGCTCTCATTAAAACCCCAAAGTACCAAATTAAGCCTAAATGGCAAAATCCTGCAGCCAAACGACAACCCAACCTATCTGGGAGTCACATTTGATCGGCGCATGACATGGAAAAGTCAGATTGAGAGAAACCGAATGAAAGCCAGAGAAAGAATGGCGATCATGAGGAAACTTGCTGGCACAAGCTGGGGAGCAGACGAAGGCATACTAAAGAAACTGTACACTGGAAGAGTGAGACCAGTTCTCGAGTATGGCATCGCGGCATGGACAACAGCAGCGAAGGCGAACTTCGATAAAGTTAACAAACTTCAAAACCAAGCCATGAGAATCATAACAGGTGGCATGAAGTCAACGCCAATTGTAGAACTTGAAAAGATTACAAAACTGCAATCCATGACCGACAGAAGAGACTGCAGAGCCCAGCTGCAGTCAGAGAAACTCCGAAGACTGACGGACCATCCAATGTACCAGAGGCTAAACAATTTGGGAACTGGGAAACTAAAGCGGAGAAACTTTGCAGAAATAGCCAAAGCAAAGATGCACGAAGATCCCATAAACGCACTAACAACACCAAAACCCATCACTACTGTACGAAAACCTACTTGGAGGCAGGATATATTTCCAGAGGTGGTAGAAAATATACCAGGAGCACTCCTGAACCTACCAAATGGCAGAAAAATAACACTGTCATTCGCTACTGGTAAGTACACAAGCAATTTCAGAGCGGAGGCAGAGGCACTGAGGGCGGCAGTGGAAGAAATGGCAACACACAGTGAAAATGAGAGCCACATAGTCTTGCTGACAGATGCTGTCGCCGTAGTCACAGCGCTAAAAAGCCAGAAAAACACTGAGCTTAATGACTTAAGAGCAGCACTCTGCAAACTGTGCCAGCTGTCCGCACCAAAAAGGGTAGTGGTACAGTGGATTCCGTCACACTGCAACATCCAAGGCAACGAGGAGGCAGACAGACTGGCAAAAGAAGGTGCAAGGCTACCACAAACAGATACCAGTATGACGTACGAAGAGTCAAAACGGCTTATCAAAGCCAGGTACATTACCAAATGGGAAACCGAACATACTGGTTACACCAAAAACGATGCCTATTACCAGTTGAACCGAAGAGAGCAGGTCGTTGTCTTCAGACTTCGCACTGGCCACAATAGACTGAGGTACCACCTATTCAACAAATTGAAGATAGGGTGTACCGACGAATGCCCGTGCGGTACTGGTAAAATGACCACTGAACATCTGCTGCAGAACTGCCCGACATACGGGGATCAGAGAGAGCAGATGTGGCCATTACCAGTGGAACTGCAAGACAAGCTCTATGGTAGTGGCGAGAGTCTCAGGATGACCGCCGCTTTTTTCGAAAAAATAATGGTTACTGTCTGACTGTGTACGCAGAAGAAGAAGAAGAAGATGATAAGATATACGACTGATAAACATCAGAAAATCAGATGAGAAGATATACGACTGATAAACTTCAAAAAATCAGATGAGAAGATATACGACTGATAAACATCAGAAAATCAGATGAGAAGATATACGTCTGATAAACATAACAAAATTAGATGATAAGATATACGACTGATAAACATCAGAAAATCAGATGAGAAGATATACGTCTGATAAACATAACAAAATCAGATGAGAAGATATACGACTGATAAACTTCAAAAAATCAGATGAGAAGATATACGTCTGATAAACATAACAAAATCAGATGAGAAGATATACGACTGATAAACTTCAAAAAATCAGATGAGAAGATCATCATCATGTAGCATGTCCGTTGTAGAACGTCGCTCCCATCACAGTCTGTCTGAAAGAAACTCGTTCTCTTGCCAAAACGCCAACCTCTGCCACAGTCATACCCTGGCATTCCTGGATACCTTGGTGCCATCGTCTTCTTGGTCTACCCCTTCCTCTTTTGCCTGGTACCATACCTTCCATCACCGTTCTCTCAAGACCGTTGTGTCTCTTGATGGATGTGACCAAAGTATTTGCAATTTATAGCCAAAATGGAATTGATAAACCAGTTCTCCTCTATGCTCAACTCTTGCCGTATGACTACATTTGTCTTTTTCTCTGCCCAGGGTATTCTGAGGATCTTTCAGTAACATTTTGACTCGAATGATTCGATTCTTCGTCTAGAAGTTTTGGTAATCGTCCATGATTTACAGCAATAAGCTGACATAGGAAAAACACAGGCTCTCAAGACTTTTACTTTTATCATTTTGTTGGTGCTCTGCCATAATTTCGTCAGGCTGTTCAGTCTCTGCATTGCCATCGCTAGTCTTCTTCTGATATCTTTCGAGCAGTCGCCATTTTTGTCAATTCTGGAGCCCAAATATTAAAAAATGTGTGACCTGATCTATTTCCTCACCACCCACTGGAAATTTATGCTGACATTGTGTTTTGTCGGTGGTCATTATCTTTGTTTTATTTACGTTTATGAACAGGTTTTGATCTTTACTTTGTCCATTAACGGCTGAAGTAGCTGCTCTAGCCCTTCTGCACTTCTTGATAGTATCACTGTGTCGTCTGCGTATCGTAACTCTGGAATCTCGTACCCCCCAATCGTTAATGGGTCGAAACTTTCAATAAGATGATAAACATCAGAAAATCAGATGAGAAGATAAACAACTGATAAACATCAAACAGTCAGATGAGAAGATAAACAACTGATAAACATCAAACAGTCAGATGAGAAGATAAACAACTGATAAACATCAAACAGTCAGATGAGAAGATAAACAACTGATAAACATCAGAAAATCCGACGAGAAGATAAACAACTGATAAACATCAGACAGTCAGATGAGAAGATAAACAACTGATAAACATCAGAAAATCTGATGAGAAGATAAACAAAAACTGGTAAACATCAGACAGTCAAATAAGAATATAACAACTGATACACACATTAGAGACACAGATAAGAATATAACAACTGATACACACACAAAAGACACAGATGAGAAGACACACACGAACTAATAAACAGTATATTTGTTTAAATTATACGTATCTTGCTAGTATGAGAGATAACGTTATTACTCAATATGGCATGCTTTCCGTACAGAATCAGATGCACTGAAGGCCGCAGCTGAGATATCCACCAAGAAAACATAGTATTCCTGACTGATGCCGCGTCAGTAATAGCAGCGCTAAAACAATACAAAGATGAAGACCTCGAGCAATGTATGTTCTCCCTGACACAGCTCTCAGCAGATCACCCAAGGCTGGTCATACAGTGGATCCCATCCCACTGCAATATTGAAGGCAATGAAGCTGCAGACAAACTAGCAAAGAGTGGAGGAGCATCCCCACAAAGACCTGAGTGTCACATATAATGAGACCAAGACCATAATTAGAGCCAACTTCAGGGTAAAAGGGGCTGATCAACACCCCGACTTCCGAAAAGAAGACAGCTACTATAACTTAACCAGAGAAGAGCAAGTCATCATCTTCAGACTGAGAACTGGGCGTAACAGGCTCAAGGGTCATCTTTACAGCAAAATGGGGATTGGGACAGATGACAGGTGCCCATGTGAGGAGCATATCATGACCGTGGAACACATCCTACAAAGCTGCATGCTTACACAGGAAAAGAGAGCACAAAGCTGGCCTCGTGAAACAGATATGAGACAGAAGCTGTATGGAGATGAAACAGCCTTACAAACAACGGTGTCCTTTGTAAGAGAAACCGGAACCTTGATCTGAGGATGAACGAAGAAGAAGAAGAAGAAGAAGAAGAAGAAGAACAGGGCATGCTTTAGAAAAGATATTAATCTCACTAGGTGAAATAAATGTGGAGTTGATATAATCAAGATATGATGTACATATGAGTCACTTCAAAACACCAAGAAATCCATCTTGGAATACTTGTAATCCTGGCATTCAAACAGACACGTTAAATGCCTGTTGCCAGATAGCCGAAGGCTTCGGGTGTCGATAATAGGTATGTTAAACTTCCTGCGACTTAGGGCCTACTACTCTTGGGGGAAGATACAAACAATTAAGGTAGATTTTGAACTAGAACTTTTTAATTTTGTCCGGGCAACGGCCGTTAAGCCTATTCTTTTCTATTTCTAACTGCCAAGGGATTTTTAACGTGCTCGACACTGTACACGTGAGTTCGGTCTCACTGCCCAGAGATCAGTGAAATATTTACCAGAAGGATCCACGTGAAGAAATGCCGGTCTCCACCGTGTTTCGAACAAGTGACCTCTGGCACCCGAAGCGGACATCTTATCTCGAGACTATCAATCAATGAAAACCTTCCCAGCATAGGTCTTCCACATATACACGCTTAGTTAACCAACGCTAGTCCTCCCACTTCTATTTGCGTTTTTGGGGTTCAACGTTTCTACAGGGGAAGTAGCCAGTCCCATGCTCAACCCTCCTTAGTCGTGTCCTGCGACATGCTTACCAGGCTACAGTATTACTATTCTTTGATCGTCTCTCGGTCCCGGTAACACTCAATCAGTACATGATAGAAAATAATCCTTGCACTGATCTGCAATGCCCAACGTAAAGCACTTAGCTCAAGAGATAAAACTTTAGCTCCCAACAGAGTATAGTTGACTAAGACACAAATTGACGTAACGGACTTACAGCAACCAATGCAACCCACTTTGTCCAACTGAAGTAACTTCCCATTCTCTACGTGACACTTCAAATCAAAATTAGATTGAGAACTTTAAGTTGCAGAAACAGATTCTGTGGTCTTAATTAAGATGTGATACGAGCATATTAAAAAAGACGAGGGAATGGTTATAATATGGCGCTCGTGAGGATACGTCATTCAGACATGTAATCAGCATATCGTATCAGTACGTGTGTTCACATTCATTTCCTGCGTCTTCAATCGTCATCTTGTGGCATGTTTTGTGGCGTCAACAACATCTCCATCCACATCTGCGTCGTTTCTTCACTCTCACGCAAACACATGTAACCTCATACACCTGTCTCATATTTCTCACGTCACCATGCAGTTTATCGATCAAATAGGGAGACGATCAAATGATCACTCTGTTCCTCTCGTTGAGCTGACAGAGGTGGACAACATTTTGGCTTGGCTTGGCTTCGTTCATTCTCAATCTCCCACTACCAAACACTGAAAGGTGCAGAGAACGGAATGCAATAACATTTAAAAATTGATCTGCGTCTTCTACTCGGTTACAACTCAAATAACCACATTTAATACTCTTATACAGCTGAAGGCTCATACGTCTACCAACAACGTACCGTTTATTCCTAAAATAACCTAAACTTAAACAGGACATATCAAGACTCCATGCCTTTCATATGTGCAACCAGCGACGCATCCTCGGTAACCAGTGGTTCGATCTCGTCCGTAATGTCGAGGGTCTGCAAAGACGAGTCTTCCCTTCATCTTGGACACTCTCGTCCGCCATCGCCTGTCTCTGTTTAGTCACTTGGTTCGACTGGACCTGGAAGTTCTGGCACACCAGATCATGTCCAAGTCAGGTATGTGTAACAACGGTCTCACACCGGCCGGCTGGAGGCGCAGGCCGGGCCGCCCCCGTTCCATAGGGCTCAGACAGATAGCAGTCTCTCCTTCGACATTGAACGAGGTTTGGCTACAAGCATCAGTAGTTGGACATGGTAGTGATCGATCGACGCAACGGGCCCTAGATGCCTTGGCGAACATTCTTCTTCTTCATCTTCTTATTATTATTATTATTATTATACAACTTTTGGTTCCTACTTCTTTCGTCAAGCCAGAACATTCCTCAAATAACCACATTTACTCTCTCATAAACATGCCTGTCAGTCTCAGACATCTCGCAGCACTATATAACTCATCCCCTGAACTGATCCTAGAAAAGATCACGATGTCCCTCTGCCAAACCATTATTAAAATAAGAATAAAAACACGACAATAAAACGACAATTAGTTTCACAAGGACATTTTTTCACCTACTTGGACATATCTTTCCCAATTGTGGGAGGAATCCATGCATGTTTGTTTTGTTGTTGGACTGCCTTACTTTCATTCTCCAGAACCTCGTCCAGAAGACGAACGGGGTCATCCATTTCTGGGTGGATAGGGCATGGGCGGAGCAACAAACAGCTTTGTTGTTATCTCAAACCTTAGCGCAGAGGCGTTTCTCTGAGGATTATGATAGAAAGTTCATGGATGAATTTGAAAGATAGCAAACAGGCTGACATTTGTATGGGAGAATGGGTACTGCCCGCTCCCCGACTCACAAATTTGTGCAGCTCCCCCTCCCCGACTCACAAATGGATGCTCCCCCTCCACGACTCACAAATGGATGCCGCCCCTCCCTGACTCACAAAAGGATGCCGCCCCTCCCTGACTCACAAATGGATGCCGCCCCTCCCTGACTCACAAATGAATACCGCCCCTCCCTGACTCACAAATGGATGCCGCCCCTAACTGACTCACAAATGGATGCCGCCCCTCCCTGACTTACAAATGAATGCCGCCCCTCCCCGACTCACAAATGGATGCCGCCCCTCCCCGACTCACAAATGGATGTCGCCCCTCCCTGACTCACAAATGGATGCCGCCCCTCCCTGACCCACAAATGGATGCTGCCTCTTCCCTGACTCACAAATGGATGCCGCCCCTCCCTGACTCACAAATGGATGCCGCCCCTCCCTGACTCACAAATGGATGCCGCCCCTCCCTGACTCACAAATGGATGCCGCCCCTCCCTGACTCACAAATGGATGCCACCCCTCCCTGACTTACAAATGGATGCCGCCCCTCCCTGACTCACAAATGGATGCCGCCCCTCCCCGACTCACAAATGGATGCCGCCCCTCCCCGACTCACAAATGGATGCCGCCCCTCCCTGACTCACAAATGGATGCCGCCCCCTCCTCCTCCTCTCGAGTTGTTGTTGTCTCTCCCACCGCCCCCTAACTACCTCACGTTCTAATTCGATCTCGTACAACAACCAATTCTAACATTTCTGTTTCCCTTCCGTGTCGGACAACCTCACAGACTATTTTACCAGAAACATGCCGCTAAGGACGGCCTTTAGCTTGTATCCATCATATCTTCCGTTGTACAGAATTCCTGCATTCTGGGACAGTATGGGAGGTGGACTGTGTCTTAGTTGGCCCCACATTCGTATATATCGTCTTCAGCATTACCCTATTTTTTCAGGTTCGACCTACACCTGCGCACCCCCTTTCTGAATGTGTTTAGATCTCCCCACATTATATATGACATATACTCTATGGCAAACTTTTCTTTAATCTTCATCCTTTCTGCACCTTTCTGATGATAGCAGTCCGCTATGGGTCGCTGACCACTGCAGCTCATGTGCTGCTCAGCATCATGATCATGCTTTCTTATTTTGATATATAAATAAGAATGCAAAAGACGAAAGGAGTTTTCATTGCATTGAGGAACTTGTGACAATCAAACGATACTTAAAACTAATGCAAAAATAAAAATCTTCAACTCCATGTAGAGTCCGATCTATTGTTTGGCCCTGTAACACACGGAGAACTACAAAATCTTCAACTCCATGTAAAGTTCGTTTTATTGATTGGCTCTGAAACACGGAGAACTACAAAATCTTCAACTCTATGTAAAGTTCGTTCTATTGTTTGGCTCTAAAACAAACGGAGAACTACAAAATCTCCAACTCCATGTAAAGTCTGTTCTATTGTTTGGCTCTACAACACGCAGAGAACTACAAAATCTCCAACTCAATGTAAAGTTCGTTCTATTGTTTGGCCCTGTAACACACGGAGAACTACAAAATCTTCAACTCCATGTAAAGTTCATTCTATTGTTTGGCTCTAAAACACGCGGAGAACTACAAAATCTCCAACTCAATGTAAAGTCAATTCTATTGTTTGGCTCTGAAACACACAGAGAACTACAAAAACAACGAAAAATGTGCAGACGTTCATAAATTGGCGACAGAATAGAATAGAGCAATTAAAATGACATGATAAGATTAGTAATTTGGAACTGTTGGAAAGAACCAGACATATACTAGTGGAAGATTACATAAGGAGGAGGTGTTGACGTTGGATAGAACATTTTCTGATCTGATAACTCCGAGGCATAAAAAGCAGAGACAGACCAAAACAGAGGATAGAGCTCAAGACATACACACAAGAAATAGAGCTGGAACGGAGGGACAAACACAGAAGGACTTGGCGCGTATTAGTTGAAGTCATGTGATCCATAGAGAGCTGAAAGGTTTAGATAATTGATTTAACACTTCATCCCCATCAGCAGTATTTGATATGGGACTACCTCAGACTATCCTCGTTAGGTGAGACAAAATAGCAAGGAAGGTAAACGGCCTAACACCACTTGGCCTTACATTAAATACACTAACGGGATCAAGATTCTGAGCAGGGCATGAGCTGCAGTAGTCAGCGACCCATATCTGACTGCTAGCGTCAGGGCCAGCGAACTAGAGCTGCCAAGACCCTTCTACACATCCACGCGGTGATCCTGGATAACAGGCTGCAGCAGGGCAGACTGGCTAAGGAGAAGCGATCGAAGAGGGGATGCTAGCCCGGTACTAAAAAAATGCTTGCTGAAGTCGGATGTGTTCGACCGAAAGGTGCACATATCACAGTCAAGCTGTAAACTACGACACAACGAATTCCATTATCTGGACTACATTCTGCTACTTACGCCTTTTCAGGGTTTGGTAGCGGGAGATTGAGAACGAACGAAGAAGAAGTAGTATCAGTATCTGTAGGAGCTTAACTTAATTTAACCTCTTTTTACTGGTTTAGTAGACTCGACAGAATCTGTATACAACCAGTTTCATTTACATTTCATTGCTCTAAAAGCTTGGCGCATACAATCTATTCTTAAATGCATAATTATCGTTGCCTCCACTACCTCCTGTAGCAATGCATTCTAAGCATTCACCACTCTCTAACTAAAAATATTTCCGAATATCTAATCTTTACCTGCAGACTTTTGTTTTATTAGTTCTGCTGAACAGACTTAAAAATCAAGAGATATCACAATAATTTAAAGTCCTAATGTAAACAAAAATGTTCTTAGACTACATACTCCTTAGATCATCGTGTTCGCCATGACAGTTATCAGACTATATTTGGTGCAAATATAGCAGTCAAGCTGTAAACTACGACATAACGCATTCCGTTCTCTTTAAGCCCTTTCAAGGTTTTGATAGCGGGAGATTGAGACGAACGAAGCCAAGCCAAGCCAAGACTGTATTTGACATGTAACTTATTACCCAGAAATGAGCTTTTATAGTACAATATACTCCAAAGCTGTTGTTGATATACAAGTATTTGATCCAATAAACATTATTTGATATTTGCGTTCTGTTTTATTGTATCTTAAATTTACCTTTGTTTTCTTAATAAAAATTATATTGATAAGTAATATAACAATTATAAAGGTAACATTTCCTTTAAACATAAATTTAGCAAGAAAATTGCAAAATGAACACGATTTTTAGCCATTTTAACAGCATTTCGAACAGAAAATGACTAGACAACACACAGCTATTTCTATTTTTCAAAGTTAGGTAAGAAAACTAATCTCTGTTCATCGCCAGCCCACCGGTCCTAGAGGTCAGGAGACTCCCACCCAAACCACCGGCCCTAGAGTTCAGAAGATTTACACCCTAACCATCGGCCCGCCGGCCCTAGCGGTCAGAAGACTTACACCCTAACTATCGGCCCGCCGGTCCTAGAAATCAGGAGACTGACACCCTAACCATCGGTCCGCCGGTCCTAGAGTTCAGGAGACTGACACCCTAACCATCGGCCCGCCGGTCTTAGAGGTCAGGAGACTTACACCCTAACCATCGGCCCGCTGGTCCTAGAGATCAGGAGACTTACACCCTAACCATCGGCCCGCCGGTCCTAGAGGTCAGGAGACTTACACCCTAACCATCGGCCCGCTGGTCCTAAAGATCAGGAGACTTACACCCTAACCATCGGCCCGCCGGTCCTAGAGATCAGGAGACTGACACCCTAGCCATCGGTCCGCCGGTCCTAGAGATCAGGAGACTTACACCCTAACCATCGGCCCGCCGGTCCTAGAGTTCAGGAGACTTACACCCTAACCATCGGTCCGCCGGTCCTAGAGTTCAGGAGACTGACACAAACCCGACCGGCGTGTCCATCGTCAAAGTAAGAAGACTGACACCCACGCGTCGTCTGGATTGCGGCAACCTCATCATGTAAAACAAATCGTTACACTACTGCAAGAGCACATCGTGTACTTTGGCGCAGGTTTCTTGAGTGGAGATATCTACAGTGGTGGTCATATGCTCTGTCAGGAGCCAAGTGTGGAAGAAGAATACCGGGCAGCGAGGAAAGGAACTGATCTTCATAAAAGCTGAGACTTCCTACAATAAAGTCGGGCGTGAAGAGTAATGAGAATCAGGTGAACTATACTGATCAAAACCCCATCTCATGTCCTCGTTCGTGCTCCTACTGATCAAAACCCCATCTCATGTCCTCGTTCGTGCTCCTACTGATCAAAACCCCATCTCATGTCCTCGTTCGTGCTCCTACTGATCAAAACCCCATCTCATGTCCTCGTTCGTGCTCCTACTGATCAAAACCCCATCTCATGTCCTCGTTCGTGCTCCTACTGATCAAAACCCCATCTCATGTCCTCGTTCGTGCTCCTACTGATCAAAACCCCATCTCATGTCCTCGTTCGTGCTCCTACTGATCAAAACCCCATCTCATGTCCTCGTTCGTGCTCCTACTGATCAAAACCCCATCTCATGTCCTCGTTCGTGCTCCTACTGATCAAAACCCCATCTCATGTCCTCGTTCGTGCTCCTACTGATCAAAACCCCATCTCATGTCCTCTTTCGTGCTCCTACTGCTCAAAACCCCAACTCATGTCCTCGTTTGTGCTCCTTGAAACACGTTGTGTCACAGCAGCCTGGCCATCGAAGTGGGGATCAATACTGTAATCCCCTATAGTGATGAGCTTAGGAACATCGCATTGCAATACAACTGGAGGTTCACCTTTCAAGTAGTCCAGGGGATGAAAGAAGAGCCACTGTAACCTACTACTAACGAAGGGTCGTCAAGAGTTACCTCAACTTAACACGAGTAGCTTCGAACAGCAACTACATTAAAATCTATTACACTTCGTCTCCAACGACATCAGCTGTTACCTCTATTTGTTCGAGTTCAATCAATCAGTCAATCAGTCATACAGAACCGTTCAGCTCCATGCGGGGCATAGGTCTTCAACAAATACACGCCTAATCCTAATATCCCGTGCCATCCGTCTCAACTTAGTCTACGTCGTATCTATTTCATTTATTTTTGTCACAGCTTGGGAAGAGAACTGTTCACTCCCCTACAACTACACAAACCTCTAACACTCTATCCCTGACAGCATGATATGTTATATAATTACTTGCACGGTAGAAACTACTTATCAGAACTACTTTGTCGATTAGCCGTTGTTGCATATCATTGAGATGATGATTATGATAATTACGATAATGATCGCCTATGAAATTCAAACAAATAATACATTATCCAAACTCACAATACGAGCTACAACATCCCTTAATCAACTGGTTCAACTTCCGAATGTCAAAGTCTTCTTCACGCGCGGAAAGTAATATCAACCGTCTGTACTACACACCTGTCAAGAACGTAGTAACAGCTAAATAAGTTGAAAGTTGTAAATGTAAACGTTCTGTAAATGATATGGTACTTGGATTTACAACCGTACATGTCACAGTCAAAATGTGTCATCCTTATTTTTGGCCAGACTTTTAAACAGAAAACGATAGGACGGACGCAATCAGCTCTCTGGAGGGGCAAATAATCCGCGTCAAATAATCTCGTTAAGTCGACACATAAAAGCTATCATAAATAGACAATTGCATTTGGTTTAATAAATAGCTTGAGACGTATGTATGTCATGGGGAAATCAGTTAACGTAATTCAATTATTAGTCTGTTAGTTATAAAGGGATACAATAGATGATCAAATAGAATGAGTTGTCATAGACGGTGACTAGACCAGGTTATGTATTAAACTAACAGCAGACTCGTTATGTAAAACCATCGTCAATGAGAAATCACAACTGCTGTTGGTTGGATAGGAGCTTATTGTGGATTGGTCCCCTGCAGTTGTGGCCCTATGCTTCAGTTGGAGCTAACCAGTAACATAGTGCGCGGGTATCTCGAAACTATTCTCAGCAGGCTCATTGTATTGTATTTTATGAACAGCGTAAGACGACGTATAACTGTCAATGCAACCCTATCCCACAGCATCTCTGCAAAGATAAACTTCACGAGAAACCTGAGAAGATCACCAGATCTATAAAAGAAATAGATGCGATTATTTGAGAGCAAATGATGAAGAAGAATAACTGCTAAATGATCTTGTCAATTGTTGTTGTTGTTGAATGTCCACAATGAGTTAAACTACTCTTTTGTGAGCCCTGAAAAGGGCGTTAAGTGGCGGTTGCAGTAGCCTTCCTCACGTCTCGAGCGTTCTGATAAAGGTGGACATGGCTTCTCGAGGCAGTTATGCTATGCTTGGCTTCATATCTCTTCTAGTTGCTTTTAAAATCATGTGTGACCTATTTATTGACTTGCTCGCCCACAAATAGGGTTAAAACAAAGGTTTACCTGAGACCGCAGCAGACGTGTTTCGATCTGATGACCTTTCATGAGGACTGGACAAAACAAGAACAACACAGACTAAAAACAATGAACTAAGATCAACGAATCTGATAAATGAATAACAATGGACCAACACGTTGCAGTGAAATTGACTACGTAGGAGTTCTTGTACTGTCACTTATCCATTAGTTATACTTGGATTTTTCGTACATTGACCTTCAGTTTCACCGCAGCTTCGATTATTTTTTATCGACGTGGACTTGGTTATGTGTTTGTCTTGATGCGGGCTACTTGTATTTTTAAAAAAAAATTGGTTATCATTTGACATGTAATCAAATTGATCACGTATTGTTTAGTCTTCACATTTTCATAAGTGGCATAACTGGACTCACACGTTCCTGGCTTCTTACTTCATGATAATGGATGCCAACTCAAACTGTATTGTATCTAAGTCCCATATCATGTTTTGTATTGTGTTGTGATTTGCTAGTTGTTGTCCTGTGTTCTTTATCCACGACGAAAACCATTTGGTCGTAACGCGGGTTTCCTTTTGTTTGTGTCCATGTAATGTCACTGAGCCGTTACCTATATATGCTTTCAGTGCCAATTGCCATTAGAACTGACGAATCCCAAATACATACCAGTGACTACAGGAAACCTAAATTCAGGTGATGATTAAATACAAACAAGACAAATTTATACATGAGAACAATAAGACACGTTAGATCTGAATGTCTTGTCGATTAACGTGAACTAATGTTCTCTTAAAGAGATTTCACAATGCTTTTCAGGAAACTCTCAATATCCAACACCATGACATCGCTGTTATAGAGACCTGGCAACATCTTTGACATGCCATACACAACACTGCACTTGCTACATTTGAAAGAAGAACTGTTAAATCAGATGACTTGTTTGAAGTGAAAGCGGAGGATATGACACCGTCATTAATGCCAAGCGCGTTGATTTGATTAAATACAAGCTGCTTCCAAATGTAGGTATTCTGTACAACTTCGTCCGCCAGAAGCCAGGGGCAACAAACTGCTTGTCTGTGTGAAAATGAGTATTGGCTACAGCTTAGTGAAACTATCCAGACTGCAGCACAAACAGGGTACATCCGACAAATGTACGATTGTGTAAAGAAAGCTATTAGCCCTGCGAGTAGGAAAACAGGCATCGCTCAAATCTATTACTGGTGAGAAAATAACAGATAAAGGAAAGCAGACGGAGCAATGGGTTGAGCACTATTCTGAGCTCTACTCGTGTCAATATAGTCATTACCACAGCCCTTGAAGCTGTCAAAAGTTATCCCAGTATGGACGAGCTTGAATTCCAACCATCTATAGAAGATCTGAATAAAGCTATTGAGAGCTTGGCCATGGGAAAAGCACCAAGCAGCGACGAGATCCCACCTGATTTGATCAAACACTGTAAAGAAAAAATTTTGCAACCGCTGAATGGTGTTATGTCAGTGCTGGAAAGAGGTCACAATACCTCAAGATATGAAAGATGAACAGATTGTAACATTATACAAAAACAAAGGTGATAGAAGTGACTGTAACAGCTATCGAAATGTCTCTCTGCTTAGTGTTGTAGGCAAAGTCTTCGCCAGAGTTATCTTACTAAGACTACAGAAATTGGTTGAGCGTGTGTATCCTGAGTCACAGTGTGGATTCAGGTCTGGAAGATCAACGATCGACATGTTTGTCTCTCTTCGACAACTCCAGGAAAAGTCACGTGAGCAGAACCAACCAGCCCTTTTATGTTGCCTTCATTGACTTTAGTAGGGATGGGCTCTTCAAAATTCTCTCTAAAATAGGCGACCCAAACAAACTGCTGTGACTAATAATATCGTTCCATGAGAGCATGACAGGAACAGTCCAATTTGATGGTAGCATATCACAACCATTTGGAATTCTAAGTGATGTTAAGCAGAACTGTGTTCTGGCCCGGACACTGTTTCAAAGCTTCATTTGCTCTGTTACTGAAACATGCATTTTGTAAGGCAAATGAAGGAATCTGCCTTCACACTAGATCGAATAGTAGGCTGTTTAACCTTGCAAGGTTTAAGTCCAAAACGAAGATAAGGGAGATCACCCACAGTCAGCAGGAACTTCAGAGGTTGATAGATCGCTTCTCCCAGGCGTGCAAAGATTTTGGTATCACAATAAGTATCAACAAAGCAAATGCTCTGGAAGTAGATATCACGCCAAGTCTTAACATCGATAATTATGAACTGGCAGCTGTGCACCAATTCACAGACCTGGGATGTCTAATAAATGACAAGCTCTCTCTAGACCCAGAAACAGACAGTCGCATTGACAAAGCTCGGCTACATTTGTTCGCCTCACAACTCGTGTTTGAAAAAAAAACCAGAAACCGACAATTGAAAGTAAGGCCATGGCGTACAATCTATGTGTTGTAAGCACACTTTTATATGGCAGCGAGACATTTGACAAATTATGCCAAACAAGAGCACAGGCGTAACACCGTCCACCTACGGCGCCTACGATCCATTCTTGGATTGCATGTATGGACATGTAGGGACAGAGTGACACATGTAGAGGTGAACTCTCGCAATGGTCTTTTAAGCATGTACACTCTACCTAGGCAGCGAAGAGTACTATGGCTCGGTCATATTCGTCGCATGGAAGATGGCAGCATTCCCAAAAATATCCTCTATGGACAGTTGGTGAATGGCCCGAGAACAGTCAGCCGAACACATTTGAGGTTCAAAGGTGGATGCAAGCGTGATATAAAAACAGAATTATGGACATATGAGGACATTGCAGATAGTGAACTTGAAATAGAGGGATATACAATGTTAAGAAAAGATAGAGTAGTTGGAGACAAGGCTAAGGGAGGTGGCGTTTTATTATACTGTATAAATTATGTTAATATAACGATCAAAGATGATTTATCATGTAGTAATAAAAATGAAAAAAGTGTATGGGGAGAAATAGAAAGTGGGGGTGAAAAAACAATGATTGGAGTGTGCTATAGATGTCCATCAAGTCAAAAAAGAGGAAGATGAGGAGCTTAGTAGCATAGCAAAGGCAAGGGAAGGGAAATTATTATTAATGGGGGATTTCAACTTTCCAGAAAAAAATGGGATATGGCAGAAGCACTTGTAGAGTCCAAACCTTTAGTTAAGTGCATAACTGACAATTTTTTAATTCAACATGTAGAAGCAGCCACCAGGGGCAAAAACACATTCGACCTAGTTTTTATTACAGAAAAAAATATGATTGAAAACGTTACCGTTGGGGAACTGTTTGGCTCCAGCGACCATCAAATCATCCGTTGGGATCTTATTGCAGGGAAAGAAGTAAACATAAACACACGAACATACGACTACTCTAAGGCAGATGTTAAAAGGATGAAAGAGGCAGCGAACTACATAATCTGGAAAGATATTGTCGGAGTAACATATGTTTAACAAGAGTTGGAGAGTTTTAAAACAGTTCTGGAAACGCTAAAAGAGGAATGTGTTCCATGTAGGGAGGTAAACCCCAAGCGTAAAAAGTGGATAACTAAATTTGTAGTTAAATGTAGAAGAGCTAAAAATAAAGCATGGAAAAAATATATAAAGGCAGGTAAATCAAAAGAAACATATTTAAAATATTTGGACAAGCAGAATATCTTAGAAAGTGAAAAAAACAGCAAAAATAGACTTCGAAAAAAAACTTGCTCAGAGGATCAAGACTGATAGTAAAAGCTTCTTCTCTTATGTTAGAAATAAACAAAGAACGAAAGACAAAGTAGGCTCTCTCCTGGACAGTACAGGGAAAATAATAAGTGAGAATAGGGAGGCAGCTAATCTACTCAATCAGTACTTTGGCACAGTCTACACAAAAGAGGACTGCTCCAAGATCCCAGAGCCTATAGATATTTTTCAAAGAGACATGAATACAGCAGGATTAAGATCAATCTGTATTACAGAGGAAATGGTTTTTAAAAAATTGAAGGGGTTGAAAGTAGATAAATGTCCAGGTCAAGATGGTATTCATCCAAAATTGCTGTTTGAAATTGAGACCAACTAGCAAAACCATTGGCTATATTATGTTCTCAATCACTTGCAAAAGGGATTGTTCCACGAAATTGGAAAGATGCAGGAGTGATCCCCTTTTTCAAAAACTTCAAAAAATCAGATCCAGCAAATTTTAGACCGCTGAGTTTAACAAGCATAGTCTGTAAATTGTTAGAGTCAATAATCAAAGAAAACATTGTAATGCATTTAGACAAATTTAATCTAATTAGAAATAGTCAGCATGGGTTTACTAGATGGAGATCATGCTTAACAAATCTATTAGAATTCACGGAGGAGGTTACCAAAATGATAGATAAAGGGGAGCCAGTGGACGTTATTTATCTAGATTTTGCAAAGGGCTTAGATAGAGTACCTCATAAAACATTATTTCGAAAGTTAAAATCACATGGAATAGGTGGGAAAGTTGCCAAATGAATTGAAAATTGGTTAACGGGAAGAAGACAGAGAGTAGGCATAAATAAGGAGTACTCTGAGTGGTGTGAAGTGAAAAGTGGTGTGCCACAGGGCTCGGTTTTGGGACCAATTTTGTTCTTGATATATATAATTGATTTGGACATTGATATGGGATTCATGATTGCAAAATTTTCTGATGACACAAAACTATGCAGTAGTGTCTCATCTAAAGCAGAAGTGGATATACTGAGGTCGGATTTAGATAAAATTAGAGAATGGTCTGTAAGCTGGCAAATGCAGTTTAATGTAGATAAATGTACAGTCATCCACATGGGTAGATTCAATATGGAACATAATTACAGAATTGGAGAGAACAATATTAGAAAGATAGATAAGGAAAGGGACCTAGGGGTTATAATACATCATACAGGTAAGGTGAGTGAGCAAGTTCAGGTAGCAGTGAAAAAGGCAAATGCAATGTTAGGTATGATAAAAATAAATATTAAACATAGGAGCAGGGAAGTGATAGTCAAACTGTATAAAGCATTAGTTAGATCTAGATTGCAGTATTGTGTACAGGTGGAGTCCTTATCAAATTGAGGATATAAACATGTTGATAAGAAAAAAAAAAACAGCGACAAAGCTGATAGTGGGATTCCAGAATTAATGTTATGTGGAAAGACTTAGAAAAACCGGCCTACAGTGTCTAGAAGAGAGAAGAATTCGTGCTGACAATTCAGGTTTATAAAATGATCAGAGGAATGGATAAATTAGACTATAACATTTTTTTAAAAATGCAGCCACCCACAAGAACAAGAGGGCATAGCTACACGTTGACTAAACAGAGGTCCAGATTAGATATTAAATAATTTTTTTAGTCAGAGAGTGGTGACTGTTTGGAATGCAGTACCACGGGAGGTAGTGGAGGCAGGGACAGTAAATGCATTTAAGAATAAATTGGATGCGCATAGCTTTTAGAGCAAGGTGGTGTAAATGAAACTGGTTGTATACAGACTCTGCAGAGTCTTCTAGACCAGTATAAAGACGTTAATTTAAGTTAAATTAAGTATCCCATCGATCTAACAGTGCATCATAACCTACCGGAAAGATGTCTTTGGTCTGCTCTTTCAGCCACATTCAGATCTTAATCTGAGCCTTTTCGTCATCCGCGATACCTTGTTAGTGAACCAAACAGGTGGAAATCTCTCAGAGCGAACTGCAGCTGCTACATTGTCTCTCGTTACTCTTCCGTCAGCTGGACTTACTCCTATCCGCGAAGTGTTGCTTCTGCTGCCATTGAACAGGACGACTAGGTCGGGCTCCATCAGTAAATTAGTATTAGCCAGTCTTTTCAATGCTTCCCATTGATGAATAGACACATGTCAATTTGCTCAGTGGGGAACTGCAAGGCTTAGTGACCTAAACATGCACATGTTCAGATTAATGAAAGAATGGTATATACGGGAAGCAAACCCATTACAAAATTGGTGCTGAATTCAGATGCACTGGACAGTGAGGCCCAAAGGACATGGCGAAGGAAGATAAGAGTTAAGTTTTACCACAAGAACAGTAGTCGGCGTGTACCAAAGATTCAACCTAAAAATATGTTTATAAAGGACCAGGAAAAGGAAAGTGGTTAAAATTATATGAAAACTTTTTGTGAAAAGGTCAAGACGTTTATTAGGAGACACTTCCATTTGGGATAACGTGTTAGAGAGAGAGACAGACATTGTGAAATGTGTCAGCATTTTCTGTATCTTTTTTGTGGTTTTTGTATCTCGCCAGTATTATGAGGGAAATATGTGTGGTTATTTGAGGGTTAACCTGTTATGTTGGCGAGAGAAGCGTCAGACAGACTGCCAGTTGTATGAGGGAAATCATTATTTGAGGAATAATTCCCGAGTGGGGCGGGGCGAGAGAGTATGATCACTGTATATCCAGACATAACGTAAATGGCGACAAACTAAAGTTTTCAATAGGGCAAACTACTTCATCATGTAAAACATATTTATACAAAAACTAACGTAGCAAAAGCATTCAAATATCATCCGTGCATGCTTTCTGAAGGTGTCCAACTGTAGACGTGGTCTTATACTCTGGTTGGAGAAAGGGACATAACAAGAGGACCAGATTTGAGTGATAAACTGAATGGTTACGACAGAAGCCTGAGACAGTCAGCCAGTTTATTAGGTCATGATAAACATGGGTAACTCCAGCGAGGCATGTGTGACAACGTTAATGTTGTGATGGGATTATGATGTGATTGTCTGTAGGATAAACTATTTTATGATGCGAGAGAAACCTGTACGACAGCGCTAATGTTGCTCTGCAATTGTATGCGGCTTTATGAGGGATACATTGTATGGCGTCTGATATAGTTGTGTAAGCGTGAATAAAGACGTTGATTCTAACAGACCATATAGACTGATTTCCCAGTAGTCCCTTATCTAACTTCATGGCCGTATGTATGTTAGATATCAGCGTATCAGGCTTGCCATTGTTGTAACACCCGTGCCAGGACAATAAACACCCGCTGAAGTGCCTGGAAACGTGACGCGTCTGTGCGTAACAGTAAAGTAAGCTCAATATAGCAACACTATGTGTTAGTTCTTCCGCATTGCACACCGATGACGAAGGCAATGAAAAAAAGATACGGAGAAGATAATATTCAATTATTTTATTTGTTCACGGCTAACAACCAGGTTCTGGTCGGTTGAGTGTAACGTGAAATGACATGCGGCCCCTCAATAAATCTAGAACAACCAGGAAGAAGAGGCAGAAGGAAAGTCTAGATTAGACGAGGGGTCCCATGCATTCACCGACGGTTCTGTAACAAACACAACACAGAACGGAGGGGCAGGAGCATTTCCGAACCTACCAAATGGCAGAAAAATAACACTGTCATTCGCTACTGGAAAATACACAAGCAATTTCAGAGCGGAGGCAGAGGCACAGAGGGCGGCAGTGGAAGAAATGGTGACAGGTAAAAGGAATGAAAGCCATATAGTCCTGTTTACAGATGTCTTGGCCGTAGTCACAGCACTAAAAAGCCAGAAAAATACTGAACTTAATGATTTAAGAGCAGTACTCTGTCAACTATGCCAGCAGTCCGCACCAAAAAGGGTAGGGGTACAGTGGTTTCCATCCCACTGCAACATCCAAGGCAACGAGGAGGCAAACAGACTGGCAAAAGAAGGTGCAAGACTACCACAACCAGATACTAGTATGACATACGAAGAGTCATATCTAGCTTATTAGAGCTAGATACATGACCAAATGGGAAACCGAACATACTGGCTACACAAAAAACGATGCCTATTACCAGTTGAATTGAAGAGAGCAGGTCGTGGTCTTCAGACTTCGCACTGGCCACAATAGACTGAGGTACCACCTATTCAACAAATTGAAGATAGGTGGCACTGACGAATGCCCGTGTGGTACCTGGAAAATGACCGCTGAGCATTTGCTGCAAAACTACCCGACATACGAGGATCAGAGAGAGAGCAGATGTGACCATCACCAGTGGCAACACTAGACAAGCTATATGGCAGTGTCGACAGCCTCAGGATGACCGCTGCTTTTTTCGAAAAAATAAAGGTTGATATCTGACTGCGTACGAAGAAGAAGAAGACGACGAGGGGTCCACTTTCAAAGTGTACAATCATATTTTAGGAGTTCAGAATAATTCGTGGTCGTCTTTTTATTTTATATTGGGGGCGAAAAGTAATCAGGACTAGGTGAAACGTACCATACCCAATGTCTTCGTTCGAGCTAATGGAAATAGGCTACTACTGCAGTCTGGTAACGAAGTGGGGATCGACACTCTAATCCCCATTGTGATGAGATTACCGATGAACTTCTCAGGAGTAGGGCTGCGGTCCACCTTCTCAAGAACACCTCGGGAAGTGAGAAGAGCGGCTGTAACCCGCTATCAAAGAACAGTTGGCATAAGTTAACTCAGCTCAAGTAGATTCAACCAATCACAACCAAATGCAATTGTATTACAATGTAAGTAGGTGTAAGCGATTGCGTGGCTACATCGGTGTACAATCTACTAAAGCAAATATGTATGTAAGCGCATTCAGAAACAAGAGCAATACATTATGTCTGCAAGTACATACAGGAAGAAGAACAATAAATTATGCCTGTAAGGGCATGCAGAAAATAGAGCAATAAATACACTCAGAGAAATAGGTCAAAAGGTGCAAGAGGTTTAATGGACGCACCTGTGTATAGGGTTGACAATCTTATCACGTAAACACCAAGGCAGTAAAAACCGTACAGCAAATAATTCGCCGTCATGACTTCCTAAACATCTGGTGTGGGTTCATGGGAATCCTTCCTCGTGTCCAGTAGGTAAGGGGGGGGGGGGGGGAGAGGGGGGGGGGAGATTATGAGGGTGGGCTATCAAAAGGCAACTCTCCATCATGCTAAGACACAACAGTCGGTCAATCAACTATTTATTTCAAAATCCATTGCAATAATAGTCTTTACCTGCAAGTCCACATTAAGTTAGCTATAAACATCAGAGGACCTCATTCAAGACAATTCAGTTAGATGAAATTGAAAATGTACACTGTTTCGTAAAAATCTTGCCCCTGCAGTCACGTGCAGTAGTGTCTGGGAAGTTACTTCACATTCTAGAGTTGATATTGTACTAAATCATGAGCATTACATGTGTGAAAATAGACTTCACATTCTAGAGTTGATATTGTACTAAATCATGAGCATTACATGTGTGAAAATAGACTTCACATTCTAGAGTTGATATTGTACTAAATCATGAGCATTACATGTGTGACAATAGACATTGGAACTTACTTATCTTTTGGTGTGGCCGTCAGCCATGAAGTTATTATTTCATTGAATATGCTTTTACTCTTTTAGTATTTTTAATGTTCATTTAAAGATTAAAATAAAAATAATAAAAACGAACACATCAATAACAAAAATATAAGAATGTATTATTCAAAATTAAGATTAATTTAAAAGATCGAACTTAATGACCTGCAATGCTTATAAAGCCGCAGGTACCCCACCCCTGGTCAATACAGAAGACCTTTACATACCTAGCTAGAAGAGAGTGACCTGGAAGAATATCTGTGCATGTCCTATGGAAGCAATAATTGTAAGTAGACAATGAAAAAAACCCGAGGAATCAAATAGCTTAAGGAAATATCGGAAAATGAGCAAGAGGTTTAATGACTACATTTGTATATCCTATTGAGCCAATGAAGTTGAAAGGACTGTCGGAAACAGAGTAATAGCAAACTTCAGGGGAAATAACTCAAGATCCGTTCTGCAGACTTGAGCTATTGCTGCGGAATGTAATTCAGTTGATCAATCAATCAAAATCTTGATCACCCACCGTGGAGTGTAGGTCTTAAAAAAATCACAACAAATGTTCCTGTCCTGTGCCATCTAAGCCAGCCCCAATCTCCTTCATGTTTGCCTAAAGCTATCTTCATCATGAACGCGAAGGCATATGCCTACTTCCCTTGTCCCGTGTGTTTCAGCACAGAAACTGTCTGGTATTGATGTCAACTGATTTCCTTAATGTGTGCCATGTCCATCAGCCTCATCTTCATGTCATGTTCTATCAATATCTGTATGGTTCTCTCCCACAATTCACATTACCGATCTCATCATACTTCTTCTTCTTCTTCTTCTTCTTCTTCTTCTTCTTCTTCTTCTTCTTCTTCTTCTTCTTCTTCTTCTTCGTCTTCTTCTTCTTCTTCTTACCATTCTTCGTATCCTTAGTTGTCTTCTTCTTCGTACGCTGTCAGACGTCAACCTGTATTTTTTCGAAAAAAACAGCGGTCATCATGAAGCTGTCGACACTGCCATAGAGCTTGTCTAGTGTTGCCACTGGTGATGGCCATATCTGCTTTCTCTGATCCTCGTATGACCGATCTCATCATACCATTTCCATCCTTCAATTCTGCACAGGAACCCGTTTACGAAAGTCTGCAATTGTTGGTGTTTTTTGTGTAGGGCTTCACATTTAAGAGACATACAGTAAAATAGACTTTACATTGCAGGTGAAGATTTATTACTTCGTGTTGGATTCATTTGGATTTCCATAAGTTTTACATCACAATATGAAACAAGCCTCGCTCTCTGTATCCGTACCATGACATCCGGGTCTGGCGTGTTGTCTTTATTTATACCAAGACATGGGAAAGAGCTCACATGTTGTAAGAGGATGTCACGAAACACAATCTGATAATCGGTAGTTACAGTGATTCTCAAAACATGTGTCTTGGCACAATGAATTTACAGATTTAAAGTCTAGGACGACTCATCAAGCATGTTTATCGTGTTTGTGACAGTAGTTAAATGACAGAAGAGCCAAGTCATCAGCAAAGTCCAGATCACCAATGCAGTCTATAAGTGTTTGTGACAGTAGTTATATGACAGAAGAGCCCAGTCATCAGCAAAGTCCAGATTACCAATGGAGTCTATAAGTTTATATAGATCTAAAAGTCTAGCTTTATCTTCACCTCAATGTGGCTGAATGGATAAAAAAAAACATCGGACAGGCAACCATAAGGTGTGGGTTCAAACCATAAGTACTTTAGGGGAAGTGAGTACCATGTCCTTTACAGAACGTCGCTTCTTACAACCGCCACCCTATTTGGTTGTCATAAGTTTCTTGGCAAGTGTGCAATATGGTACGTTGCCATTACTTTCTGCACGTTGAGGAGTGAAAAAAAACCCATGTCTGCCAAACTGGACAGGAGCGTGATTCGAAACGTGTACGTTGGGATTGTCAAAAGGACGCTTCATCCCTAGACCACGCAGCCTTCTACTTGAGGGGAATTGTAACAAACAAGTAAACCACATCTGGATGACATTTTGGAGTCTTGACCCAAATTGGCACAATCAGAGGAAGCTTAATAGTCGAAATACTTGCTCGATGGACGGAACACTTCTTACGGCAAGATTTCCCAGTTACATTGCTCTGAACTTCCGGTTGGCAATGATCAATACATACGCTATAGAATAAATGTGCTTCAGTAAAGTCACAAAACAACCACTTTTAGACGCAATCTTGAAATACAAGCGCATGTCTTACTGTAATACGGCATATTGCTCACCGACATTTGTTTCTCTGTGGTCCGAAGTTCATTAACTTGACTTCATGGTAATTGTTTTGCATTAGCTTGACTTCATGTGATCTTTTGTTCAGCAACCTGACTTCATGTGATCTTTTGTTCATTAGCTTGACTTCATGTGATCTTTTGTTCAGTAACCTGACTTCATGTGATCTTTTGTTCATTAACTTCACTTCATGTGATCTTTTGTTCATTAGCTTGACTTCATGTGATCTTGTGTTCAATAACCTGACTTCATGTGATCTTTTGTTCATTAGCTTGACGTCATGTGATCTTTTGTTCGGTAACCTGACTTCATGTGATCATTTGTTCATTAACTTCACTTCGTGTGATCTTTTGTTCTTTAACTTGATTTCATGAGACCACCCACGTCCATTAACTTGACTTCCTGTGACCTTTCGCATGTTAGCTTGATGTAGTAGAGTCTATGTTTAGCTGAGTAATTATCCTGTCAAAGATATCCTGGTCACTCGGACGGACCAAAGTAAGACATGTGGCAGATGTAAGGCTTTGAAGTTGAATAGTTTTCTTATCTTAGGGTTACAACATACACCTACACCACAACACGACTTCAACATAGTAGAACACAGTAACACTATCCTGACAATTCAACAAAACAAAATCATTTATTAAAAAAATAATTGTCGCACAATATCAACAAAAAAGCAAAGAATTTCTAAACTAAATAATCATTATATATATATATTTAACATATATTTAATATATATTTAACATATATTTAACATGTATTTAACATATATTTAACAAATATTTAACATATATTTAACTACAACAGAAGATACAAGCAATTGCTGTAACTACCCACAAACCCAGGTTATAAGTCTATACCTGCAACAATAAAACTTTATAACCTCAAGAATTATTCTAGCCACAACTTAATGGCCCCAGTTAGCTCGCCGTCCTACTTGTGCACCCTCAAAACATAATCAACAAACTCGTTCTCACGATCAGATTACGTGCTCAGACGAATCTGTACGCTCACACATAATCGGATTACGTATTCAGTTCACGTATAATCAGATCACGTACTCACGTATGATCATGAACTCAGTCGATCTGTGCACTCACACCCAATCAATTCTCGTACTCAGGCGAATTGTATGTTCACACACAGTCAGATCTCGTCCTGTTCACAGTATGTCCATCATAAGCACCTATTGAGCGTGACTGGCCAAACTCGAGGTGTATGATGGTACAATCACCCTGCAAACTTTCACTTCCAGGCTCACTCTCCGTCTTCCTGCCAGTCTGCCGAGTTTATCTCTGCAGAGTATTTTATAGTCTCATGCAACAACACGGCTGTCCAATTGTCTTCTTTGAGTAGTCTGATTTAACCATCACTCCAATTTAGAACTGTCCGATTTAAAATGTTATTGGTTGTCTATCCCCGAGTCACCGTCACTCCAAATGTGGTAGCCTGTCGTGGAAGTATCAGAATGCCAATAACCCCCGTCCCTGTCAAATCTGACGCACGAGTGGTCAGCTTCGATACCCACCCCTGTACCAGACAAAGTCTTCCACCTTACGTGTTTCTAACCCCTCGTTTCTTTGTTGACCTAATATCGAAACGGTGATTGACCCTGGCGTGACCTGCGTTCGTCCAACGCATTTAGGCAACCTTTGTTTTTTAGAGTCTCCAGCCCAATCTCCCCTGCTCTAAACGTCCATGCTCCAGCCGGCACTGTCACATTGACTTCATGTTATATTTCACCCATTACTTTACTTCATATGACCTTTCGCCCATTACTTGACTTCATGTGATCTTACGCCCATTACTTGACTTCATGTGATCCTTTGTTCATTACTTTCCATGTGACCTTTCGTCCATTAATCTGACTTTATGTGACCCCATATACACTAACTTGACTTCCTATCATGCCAGATCTTTTAACTAGACTTCAATCAGCCATTAGTCCATACCCCTGACTTCACAATGGCCTTGGTCCATAAACTTAATTTTACCCAGACCAACCATTGACCAACCATTGACTTCACGCAGACCTTCCTCCAATATCTTGACTTTGTGAGAATATAACTTTATTAAGCTCGTGTAATGTGATCTTTAGTTCATGACCGTAAATTCATGAACCATTAGGCTTATTAAGGTGACTTTATGTGGCACTTAGTCAATTAATTTGATTTCATACGGGCCTCGCGTTTGTTCTATTTTGAGATCCTTGCCTTAGATTAAAACTGGATCGTATTCCCTGAAAAGAAGCGGTGACCTTTTTTTCCTCGTACCAGGTTTATCATTAAGCACTAAGATTGGCGAGTAATCACGGATACAAAAGCCAATGGAAACTGAAACAGGACACATACATTTGAACTTATAACAAGTTCCAGATCTGGTTTGATATACGACCTGGTTTGTAAGAGGTACCAGAGTACACTGCTAACATTTGCTTTTGGTAATCATGCAGGATCAGAAATCGATTCTGAGAAAAACAATTGACTGGACGATACAGGAGAAGAAATGACATTGTCACCAGCGCCATGATTGAATATTTGATTGACATTAGAGGTTATCTTGGGTGCGTGTTACCGGAACAAAGGGGTGGGAGTGGGGAGGGCGGAGGGGAGGGGAGGACAGAAGAGAAGCGGTGTAATCCGCAAGGCCACTCGAGTCGTACCCAAGTTGAAAAGAATTGGGCACTGCAACCTTTGAAGTGTGTCGCAAAAGACGACAAAAGAAGGCTGTATTTGGGGCTAACAACTTCATCATGCATTTTTATTAAAATTGCCAATGCAATGTGACACCTATTTCCTGTAAGCGAGCCAATTGTAGTGGTAGCACCATGCTTCCCTGGGAACGAATATGTACACAAATCAGTTAACTAAGCGACTAAAGAGGATTAAGTAGGGCCTTTGAAAAGAGAATTATTCGGGTACAAAGTTGGTTTGGTCATCTCATGAGAATGCACCCTCATCATCTTCCACTGATGGCTTACAATGATGGTAGATCTGGCTACAGGGCAAGGGGGCGGCCGCGAGGTATGTGGATAGATGACATTAGAGTGATTGTACAACGACAAGGGCTCACATTGACCGACGCAACGCACTTGGCGCAGGATAGACGACTCAAGCTGTCCACGACTAGTGGAAAGAAAACTAACTAACTAAGTTCCTTTCGGGCCCCCTTTCCTTCTCAGTTAGTCATGCTGTTTTTATCCACTAATGCTTGATGCCATGAGATGTAGCCTAAAAGGCCAACACGGGAATGGACGTTGAGAGAGGAATGGGGTTAACTGATCTGCTGATTTCAGTATTTGAAGTTGTATGCTCCTATGCTCACTCAACGATAAATATTTGTTTAAAAAGATAAATACATTCGAAGAGAAGAAAGCACATTTGATTTAAACATCTTTGTTTATGCTACAATACACTTAAGAAAAAAGAATTCACAATCAAATATATTACCATTCAGATCACATCCCCAAAAGAAATCATCATTAGTAAATCGAACAAAAAAAGTAGGTAGATAGGCTTAGTACTTACATTACAAAAACAGTTTTCCTTATCTTTCTTTGTGTAAATAATTCCAAACTAGGCCACGTTCTCCTAACAAGAGTATATCATCGGTGATGCACTTTAAGAGACAGAACCATTTCACATCTGAGGTTTGGTTAGTGCTTCTAAGATGATGTGAACTTCTGTCCAACCTGATTGCATTTGTCTTTAAAGTTTTCGCCAAGCTAGATAACATTCTCTATCAATGTTCTGTTATCGTGCAGGAACGTTAACCCATTAGAATCCCAGCCATTAGAAGATACCAGAACATATTTAGACGAATAATTGCCAGTCCTGAGACTATTGGCAGGCACAGAAAGGGAACTCCAGGAGTTGATTGGTAGATTGGATAGAGCGGCCCAGTGTTTTGGTATGAAAATAAATGCAGATAAAACAGAGCTCATGACTAATAACATAGAGGGGTTTAACATGGAGGCAAATGGGTAGGAACTTGAGGTGGTAAAACGTTTCAAATATCTGGGATCATTGATCAGCGAAAAGGGATCGAAGCCAGAGGTAATTGCAAGAATAGCACAAACAACAGCGGCGCTGACTCGGCTGAAACCTATATGGCAAGACAAGCGGCTCGCCCTCGGCATACAAGTTAGACTAATGCGCTCTTTGGTGCTTTGAATATTTATGTATGCCTGCGAGACCTGGACCATTACAGCAGATATCCAGGGCAGAATACATGCAATGGAAATGAGGTGCTATAGAAAACTCCAAAATGTTACATATAAAGATCATGTCACAAACGTAGACATACGACAGAGAGTTGAAAACGCAATTGACCCTTTTGAAGTCTGCTCACAACAATCAAAAGACGAAAAATGGCCTGGTGTGGGCACGTCGCGAGGTCCAACAGAATTACCAACTCGATAATCTTTGGTTCCGTATCGGGACAGAGAGGGCGAGGACGTCCAAGGAAGAGATGGGTGGACAACATCACTGAGTGGTCAAGCCTTCGCCCCGGTGAGATACGACAGGCGGCGGCAGACAGAGAAAAATGGCGTGGGATTTTGGGAGTGTCTTCATGTGTGCCCCAACGACCTGATGGGTTACGGGATGAGCTGAACTGAGACTACTGACTGTCAAGACAAAATAATCGATATGACAATCAATTTAACGCGTGTTTTTGTTGAATCTCTTACATCTAGTTCCCCTTTGGTGCTTTGACATTTCAGTATTTTTTCTGTGAAAATTTGTTTGCATGTACATTTTAGAAAACTTTTACAGATAGGAATGTGACCATTCGTAAAATAATTCTCTATTTCCTTTTGAGATAGAAACTCAGTTATGATACATTCAATGTCAAGATCTACATTATAATTACTCTTCTCCCTTTACAATTTCACTTCCACGTGCGCCTGTATTTCTGCTTCTTTCTGTCTTCTATTTTCTGTATCTGTCTCTTCGTTGAAATCATGAGTATGATTATCCAAATCAGCTGCATTCTATGGGAATGAGGTTACCAACAGCGTCTTGATGTTTTAATTATATTATATTCAATTATACATTTTTTTTTAAAGCCTCACTTGATCCTTTTTAAAAGAGTGTTCATTGACCCCTTTTTTCATTTTCCTTTTGATTTTTTTGTTATTCTCTTCTCTTTTCTAGGCTCTCGGTTTACGAGACTAAACATTTTTTAGAAAGATAATTTATAATTCATAAAGACTGCTGGAAAAATATCTCTTTTCGATCTCTGTCTGTGACGTTCTTCTTTCTGGACTGCGTACTCTCTTTTTGAGCTAGCAGTCCTCTGTTAATTATTCATGTGGGATTTTTCAATCTCATTGGTCTCCCAGCTTTCTCTCTACCTCGAATTTATGCTTCAGTTTAAACAATCACTTTATATATTGGACTTTGTAATGCCCCGTGGCTCAACCCACGCACTTTCTGCTCCACATCTGTTCAGGTCAATGAAATTATCCGACCCTTATTCTGGTATATACGATTTCAGCTAGTGCCACTAGATCTACTCTAATTGATTCTAGAATAGTTCCGGTACACGTACTGGGTTCATTAATATTCCCACATGATAGTAGTGATAAAATTATAATATAATATTATTAGTAATAGTAGTAGTAGCACTAGTAGTAACAGTAGTAGTAGTAGTAGCACTAGTAGTAACAGTAGTAGTAGTAGTAGCACTAGTAGTAACAGTAGTAGTAGTAGTAGCAGCAGTAGTAGTAGTAGTAGTAGTAGCAGTAGTAGTAGTAGCAGTAGTAACAGTAGTAGTAGTAGCAGTAGCAGTAGTAGTAGTAGTAGTAGTAGTAGTAGCAGTAGTAGTAACAGTAGTAGTAGTAGAATCAGTTGTTGTTGAATGCCCACAAAGAATATGTTTAGTCTCTTGTGAGCCCTGAAAAGGCCTTAAGTGGCGAATTGTAGTAGCTTTCATTACATCCCGAGCGTACTAATGAAGGTGGACCGCGTTCCTTCAGACGGCTGTGCTATGCTTGGCTTCACCTGCGTGACGCTCACTGCTACAGGTATCAAGTCGATCCACATCTCGTCTGCAAGACTGTCTTGAAAACGACCTGTTTCCAGAGAACGCAACATGGAAGAAAGAGAGTGTTGTTGGTCAGGATATGGTGCCTGACCCTGACCGGGCTAGCGTCTTAGTTCCCCAGCAGCAACAGCAGTTTTAATAGAAGATAGTAGTAGATCTAGTAGAAGGTAGTGGTGATAGTGGAGATACTAGATATAAGATAGTGGTGATAGTGGAGATAGTAGATATAAGATAGTGGTGAGAGTAGATAGAAGGTAGTGGTGAAAGTGGAGATACTAGATAGAAGTTAGTAATGATAGTGGAGGTACTAAATTTAAGGTAGTGGTAATAGTGGAGATACTAGATATAAGGTAATGGTGATAGTGGAGATACTAGATAGAAGGTAATGGTGATAGTGGAGATACTAGATATAAGGTAATGGTGATAGTGGAGATACTAGATAGAAGGTAATGGTGATAGTGGAGATACTAGATAGAAGGTAATGGTGATAGTGGAGATACTAGATAGAAGGTAATGGTGATAGTGGAGATACTAGATAGAAGGTAGTGGTGATAGTGGAGATAGTAGATAGAAGGTAATGGTGATAGTGGAGATACTAGATAGAAGGTAATGGTGATAGTGGAGATACTAGATAGAAGGTAATGGTGATAGTGGAGATACTAGATAGAAGGTAATGGTGATAGTGGAGATACTAGATAGAAGGTAATGGTGATAGTGGAGATAGTAGATTTAAGGTAATGGTGATAGTGGAGATAGTAGATAGAAGGTAATGGTGATAGTGGAGATACTAGATATAAGGTAATGGTGATAGTGGAGATACTAGATAGAAGGTAATGGTGATAGTGGAGATACTAGATAGAAGGTAATGGTGATAGTGGAGATACTAGATAGAAGGTAATGGTGATAGTGGAGATACTAGATAGAAGGTAGTGGTGATAGTGGAGATAGTAGATAGAAGGTAATGGTGATAGTGGAGATACTAGATAGAAGGTAATGGTGATAGTGGAGATACTAGATAGAAGGTAATGGTGATAGTGGAGATACTAGATAGAAGGTAATGGTGATAGTGGAGATACTAGATAGAAGGTAATGGTGATAGTAGAGATACTAGATAGAAGGTAGTGGTGATAGTGGAGATACTAGATAGAAGGTAATGGTGAAAGTGGAGATACTAGATAGAAGGTAATGGTGATAGTGGAGATACTAGATAGAAGGTAATGGTGATAGTGGAGATACTAGATAGAAGGTAATGGTGATAGTGGAAATACTAGATAGAAGGTAATGGTGATAGTGGAGATACTAGATAGAAGGTAATGGTGATAGTGGAGATACTAGATAGAAGTTAATGGTGAAAGTGGAGATACTAGATAGAAGGTAATGGTGATAGTGGAGATACTAGATAGAAGGTAATGGTGATAGTGGAGATACTAGATAGAAGGTAGTGGTGATAGTGGAGATACTAGATAGAAGGTAATGGTGAAAGTGGAGATACTAGATAGAAGGTAATGGTGATAGTGGAGATACTAGATAGAAGGTAATGGTGATAGTGGAGATACTAGATAGAAGGTAATGGTGATAGTGGAAATACTAGATAGAAGGTAATGGTGATAGTGGAGATACTAGATAGAAGGTAATGGTGATAGTGGAGATACTAGATAGAAGTTAATGGTGAAAGTGGAGATACTAGATAGAAGGTAATGGTGATAGTGGAGATACTAGATAGAAGGTAGTGATGATAGTGGAGATAGTAGATGTAAGGTAGTGGTGACAGTGGAGATACTAGATGTAAGGTAGTGGTGATAGTGGAGGTACTAGATAGAAGGTAGTGATGATAGTGGAGGTACTAGATAGAAGGTAGTGATGATAGTGGAGGTACTAGATAGAAGGTAGTGATGATAGTGGAGGTACTAGATAGAAGGTAGTGATGATAGTGGAGGTACTAGATAGAAGGTGGCGGTGGTGGCGGTAGCAGTAGCAGAAGTATTATTTGTAGTAGCAGTAGTAGTATTTTATGTAAGGGTCTGCTTCCTCCTGCATTTTCTAAGGGTTTGCTTCCCCGGGGTAACGGCCGGTGCTAAGATGGGGATCGAATCCAGCACCTTATGGTTGTGAGCCGTGTGTTTGACTGACATGGGTGGTTGACTGACATTGGTGGTTGACTGATGACATGAGTTGTTGACTGACGATATGAATGGTTGACTGATGAGAGTGGTTGACTGACAACATGATTGGTTTAGTGATGACTTGAATGGCTGACTGATGACATGAGTGGCTGACTGTCGACGTGAATGGCTGACTGATCTTAGTGGTTTACTGATGACATAAATGGTTGACTGCCATGTGTGGTTGACTGACATGAGTGGTTGACATATGACATGAATGGTTGACTGACATGAGTGATTGACTGACATGAGTGGTTGACAGATGACATGAATGGTTGACTGAAGACATAAAATGATATTCTGTTAATCATCTTTCTCTGTCTTCATTCAAATTTTTGAATGTCATTGTAGTATAGGTAGCTGGTATGTCACCACAGCAACACTCAGCATAATGATGCCGTCATATAATCTGATGGATCAATGCTACACAGTGAGATATCTGGTTATAGTTCCTCTCTTAGAGTGACAGGTCAAGTTGTGGCTGAGCAGAGTGGATCTACTGTCCTGGTCATTGTGTGGATCTACCATCCTGGTCATGATGTGGATCTACCATCCGGGTCATTCTTGCTATGCAAACACCCACTAAGGATAGGGGGGATATTTTCAAAGTCCATCAATAACCACCTGTTAGATGATAACAATGTGATGAATAAGCAATTCCCTGACTGAAGAGATTTGAAATCCAACGTGGTTCGATCAGAGTGCAGTGCATTAGAGGACGGAACAGGAGTGTGTACAACAAAGGCCAGGAATATCAATATCCACGTTCATGGCTATTGCTGGGAGAGACTGAGCACCTATGAGTATGCTCGGAGTGCAGTGAAGTCAATTATTAGGAAAAGACTGTCACTGCACTTGCTTTGTGAGTTCTTGCTTTTATTTCCTTGTTAGTTGTGTTCAAAAATGATGTTATTGCCCTTCGTCTCTCTAAAAAATGGTTAAGGATGTGAACACTGTTTTCTGTAGCACGCTGGTTGTGCACATTTAGCTTGCTCCTCTCAGACACCCTTCCATGCTGGACCCACATTTGATTTTAAAATCGTGCAACTTGTGAATTTCTTGTTAATCGACAGCAGTTTCACCATCCAAGAGGTAGTTCTTGTCGACATAATAGAAGTATGGAAGTCAAAACATTCACATGAGAAAACACAATAAGAAAAATGTCATAATACAATAAAGTGTTTATTTTGGTAAGTATAACAGCCAGATTAGAAAGTTCATGTAGAAGACATGTCAAGTTACATACAGATTAATAAGATTCTGGTTTATAAGTAATGGTAGATACAGTGCCAAATGAAAGTTGTCTGTCCAAGATGAAGTACTAGAAACCTCATTGCATGATCGATACTGATTTGAGCTGGAGAATAGATTGATCTCCTACATGGGCTGCCTTCAACTGCACTGTATCAATGTTTTCCATATTTCTGCTTACACTCTATCTCCTCAACCTTTCTCTCATGTTTTTTTCTTCATCTTTATGTCTTTTATGCACATGCCCCCCCCCCCCCCCCCCCCCCCCCCGTCATTTCCAATTTGCCTCTTGGCTTATCAGGTCCTTTATGCACTTCGCATATTTTATGGCCAGCCTTTTCACTTAAACTCAACGTGACAATGTCCACACCTATCCAAAACTTTATTTTTAAAATATGTTCATACCACTTCTTGATGTGCTCATTTCTACTTTCATGTGCTATTACCGTGTACCTGATGAAGGTCGATTGGTTGTAACGTAGATTTGGTTTTAATTGTTGTTCAAGCATGGTATCTGAACCACACCATTCCATGTTTTTATATTTTATACTCTATATAAGGTCCCCACTTTTATGAGGTGGAATTGCTGTTTCCCTTCCTGGCCTTCCCTAAATATGAAAGATGAAGATTCTATCGTCGAAGATGAAGTGTTATAGTCGTTTTTGTATAAGGTTTTAATGAAGATACTACAACACATCACATCACATATCTCATCAGCCATCTTCATTCCCTTTCTTTCCAGTTTTGAAGCATTGGTCTGACACCACTCTTTAAGGTTATCCTGAATACCATCAACCGTAGTAAAGGTTTCTAACAAAATGGGTTCTATATGATGAGGTTGCCAGCTCCATGCACAACCTTCTTTTATAATCTTTTACAACAAGCCATTATATTGACAGAGGTTCTATTCATCTTCTCAGATACCAGTGGATGGCCTGACCATTCCGATAGAACAAAAACCTGCAGCTGAAAGTCGAGTACCCTCCTAATCTGAAAGACAACTCTACAAACAGAACCATATTTTTAATACAAGAAACAATTAGTTTTTCCCAGAGTGTAAAACATTAAGTCAATAACTTCTTTTCCTGTAGATACCCAAAAAGTGAGTAAATGATGTTTTCCCGGCAATTAAAATATTAATTAAATAACATGCTTTCCCAGAGGTAAAAAAATGAAGTCAATAACTCGTTTTGTCAGAGATAAAAAACAAAGTAAATGACTTGTTTTCCCAGAGATTCAAAGATTTAAGTAAATAACTCCATTTTCCAGAGGTCAAAAAATTAGCAGAATGGTAAGGGTTGCCCATTAACAGATACTGTCATCGAGGAAGAAGTGTTTGAACTTTATTCTACATCATTTCAGCATTTGTGTAATGGGGGAGGACTATCCGTCTTCCTCACCATCTTGTCTCCCCTAACAGTCAGTCAGGTTCCCATTTCACGAAAGTAGATCACACATCTAGCTTGAGCACATGAAAATGCAAAGGGCACTAATCTGGAGAAAACCCTAACATCTAAGGTGCAGTCTAAAGTGATGTTCCCTGAACTCCATACCCTCCTCTCTTTGGATGCTTAGGATTAAACTAGCACATTGTGGTGTCGAAAGTAACAATGGAACCCACATACAGAGTGTGCATTTATTACCAGACTCAATTAATTTAGGATCTGTGAATTATCAATCATATATTCACGTTTTTATGAACACAAATTGACCGGAAAGATATGACATGATTAGGCTGGGATAGCTGACAACTTAAAAAAAGAGGTAAAGGTAGTCCCATAGTGGACACTGGGATGGAGTGTTAGTGAATTCATTATTGTATTAGGCATCGCCTTTATTATTATGAGGTGGCATGGCGAGTTCCCTTCCTTGCTGCATTTCCTTCCCTAACATGGGATCAAGACGCTGAGCAGTGCATGAGCTGCAGTGGTCAGCGACCCATAGCTGACTGCTAGCATCAGGGCCAGCGAACCAGAGCTGCCAAGACCCTTCTACACCTCCACGTGGTGATCCTGGATAACAGGTTGCAGCACGGCAGACTGGCTAAGGAGAAGGGATCGAAGAGGGAATGCTAACCCAGTACTCAAAAAATGCTTCCTGAAGTCAGATGTGTTGGACCGAAAGGTGCAAATATCGCAGTCAAGCTGTAAACTACAACACAACACATTCCGTTTTCTGGACTAAAATCTGCTACTTAAGCCCTTTCAGAGTTTGGTAGCGGGAGATAACGAACGAACGAACGAAGAAGAAGAAGATGAAGAAGAAGAAGAATTCCCTAACATTAAACCAGGTATCCATTTACAGCTGGGTCGGATGCGTGGTGTTGATAATGGGGTTCATAGCCAGTTCCTTTGATGTGCTCTACCACTCTGCTAATCAGATGCTTATGTCCAACAACTACTGCATAACAATGCAAAATGATGAGAAATAAATGTAACATAAAAAATTGACAGGTAACATAAGATCTTTCTTAATTTCTGAACACAATACGTATTGTAACAATGAGAGGGGTATAAAGGTGACAGAGTAACTACAACCGCACAGGTTTTTCTTGTTCCAATAGCAGCATGGAACTAGTACTGTAGTTGATATCATTGATAGTTGCTTGTGTTAGGAGGTATGTGTGTCAAAGGGGTATGTGTGTCAATGGGTTTGAGTGTCATTGTATGTGTGTCAAGGGGATTGTTTATGAGGAACAGGTGTGTAAAAAGGGTTTGTATGAGGGTGTTGTGAGCAGGTATGTGTGTAAAAGGGGTATGTGTGTCAATGGGTTTGAGTGTCATTGTATGTGTGTCAAGGGGATTGTTTATGAGGAACAGGTGTGTAAAAAGGGTTTGAATGAGGGTGTTGTGAGCAGGTATGTGTGTCAAAGGGGTATGTGTGTCAATGGGTTTGAGTGTCATTGTATGTGTGTCAAGGGGATTGTTTATGAGGAACAGGTGTGTAAAAAGGGTTTGAATGAGGGTGTTGTGAGCAGGTATGTGTGTCAAAGGGGTATGTGTGTCAATGGGTTTGAGTGTCATTGTATGTGTGTAAAGGGGATTGTTTATGAGGAACAGGTGTGTAAAAAGGGTTTGTATGAGGGTGTTGTGAGCAGGTATGCGTGTCAAGGGGATTGTTTATGAGGAACAGGTGTGTAAAAAGGGTTTGTATGAGGGTGTTGTGAGCAGGTATGTGTGTCAAGGATTGTTTATGAGGAACAGGTGTGTAAAAGGGGTTTGTATCAGGGTGTTGTGAGCAGGTATGTGTGTCAAGGGGATTGTTTATGAGGAACAGGTGTGTAAAAAGGGTTTGTATGAGGGTGTTGTGAGCAGGCATGCGTGTCAAGGGGATTGTTTATGAGGAACAGGTGTGTAAAAAGGGTTTGTATGAGGGTGTTGTGAGCAGGTATGTGTGTCAAGGGGATTGTTTATGAGGAACAGGTGTGTAAAAGGGGTTTGTATGAGGGTGTTGTGAGCAGGTATGTGTGTCAAGGGGATTGTTTATGAGGAACAAGTGTGTAAAAGGGGTTTGTGTTGCATCGAGAGATGTGTGTCAAGGTGTTTGTGTCAGCAGGTTTTGTCAAGAGGTATGTGTTTCAATGGGCTGAATCAGGGAGTATATGTGTGTCTGTCGATATGCGTGTCAAGGTTTATGTCTGTCAAGGGTCATAACTGACGGAGAAAAATGTGTATCATGGAGTATGTGTGTACAATATTAATGTTCGCGTAGGCGTCAAAGGCTTGTTGCGTCAATTGACCACTACCATATCCAACTGCTGAGGCTGTGTCCATGGGTAGTGTGTCGATCAAAATCCCTAGACTCTCCAGGTGGAGCTGTGTACTCCGCATCCTTGGGATGAGGTCGCGAGGAGTATGTTAGACCAATGTTTGTGTCAAGCTTTCCGTTTCTATCCGTGTCAAACTTCGTGTTTCCACGTGTCCCGCTGCTAAGGCTTCTGACTGTGTCTACCTGTTGGTCAGATTGACCCTTGCTGTGCTGAGAATACGAGTTGGGAGAGGAATCGTGTTAACTTTCGGTGGAGGGATGGGCAGGCAGGATGAAAATGACTTCAGTCCGAGCAGAAATGTCCTTGAGTAGTGATGATCTGGACTGAATTCTGGTGTACAGTTAAGCGAAACGTTGAACTCATGAGAAACAGGTGTCAGGGGGTATCTGTGTAAAAAGGCTTGTATCAGGGGTTTGCGTTGCATCAAGAGACGTGTACCTGAAGTACATGTGTCAAGGTGTTTGTGTCAGCAGGTTTTGCCAAGAGGTATGTGTTTCAACAGGCTGAATCAGGGAGTATATGCGTGTCTGTGGGTATGTGTGTCTGTGGATACGCATGTCAAGGTGTATGTCTGTCAAGGGCCATAAGTGACGGAGATAAATGTGTATCATGGAGTATGTGTGTCAAGGTGTATGTGGTTAGGGAATTGAATGTTAAGATGTTTGTATTATGTGGTTTGTGTCAAGGGGTTTGTGAGATGAGGTTTGCATTATGGGGTTTGTGTCAAGAGGTTTGTGAGATGAGGTTTGCATTATGGGGTTTGTGTCAAGAGGTTTGTGGTATGGTATTTATGGTATTGGGTTGTGTCAAGACGTTTTCCTGAAATAGCTTTCTTAAGCCATTTCTTCTTCAATATATAATGTATGTTATGTAGAAGTGACATCATTGCATTCTGGGTAGATCGATAGATGCTCAGTTTCTTCCAGCAAAAGGGGATAGCATGATTACTGATAGTGGCTTGCTGAGAGTTCACCTCTTTTCAGGGTATAGTGTTTGCTCAAGTTTATGCCTGGATGGCAACTATTTTCTAATCACTGACCTGACTTAGCCTTTTCTTCCCTAACTGTAAAAAACTGTAAGAGATGTTAACATTTTTCTCGTCTTGTCTTAAACGTAACCCTCAGAAAGGTCATAGGGACATCCAACCACTTGTGAGAGATGTGTCTTGGGCATGTTCCTAGCAGGGGAAGTTGCCCAATCCTCTCCCAGGTGGGGTGTTCAAATTTACGAAGGTAGATAGCCCACCCATTTTCTGCAGATGATAGTGGCAAGGGAAGTAATCTGGACAACAATTTTCCACCTAAGGCAGATAACTTGAAAAAGGCATCATTTGTCCCATAGAAGACACTGCTGTCAGGGATGAAGTTCTAGAGATCGCATTTTTCTATGCCTCATCTTCTTTATTATGATGGGTGGTCAGTTCCTTTCTTGCTGCACTTCCTTCCCTAACAGCACACCAGGTACCTATTTACAACCGGGTCAACTGGGGTGTCAATAACGAGAAGCACAACCAGTACCTTAGATGTACTTTAGCACTCTGCTACTCAGAGATTTACATCTGACAATTATGGCATAACAAAGAAAACCAGTGAGAAATAAATGCAACATAATAAATGGACAAACATCATCAGATCTATTTTGATTTCTGAATACAATACAGTAACAATGTAATGGGTAGAAAGGTGACAAAGTACTACAACTACACATCTTGTACCAATACAATGGATAACGAGCAGTAGATTTGCATGTTATAATGAACAACCATTCCTGGGAAACCATATACCTGAGATCTAAACTCACTAATGACAATATTTGAACCAAATGCTTTCACTCATTCAAGTTGTGATTGTGTTGTCCCACTGTAAAACTCCCACACAGTATCTTCAGACCTATTTATCTTCAGTAATGCTTCATGGACGTATTATATACTACTAAACAATTTACAAGTGAATGACCAATAGAATGGGATAAAGATAATTGATATGCTGAGGGTGTTGATTTATGTAAAAGAGATTTGTGACAGTTTGTATTGTATTTTTTGTCTGTAAATGAAAAATATTTGAACCTAGAAGTCAATAATTCAGCTATATCTCCATACATGAACAGAACAATGTCTTTCCATCCAAGACAATACATGTGAAAGATGTGAAGTTCCAGCTTACTATTTCAAATAATTGTCACAATACTCACATTTTAATGAAGGCACGTGAAGTTGAAAATTCACATTTTTGTATAGAATCAAATGTGAAATCACCAGTTTTACAAGGGCACCACAATGTAAAACTTAATGTAAAAAACTATGCTTATACGTACTGCTGAGGTCCACTTGATGGATTTGTAGTTCTAAGGTCACGTACTCCTGCAGTTACCATGCACTGTATAGAACCAGTGTTCTTCAACATTTTTATGCTTGGCGTCCACTTTTATGAGGGTAAATTTTCCTTACCTCACACTAAAATTTAAATTGAAGAAAATTCTGCTATTGTCCACCGAGTGTGTATTTTCAATGTTTTTAATACAGCATGTTATGAATCTGCTACAGTCCACCTAAAATCGCCCACTAGTGGGCGGTAGTACCCAGGTTGAAGAACACTGATATAGACTATGGATTTTGGTTTATCTTCAATAGAAAACAAAACATTGTCCTACCAGGAACAGGGCCTGCGGTCGCAGAGTGGTCTATACCATGGCTCACAACAAAACAAACTTGCATATATTCGGATTCATGAACCGTCACGTTTGTACCTTTATCATGGAATGTGTGAACGCACTTTAAAATACTGCGTGCTGAAGTTGGATGCATTGGGCCAAAAGGCACAACACACAGTACAACATACTCCGCCCTAAAAAACAAGGTGACCAAATGAAAAAAAAAAAAAATTGAATTGTGTCAAGAGCTTCTAATTTTACAAAACAACTTGCTGCAATTATTCTTACTGTTGATCGTATGTCCCAACATTGGCCACCCTTTTGTCAATTTCATTGTCAGAATGACTTTTTTGTTGTTACCAAAGTGAGGATTCTTCTTTACCTTAGGTTTCTCATTTGACTTCGCAGAAATTGGAATGAGTTTGTAAATAAACAAAAGTAAGTCTCAAACTGTAATTAGATGTATTTCTTGTTGACACACAGCTTTGATCAACAGGAATTGACATTTCAGTTGAAAATGAAATGAAGTCAAAACCAGGGATCAAGATGCTGAGCAGCGCATGAGCTGCAGTGGTCAGCGACCCATAGCTGACTGCTAGCGTCAGGACCAGCGAACCAGAGCTGCCAAGACCCTTCTACACCTCCGCGCGGTGATTCTGGTTAACATGCTGCAGCAGGGCAGACTGGCTAAGAAGAAGGGATCGAAGAGGGAATGCTAACCCGGTACTCAAAAAATGCTTGCTGAAGTCAGATGTGTTGGACCGAAAGGTGCAAATATCACAGTATATATGACATTTTCTCAGTTTAAGTACACTATTTTTTCCTTAGATGTTGACATCCCCCATTTATGTATTCTTCCCTTCTTCTATGATTCACTAGTTCATTATTGTTATTGTTCGTTGTCCCTGATGAAGGCCTATATGCCAATCCTGCTATTAGATACTGAAATAGTAGTGCTGAATCATGGACAGCAGATAAACAAAATGACATTTAGTAAAAGTGACAAATAACTAGGGTATACTGTACAATGATAAAAGTGTAAAATCAGTTAAGTGTGTAAAGTACAAATGCCATTAATTAAAGGTTGCACATAAAGATGTCATTGAATAAAATCTGTACGTAACACTAACAAACATGTAAGTGTGTATACAAAATGTTCTCCGGTTAAGTAAAACAAATCAAAATGTCAAGGTAATTCAATAGTGTCATACTGGCAACTGCACATGAAAATGTCGCATTGGTAACTACGCACCTAAAGATGTCATTTATATATCTATCCAGATAATATGTAATTGAGCTATGTGTGCACATGAAATCTCATTTAGCTAACTGTGCACATAAAAACCACTCAGCTAACTATGCACATAGAAACATCATTCAGCTAGATGTCCATATAAAAAATGTAATTTAGCTGACCTGCACACAAAAACATCATTTAGCTGATTTGCACATAAAAACACCATTTAGCTAACTAGACACAGAAACATCATTTTGCTGATTTGCACATAAAAACATCATTTAGCTTAGTGCGTATATAAAAACATTCAGCTGATTTGTATATAAAAACATCATTTAGCTAATTACACATAAAAATTTCATTTTCTGACTTGCACAAAAAAAAACCATCACTCAACTAACTGTGCACATAAAAACGCCATTTAATCAGCTTGCACATAAAATCTTCATTAAGCTAAGTGAGCAAATTAAATGGCCTTTAGCTGATTCGCACTTAAAAAAACCATTTAACTGACTGACACATCAAAATGCCATTTAACTGATGCATTTACAAATTCCAGTTAGCTGACTGCTACACAAAACAGACAGAAATGTATCGGATTTTATTACTAACAAATCAGATACCACAGGAAGACAGCAAATGAGTGAAATAATGGGAGGATTGTAAATGAGCAGTTCAAGGGAAGGCATCAACAAACTAGGGAAAGATACCAGGAGAAAACAGCAAGACATCAATAAACAGGCTAAGGGAAAACATTAGCAAGACTATGGGAAAACATGAACAGACTATGGAAAGGCATGAAGAGACTATGGGAAGGTAGCAAATGAGTAGATTATAAAAATACAGCAAATCTATAGACTAAAGGAAGACATCAGCAGAATAGAGGACAACTACAGATGAACGGATTTAGGGATGACAGCAAATCAGCAGACTAAAAGAAAACAGCACATCAGCAGACCAAGATAAGCCATCAGCAGACCAAGGTAAGCCATCAGCAGACTAAGGTAAGCCATCAGCAGACTAAGGTAAGCCATCAGCAGACTAAGGTAAGACATCAACAGACTAAGGTAAGCCATCAGCAGACTAAGGTAAGCCATCAGCAGACTAAGGCAAGCCATCAGCAGACTAAGGTAAGCCATCAGCAGACTAAGGTAAGCCATCAGCAGACCAAGGTAAGCCATCAGCAGACTAAGGCAAGCCATCAGCAGACTAAGGTAAGCCATCAGCAGACTAAGGTAAGCCATCAGCAGACTAAGGTAAGCCATCAGCAGACTAAGGCAAGCCATCAGCAGACTAAGGTAAGCCATCAGCAGACTAAGGTAAAACATAAAAATACTAAGGGAAGACATCAGCAGACTAAGGAAAGCCATCAGCAGAGACTAAGGTAAGACAGCAGACTAAGGTAAGGCATCAGCAGACTAAGGTAAGCCATCAGCAGAGACTAAGGTAAGACAGCAGACTAAGGTAAGCCATCAGCAGACTAAGGTAAGCCATCAGCAGAGACTAAGGTAAGACAGCAGACTAAGGTAAGCCATCAGCAAACTAAGGTAAGCCATCAGCAGAGACTAAGGTAAGACAGCAGACTAAGGTAAGCCATCAGCAGACTAAGGTAAGCCATCAGCAGAGACTAAGGTAAGACAGCAGACTAAGGTAAGCCATCAGCAAACTACGGTAAGCCATCAGCAGACTAAGGTAAGCCATCAGCAGAGACTAAGGTAAGACAGCAGACTAAGGTAAGCCATCAGCAGACTAAGGTAAGCCATCAGCAGAGACTAAGGTAAGACAGCAGACTAAGGTAAGGCATCAGCAGACTAAGGTAAGCCATCAGCAGAGACTAAGGTAAGACAGCAGACTAAGGTAAGCCATCAGCAGACTAAGGTAAGCCATCAGCAGAGACTAAGGTAAGACAGCAGACTAAGGTAAGGCATCAGCAGACTAAGGTAAGCCATCAGCAGAGACTAAGGTAAGACAGCAGACTAAGGTAAGGCATCAGCAGACTAAGGTAAGCCATCAGCAGAGACTAAGGTAAGACAGCAGACTAAGGTAAGCCATCAGCAGACTAAGGTAAGCCATCAGCAGACTAAGGTAAGGCATCAGCAGACTAAGGTAAGCCATCAGCAGAGACTAAGGTAAGACAGCAGACTAAGGTAAGCCATCAGCAGACTAAGGTAAGCCATCAGCAGACTAAGGTAAGGCATCAGCAGACTAAGGTAAGCCATCAGCAGACTAAGGTAAGGCATCAGCAGACTAAGGTAAGGCATCAGCAGACTAAGGTAAGCCATCAGCAGACTAAGGTAAGGCATCAGCAGACTAAGGTAAGGCATCAGCAGACTAAGGTAAGACATCATCAGACTAAGGGAAAACAGCAGCAGACTAAGGGAAGACATCAGCAGACTAAGGGAAAACAGCAGGATAAGGTAAGACATCATCAGACTAAGGGAAAACAGCAGCAGACTAAGGGAAAACAGCAGGATAAGGTAAGACATCAACAGAATAAGGTAAGACATCAGCAGACTAAGGGAAGACATCAGCAGACTAAGGGAAAACAGCAGGATAAGGTAAGACATCATCAGACTAAGGGAAAACAGCAGGATAAGGTAAGACATCAACAGACTAAGGGAAAACAGCAGGATAAGGTAAGACATCATCAGACTAAGGGAAAACAGCAGGATAAGGTAAGACATCATCAGACTAAGGGAAAACAGCAGGATAAGGTAAGACATCATCAGACTAAGGGAAAACAGCAGGATAAGGTAAGACATCATCAGACTAAGGGAAAACAGCAGGATAAGGTAAGACATCAACAGACTAAGGGAAAACAGCAGGATAAGGTAAGACATCATCAGACTAAGGGAAAACAGCAGGATAAGGTAAGACATCAACAGACTAAGGGAAAACAGCAGGATAAGGTAAGACATCATCAGACTAAGGTAAGACATCATCAGACTAAGGGAAAACAGCAGGATAAGGTAAGACATCATCAGACTAAGGTAAGACATCATCAGACTAAGGGAAAACAGCAGGATAAGGTAAGACATCATCAGACTAAGGTAAGACATCATCAGACTAAGGGAAAACAGCAGGATAAGGTAAGACATCATCAGACTAAGGTAAGACATCATCAGACTAAGGGAAAACAGCAGGATAAGGTAAGACATCATCAGACTAAGGTAAGACATCATCAGACTAAGGGAAAACAGCAGGATAAGGTAAGACATCATCAGACTAAGGTAAGACATCAACAGACTAAGGGAAAACAGCAGGATAAGGTAAGACATCATCAGACTAAGGGAAAACAGCAGGATAAGGTAAGACATCAACAGAATAAGGGAAAACAGCAGGATAAGGTAAGACATCATCAGACTAAGGGAAAACAGCAGCAGACTAAGGGAAAACAGCAGGATAAGGTAAGACATCAACAGAATAAGGGAAAACAGCAGGATAAGGTAAGACATCAACAGAATAAGGGAAAACAGCAGAATAAGGTAAGACATCAGCAGACTAAGGGAAGACATCATCACAATAAGGTCGGGCAAGAGTCAGCCTCCTAACTGATCTGCCAAATATCAAACAAAATAAAAATATACACCTGAACACAGCTTGGTGATGGTCGTGATATCAGCATGTGATATGCATGCTCCTTCATGGGTAGAACAAAGACAAAACTTCCAAAACTGTATTCGGATTCCAGAATTTGCCTTAAAATTGTCGAGCACAGGTGTGGAATAATATAAATCATCATCACGATGACTGTGCTTTCTAGCACCTGGTAGAAACAAAATTATAAATAAATATTATAAATGATGTCAAGAGATGTGGGTGGCTGAGTGGTTTGGGTAATAGTTTTTGAGTCAGGAGGACACAGGTTTACACCCTGTTAAGAAAAGTTATTTTTTCTAAGTCTGGTGAGACTAACCAACGTTGGGGATAGACTCAGCTACCTCATCCTGTAGAAACTGTAATCATTCCAATCCCTTCAGTTCAGTGGGTTGCACAGGTCTTCTACAAATACATGCCACCATGTCATAGACTGATGCTGAATCTGCAGCACAGTAAATGAGCTGACAGCTGCCAGTAACTCATAGCTGACTGCTCGCATCAGGGTCTGCAAACCAAAGCTCACCTATTCCGCTTCCAATAGGCGGCCCTGGAATCAGGCTTCACTAGTGTAGTCTGTTTAAAAGAATAAGAATCACAGTGGCAAGGCAAACCCGGTACTCAAAAAAGTCAGCTGAAACCGGATATGCAGACATCACAGCCTCACTGTTAACCACCACACAACATTGCAACATTTTTTTCAGGATGAACATCAAAGAAGAAGTTCTAAACCATCTGTTCCAGCTAGAAAGAAAGTGACACATAAAACCATCCTAGAAGACCTGAATGTTGTAGAAAACTGGCTCATAAACAATGTTATGTTTCGGAAATTGAATTTTTTCGGCCACGTCAAACATTATGACGGACTGGAAAGATGGTCATGGAGGGCATGGTACCTAGAAGGCGACGTGGAGGTCGACCAAGGTGAAAGTGGATACAAGATACTCTAAACATGAACATGGAGCAGGCGGGAAGATTGACTGCAGACTGAGATTCATATCGGCTGGCTGTGATGAGAACGACGTTCTACAAAGGACATGCTACATGATCATACCGTTTCAATCTATCTATTCTGTGCATGCACACATTTATGATAGTATTTACCTTTTTGGTGGTTGTTTTTGTTGTTAAAACATGGAGATGTTTCAAAGCCAAACATTTTTGTATTTGATTTAATATCATTTGATGTCCTTAACTTCTCCAAATGCAATGAAATCTACTCCCACCTTTTGTATTCTTATTTTGATATCTTTATCTGTTCCTCCTACTTTGTCTATGTTGATATCAAGTTAAATGAAATATTCCACACCTTGTATCTTTCTCAACATGATTGCAATTTACTGAATTTATGCTCATAATCTTTGTTTTTTTCTCTGTGTACTCTCAGCACCAATTTCTCTGACCTCTCCCAAATATATTTATATTATTTCTCATTTGATTGTGGTTATGGAACAGAATAGGCAAGTCATCAGGCAGCTACCTCATCTTATTGAAACCATACACCACATGAAAAAGGAAAGAACACCTTTACACCCCCCTGGCAGAAAAGGGTTGACTAAGTCAAGTTATACTAAGGAGGGTTGTTCATAGGGTTGGCTATCTCTTCCTGTAGAAATTACAAGCCACAAGAAAATAAATAAAGAAAAAATATACACTCCATAGTGGAATAAAATGGTGTTAGAGGAAATTGACGAAACAAAGACGCTTCTGGCAATCTGGAGTAGAAGATTGTCTTAGCTTGGCCACAATCTAAGGCACGCTGGTCCAGTATGCGCAACTCTTCTGGAACATGGACAAAGCAAACGTAGATTACTTTCAAAACTCAGACCTGCAGATATGTGGCAGTCAAATCCTACTATGAACTCGGAGGTGCTAGATAGAACCAAAGACATGACTCCAAAACTAGTCTATGGACTAAGAGACAACAACGACGGTAGAAGAAGACCACACCACATGGTCCAAGAAGACTCTACACCACATGGTCCAAGAAGACTCTACACCACATGGCCTAAGAAGACTCTACACCACATGGCCTAAGAAGACTCTACACCACATGGTCCAAGAAGACTCTACACCACATGGTCCAAGAAGACTCTACACCACATGGTCCAAGAAGACTCTACACCACATGGTCCAAGAAGTCTCTACACCACATGGTCCAAGAAGACTACACAACATGGTCCAAGAAGACTCTACACCACATGGTCCAAGAAGACTCTACACCACATGGTCCAAGAAGACTCTACACCACATGGTCCAAGAAGACTCTACACAACATGGTCCAAGAAGTCTCTACACCACATGGTCCAAGAAGACTCTACACAACATGGTCCAAGAAGTCTCTACACCACATGGTCCAAGAAGACTCTACACCACATGGTTTAAGAAAACTCTACACCACATGATTGAAGAGGACTTCACCCTATGGTAGATGTGGATCAAATAAAGGGCCATCCATAAAAGACATCCACTAAATTATGGCATTTCACTAACAAGAGTTACTAAATGTTCTCTTCATATTACAGATTTTGAGTCTAGAAGATTGGAAGGTCTTACAAGAGGGACTCAATCCAAAGAACAATTACCTTGGAGGTGGGGGGAGAAAAGAGAATCACAGAATAAGCCAACTGTAATCTTCCAAGCATGTCATTAAAAGGCAGCTATAGAAGATTGTATATGGGTCTAGCAACTTCATCATGAAGAATAAGTTGCTAGAGAAACCTTCACTGCAAAAACACACAAAGTGATTTTGTACAGGCTTTCTGTATGTGACTAACTGCAGTTAGTCCTTATATTCTATATGGGCCGAAAATGGGACTTACGCAGCAAACCAAACCATTCTGTAACATTCAAAGCAATGTCCTTATTAAAAGTGAAGAGTGATTATTTTAAGCCAGTCTGCTCGGTGTGCAGTAGTGTCAGTTCTGAATAACATAAGACACAGTGAGAAAGGTTACCTTGGACGAGCTTGAGTGCGAAGTGGTTGAGGCCGGTTAGTTAGGTCAAGCTCCAGCGGTGATTCAACAATAGTCGGGGTAGTAGGGCTGCGGATATCCACTGTCTTGGCTGGACATCGTCTTCGGTTCGGGAACTTAGGAGGGGGAAACTGCAGATCCAGACCTTTATGAGATTCTGAGTTTGTGAATCTTGAGTGGAAAATGGATGTGGAAATATGGGTGGGGTTTGAAACAGGTGGTGGTGGGGAGAAGGACCTAATTGGTCCAGTGGGGACTGACGATGATAAAAGAGGTGGGCTCTGAGATGTTGGAGACGAAGGCAAGCTTCTGAGCTTGGAGAAAAGCTTTTTGGATCCAGACTTTTTGGAGTGATAGTTGGGAGGTGATAGTGGTATTGATCCACAAAGAAGGTGAATTGATGGAGGTGGGGACTCTGGAATATTCCTTGGCTCCGACACGGCATGGAATGCAGACGATGAAGTGAGTTCATGTCCATTTGATGCTTTCAGCTTTGAACCATTTGCTACTGTTGAAAATTGTGAAAATGCACCCACTTCAAATGCTACAATGGATGCATGATCAAGTTTCCCTGGACATTTTGACATTTTCTCCACAATTTCGGAGTCCCGATTCTGTCGGTCATTCTTGGTCATTTTGCGTTTTGCATATACAGCTGGGTTTTCAGCAACTCGCCGTTTCTGGTCAGTCAGCGACAACACATGCTGTAACAAGGCACCACAGAAAGACTGGGCTGTACATATTTCCTCTGTGACTAGTTCATATTCATGTACAACCTTCTCCATCTCCTTCAAGGCGTACACATGCCTCTCTTTTGGGCTCAGTTCTGGTTTAATATACACACCGTTATCATTTGAGGTATACTTTTCTTTGGTGATGAAGTTTGAATCCTTTGATGTCATTGGCAGCGCAATTTTTGTCACGACTGGGTCAAAGTTGTCCGAGATGCCATCTGTCGTCAAAAATACAATATCTCCTTTATCACAAAAAGTCACTGAGCATGTGAGATTATGCAGTTCAGGGTCGACTCCGTTCACGGGACCAAGAGCACCTCCTGCATCACGAATGTCCCGCTCGCTACTCACATCATGAGAGCCAACTGTGACTTCTCTAATGGCCTGGTTGGCTGAGTAGACAAATCCTAAGCTGTCGCCGACATTGACGCAGCAAACAGCGTGCTGGTCAGAATTAGCAACAGCACATACCATGCAGAGACACAGAGTGGTCAGCCCGCCATCCTTTGATATTATTGCTCTATGAGCTTCATCCATTGCTGTCCTCAAAAGGCGCACCACATCCTGTTTAATATAGAACAGAAATATAAATTGAACATGCGGAAAATAATTTATCAACAAGTAGAAAGAACATAAAGCTGTTTTAAAAAACATGAGGCAGAAAATGACATCAAAACAAATAACTTACAAGCTAAAACATGAGAGTGAAAGGTGTTATGTATACTAGTTAAATGACTGCATTGCGCATGCAATGTGGACAATCAACAATTTTTGAGATAATTGAGAAATGTGGATATGTACAAGAGTGGGGTGCATCTCTTTGAATAAAATTAAACCATTGAGGAAACTTTGGTGGAGTTAGAAGTGGCAGAAGGATCATTTGACTTGACTTTGTTCATTCTCAATCTCCCACTACCAAGTCCTGAAAAGGGCGTAAGTAGTAGAATGTAGTCCAGAGAATGGAATGCGTTGTGTCATTGTTTACAGCTTGACTATGATATTTGCACCTTTTGGTCTGACACATCTGACTTCAGCAGGCCTTCCCTCTTCGATCTCTTCTCCTTAGCCAGTCTGCTCTGTTGCAGCCTATTATCCAGGATCACCGCGTTGAGGTGTAAAAGGGTCTTGGCAGCTGGTTCGCTGGCCCTGAAGCTAGCAGTCAGCTATGAATTGCTGACTGCTGCAGCTTATTTGCTGCTCAGCATCTTGATCCTGGAGGATATCATCTCTGGAAGTCTTGGTGAAGTTAGGAGTGGCAGGAGGATCATCTCATCTCTGGAAGTCTTGGTGAAGTTAGGAGTGGCAGGAGGATCATCTCATCTCTGGAAGTCTTGGTGAAGTTAGGAGTGGCAGGAGGATCATCTCATCTCATCTGTCCATTTATATAGTTCAGATATTGTGGGAAAGTGCAATCTTCTATTATGTGCCATTTATATTTTCAGTCCATGACTCTGTATTATCTCTTTAACACCACATCAATCCATCTTATCCCTGATCTTCCTCTTCCTCTGAAGCCGCTTTCTGTTGTCCTAGGTTCAAACAGCTGGAGAAATTCGTAACTAAACCACTTAATTCTCAGTCTGACTATATGGTTCTATTCACACTTTCTGTGAGATTTCTTCATTTCTCAAATAAAAAATCAAAACATATTCAATGAAAACTGTTCAGTCACCTTCGTACCCATAGATTAACATAACTTATTCCAAGTGGATCAACAGAGAAAGTGGTTTTCCTCATCCGTGATAGATGAGCAACAACTCATTTACAATCATTTATATTTTAATTTTTTACTGTAAGAAGGGATTTAAATATTTGTGTACAAATTCAGTGCATAAATATATGAATGTCAACGGTTAAATTTAATGTCCAGCACATAGGCTCAGCCACATTTAATAATGTGGTCTGTGACTTTAAATTGCTGGGCACCCATGGTTTAAAGGAAATCCTCATGTTATTTTTCACTCCTGTCGGAGCATAAAGTCACTACTACAGCTGGCTTCCTTCAAGAAGACTACACCAAAGCACTTTATGCACTCTTGCAATGTTGATTTATGACAATTTGTTTTACGCTGTGAAGTTGCTAGCCTAATGCACAACTCTCTTTAGTCACATCTTATGACATGGATGGTGCAGTGGTTTTATTGTTAATGTTGCAGTAAAAGGCCCTTGAATCCACTTGGCAGCGTACGAAGAAGAAAGCGCACGAAGAAGAAGAATCCACTTGGGGATCTATAGGCATTCATCATTATTTACCTGTCACTCTAGTTTGTGGCACATACGTCCAACATTGCATTTAGTTTCTCTTAGCAGCTTTCAAAGAATCCAGAATCCAATTGTTTGCATTTTTGACATGGTGAGTTTTTCTGCCTCATGTACAACTTTCCCTAGTCAACTGTCACAACATGACCAGAAATAAACAACAGCCATATACCAGAAATAAACAACAGCCGTATACCAGAAATAAGCAACTGCCATATACCAAAACTAAACAACAGCTGTATTTCAGAACTAAACAACAGCCATATATATCAGAACTAAACAACAGCCGAATATCAGAACTAAACAACAGCCGTATTTCAGAAATAAACAACAGCCATATATATCAGAACTAAACAACAGCCGAATATCAGAACTAAACAACAGCCGTATTTCAGAAATAAACAACAGCCATATATATCAGAAATAAACAACAGCCGTATATCAGAACTAAACAACAGCCGAATATCAGAACTAAACAACAGCTATATACCAGAACTAAACAACAGCCGAATATCAGAAGTAAACAACAGCCGTATATCAGAAATAAACAACAGCAGTTTATTAGAAGTAAACAATGGCATTTTGTTTAGCCCAGGGACCACTGAGGGAATGAGAAGAGTCTATTGAGAGCTGATCAGCAGCATGAGCAGAGGGCAGAAATGTGTGGGAACAAATTTCACAGTTCAGGCTGTCTTACCAGCTCGTAGGACCGTTTGATGATTAGGTATTTGATACCACCACTAAGATTGGCATCCAGGTATTGACGCTCTTGACATTCTTCTTTGTTCGCTCTCAATCTTCCGCTACTAAGCCCTGAAAAGGGCTTTGCAAGTAGCAGGATGTTGTCTGGAGAACGCAATGCATTATGTCATAGTTTACAGCTTGACTGCGATATTTGCACATTTCTGTCCGACACATTCAAGTGTATAACTGTGTATTCGAATTATTCTATTTCCATTTGTGGTGGAGATGCTTTGCTTTAGTTAGAATTGAATGTAGCCAAACTGTGTACACCAGAGAAAAATCTTGCAGTGTCCCATGGGAATGAACATGCAAAGAAAAACTAGCCCGTACCTGAGTGTTTTCTGGTTTATTTCCTCTCTCAAAGATTTTGTAGTTAAGATACTTCATACTTCCATAGAGAGCACATCGGGCAGCCAGACGAGACTTCTCACCCCAATTCACACCGTCTGCCACCATGAGGATTATGTTGTTTCGGCGAGCGCACAAGGCGAAGCTGTCAGCAATTGGCTCACCTGATATTATTTGGAGAAATATGTTTATAGAAATTAAAATATACAATTTTCACAATTGCATAAAACGGTCAATTTAGTCTCATGGAAGTTAATTTGTGTAATCATATTGATCATTTCTTCTATGGCTTACTCTGTCCTAAGTGACATACAGTGATTCCCATATTCTTGGTTACTCTTTGGCTAATGGCTGCTGCCTTATGTATTGTGTATCTGTTACCAAGTCCACTCACATTGTTGATGTGATTTGTTCAGTGTTTTCATTTGTTCTTTGTCCCCGACGAAGGCCTTGTGGCCGTAACATAGATTTAGTTTTGTTTTTGTCCCAGCACGGTAAATAAGATATACCTATATATCATCTTGTTATTGACTATAGAATGGGGGACGGATGGACAGGGGGAGAGAGAGAGAGGAGAGAGGGTTTGATGGTTTGTGTGTCTGATGTGTTAGAACTTTGATTATATGGAGTCTTGTCAAACTGTAAGGTTAGTTATTTCCATTCCTTGTTGTCCTTTATCAGTATATGATAATGTAGCCCTATAGCAGACACTGCTGTCAGAGATGATGTGTTAGAAACATTATGTAATGATGTTTCAGTTCTTGTGAGGCTTTCTTACTTACCTTATATATAGTGTCAAGTGCCCATTTAGAGCTTGGTTGACTAGAGCACACAGAATGAGGAACAAACCCTGTCAGTTCTGCTTTGATTATCAAGTTTTCTAACTGTTCTGTAACCTTAATATAACAGGGCATGCACTGGGTTAGAGTTCACGGTGGATGGCTTCTTGGATTTATTGTATAACAACATAAACAAGTGTGAGGTGTATATTCATATAAAGTTCAAGAACTTTTCTGTAGAACTTTTCAGGTTTAACTGAAACCTAATCAGTCGTGTCTCCTTCTAAAAACTCTCCTCCTCTATTAATACATCGCTCCTACCAGTGCGTCCACTTCTGGAAGCAGACCTAGTAAACATTTTTGGGAATTGCTGACATCTACAAGCTGACCTTAATTTCTTCAATGCTGCAATTTCAATTTGGAAATTTAAAAAGAGTTTCCTGGGACAGGTCTGAGGAAACACATCTGTCCTAGTTTTTGCCCAAAATTCCTGAATGAGCAGTGATGTGTGGGCTGGCATATTGTCGTGAAATGACCCTCACAGCATCCAATGCATTTGTAATTTGCTTGAAGCAAAACGTTATCTTGATTCGTTGCATATGCAATTCAGACATCTCAGGAAATGCAAAAAACACAATCTGCACATACTGTAGCTACTGGACAATAAACAATGACAACAGAAAAACGCAGAGAAAGGCAAGTTACTTCTTCTTTGCGTTCGGTTTCGTATGCTCGTTTTATGCCACCAGATGGGCTGCCTCCCAGAGAGGATCACTATCCCCTACCTTATTTATCCTCTTCATTAATGGCAGGTTACTTAAAAAAGCTGTTGTTTGTTGATCGTTTCCGAAGAGGACCACAATGTCATCTGTTAATCCTAGAGTGGGTTCGCAGATGGCTGATCGAACCAATCCGAGCCCGAAAGCATGTCACACTGAGGGCAGAGAAGCACTGTCTGACTGCCAGGTGGCTGCAACTCCTCCTGCCTTTCATGTCATTTCGGTGCAACTTCCGTAATTCTTCTCTCTTCCATATATTCCGTGCCAGAGGAGATTTTACTACGCCAGGCTGAGTAATCAGCAGCAATGTTCTTCCAAACATCAGTGTCAATGTTACAGTTCTTCAGTGAGGCTTTCAAAGTGTCTGTAACCACGAGCTCTGGTTCGCCTGACTCAAGCTCACCATAGAATGTTTTCTTTGAAGCCGCTCATCTAACATGCGGACAACATGGCCAGTCCATCTAAGCTGCGATTTGCACAGTTGTGTGGATGCTTGTCATGCCAGCCTGCAAAAGAACTTCTACATCTGTAATCATATAATACCATTTTACCAGGGGCTTGTCATATGTCTTTACCCTGATCATGATGGAGTAGGAGGAGAAAGTTTAAATTTGGCACAGTGCTTATTCCTTCTCAGTGTAGCCACCACCTGAATGTATACCTTTCTGCCATCTCTGAGTGACCTTGAAAAGACCTTCACAATAAAGCAACCTATCTTTTTTAAACTAAACCAGTTATCATTAGCCAGAATGACATCTTTGTTACTCTCAAAATTATTTCCTTTCAGCTTTTTTTAAAATTTTGGGAACAGAAAAAAGTCTGATGGAGCTAAATCCGAAAAATATGGTGGGCGTGGAAGAATTTAAATATTCAAATTGTTGGCTGTTTATAGCACAATCCTTGCTTTATGGGAGGGCGCGTTGTCTTGAAGCAAAGGCAGAATTTGAGTGCGCACTTTCCCTTATTTTCTGGTCACAGTCTTTCTTTGTTTGATAAGGAGATCTGCATAATATTGCCAATTAACCGTGTTGCCCTGAGGCAGGTAATCTTTCGATATGACACCTTTGACATCTCAAAAAACAGCATCACTTTTCTTGCAAAATTCTGTGCTCTTGGCTTGACATGTGTTGGTGAGCCCGGGGTTTTCCACTGCATGCTGGAAATTTTGGATTTAGTGTTATAATGGTGAACCCAAGTCTTATCTACTGTCACCATGGTCGGCAACATGTTTTTTGACAGACACATTTTGAGCAATAGGCCACAGTAATCAACCCTCGTTTGTTTCTGTTCACATGCCAGCAGACGTGGGACCCAGCAGGCATACACTTTTCCCATGTTCAGTCTGTTGTGTCAAATTCTAAAAACTGTACTTTCATTCAGTTTTGCTGACCTAGATATCTCTGCAATTGCCATTTTCCTATTCTGGTCAATGATTTTCTTCACTCTTGCAGCATTTTCATCGCTGCACTCTGAGGATGGTCTTCCTGATCTTGGAAGATCAGCATCATGGAAATGGCCACACCAGTTTTTCACAGAAGCATACGAAGGACAGAATTCCTCAAACACTGGTTCCATCTCCCTGTGTATTTCTGTAGGTGTTTTTCCCTGCAATAACAAACATTTTATCACAGTTCTGGCCTCTGATTTCTCCATTGTTCTGACAAACCGTTAGAGTAGCAGATCCGGTCAATAAGGTATGTTGCGCCATGCACCATATTGGATACACCTGCCGAGGAGGGAAATTCATACTTCTCAAGTCCAATACAAATTGAATGAGCCACATATGTGCTAAATTTAAACTTTCTCCTCCTACTCCTTCATAGTCAGGGTGAAGACTTACGACCAGTCCCTCGACCAGCCCCTTGTATGTTCAGCAGTTTCCTTAGCCAGCCCAGATGAAAATGGTCAAGCTTCTTCACATGTTGACTGCACAAGTTTCACAGAAAGAATTGTTGGCAGAACGGCTGCCGCATAAACCTTCAATTTGGTTATAAGCTCAATTCCTCTCCGGTCCCAAACTGAGGATCTTAGTTTTCCAAATACTACACATGCTTTGGCTATTCTCAAGTTTACTTCCACATCAATGTGGACTGCTCTGGAAAGTGTGCTGCCAAGGTATGCAAAGCGTTCTACCGACTTTACTGACCATTGATAGTGATAGATAGCATTGATAGTGATAGATAGGTCACTGTAGTCAGTTCTTAGGGCTGCTTGGTACAGCACTTCAGTCTTGCTGGTAGAGATTGTGAGACCAAAGTTAATGCAAGCCTATGCATACATGTCAACAATAAATTGCATCTCAGTCTCTGAACGGATATTGAGAGCGCAGTTATCAGCAAAGAGAAGTTCACGTATGGTCTCAATTTCTACTCTTGTTTTTGCCCACAGTCTTCTCAGATTGAATAACTCAGCGTCTAGGCGATAGCGGACTTTGACTCCAGCATTACTGCCATTGAATGCATCCATCAACATTCAGCAAACATCATGCTGAAAAAGGTAGGGATTAGGATGCATCCTTGCTGCACTCTATTTGTAACACCAAATGGCTCAGAGTATTCCCGATAATCCTGAACTAGAGCTAACATGCCATCATGGAACTGCTGAACCATTATAATATATGCATTGAGACATACAAATTTGGCCATGACCTTCCATAGGCCATCACGACTTACAGTATCTAAAGCTTTTGTTAAATCCACAAATGTAGTGAGAAGGTGGACATTTTGCTCTTTACATTATTCTTGTATTTGCCTAGCTGCAAATATTATGTCAGAGGTGCTTCCTCCTTTTCTAAATCCACATTGACTCTCTGGAAGTAGCCCTTGTTCTAGGTGATGTGAAAGTCTGTCTAGTAGAATCCTTGCAAGTATCTTTCCTGCAAAGCAGAGCTATCCCTTTATAGCTGTCACAGACTTGCCGATTTCCTTTTCTCTTATACAGTTGAACAATGGATGCATCTCTGAAGTCCTGTGGGATACGTTGCTGATTCCACATTTCACAGAAGAGTCCGGTCAGCTTCTCAGTCAATCTGGGTCCCCCAGCTATGTAGAACTCGACAGGAATTGAGTTGGATCCCTCCTGGAGCCTTTCCGCTAGTGAGTAGATCGATGGCTTTCTATGTTCCCTGAACAGTAGGACAGTGGACTAGGATCTTATTTGTTTCTATTTGTGGCAGACGATTTATCGCCTCATCATTAATTGATGAGTGTCTGTTGAGAACACCACTGAAGTGCTCTGCCCAGCTTTCCAGTATTTTTATTCTGTTATCAGGATGCTGCCAACTGCATTCAGCAAAGGTGTGGTGCCAGATGCATTTGGGCTGTATACTTCTCAGAGTGCACTGTTAAAGTTTCTGATATCATGTCTATCTGCAAACGCCTGTATCTGATCAGCTTTCTTGCATAGCCATGAATCTTACATCTCACAGAGCTTTCACTGCAGTTTGGCAATTCCTGAAAAATGCCTCCTTCTTTGCACATTTCTTAAAAAAGTAATCACTAGACAGCACCACTGACCTGAAGTTGCTTTGACATCGCATAAGTGTGCATTTTCAAAAGTTCTTGAACTTTTTGAACAGAGATTAGTATGGCTCAAATTTTACAATGGAGCAAAATAAATACAACAGAAACTATAATATTGCCAAAAAATGTTGACCTTCATTGCCGACAGCTTCTATTTATTATTACAAGCTTTTTGACATATCATTGGTGGTTGTTTTGTATTTGCCCATATGAAACTGAAGCACGTCAATTTTAGGTGATGTGTTAAAACAATTGTTATTCTAAGACTAAGAAGAGCTGAGAATACTTCATTTAGAGATGAACAAACAAGTTTCAGACAAAACAATCACATGCAGATCAGATGTCACCATATTGCGCATAATTATAGAGTAGTCATTAGAATGGTAAGCAATAGTGTACATCAACTTTGTTGATCAGGATTGGATTATGAAATAGAGTGCAGCCTATGAGAGAGATGGAATGCAGTGGACATTTAGAATTTCTGAACTTTGCAGATGACAAGGCTCTCCTATTTCATGGCAAACTCCAAATGCAGGGGAAGACAAACACATAAGAAAAAATCTTGCAAGTCGGTCTAATTGTACAGGCCAACAATACAGCTCTTATCAACCTCAGAGAAACACCATTGGATGTGGTAGACAGCTAAAGATAGATAAAGAAGATAACTAGAACATAATACAAGAAAAATGAGTGAAGCTGAAAAGAGCTGGAGAAAATAGTAAAGGTAGGTCTTCTTAGATAGGGGTGGTTGATGGCCTATAGGGCCCAAGGTGATAAAGATGAAGAAGAAGTTATGAAAATACATTATTGCACCAACAGCTTTAGGACCAAGCCAATTAAGCCTCAACATCAGTTTGGGACGACTGAAAATTGTTAGCATTCTTTGAAATTACAAACGGAACAAGGAAAGAGATATCTCAAGAAGGTCAGATCTGCAATCCTGGAATTCCACCTAGACAGATTTTGTAGCCATGAGGCTGTTAACATTTATCCCTGTCATCTGTCCTTGTGTGCTATGTTGGATTTATAGTATAAGGAACACCAGAATGTCACTTTTGATGTTCATCTATTATCAGACTTGCATACTACATGCTCAGTCCATCTATATCTGAACTATGGAGTGCCTGTTTCTGTTTTCTGTTTCTAAGAATCGACGTCACTGCACTCCTAGCATACCCATAGGTGCTCAATCTCTCTCATTAAATGGCGTAAGGTATGGATGCTGATGGTCCCTGTAGCTCGCTGGTTGTACACACTCCTGCGCCGTCCTCTCATGCGCCCCACTCTACTCGAACCTCGTTTAATGTCGAAACTTTGCAGTCTGTGGATTGCTGCTTCATCTATTGCGGTGTCCTCATCCAGCAGGCGGTCATTGATTGATTTCAAAATGTCACTTCTGTCCATCACCAATGTGCCCATGATGGGAGCCCGTGAAGCCAAGATGTCAGCTCTTTCATTGCCCTGAACCCCGGCATGAAGCAGGACAGTAGATCCAGGTCAGCGCGTGGAGGTTTGAGGCCTCAACAGCAGTTATCCACTCGTACCTAAGCCATCCCTTCTGTACTTTCTGAAATACGGCTTGCGTGTCTGTCACGATGACTGCCTTTGTTATTGAAGTCTCAGATATCCATTTCAGTGCTGAGGTCACTGCTTCCGTCTCCCTTCTCATACTGGAGGTTGTTGACATGTATGCCCTACTGCGCTCAGCAACGACCTCTCCTCTCACTCTAACCGAGAAACCCCAGCCTGATATCCCACTGTGCACGACTGATCCGTCGGTGTATATGACAGCGTCACTCTCCTGGGTGTTCTCAGTTAGCTGATTTATCTCGTGCTCTGCACTCTCATTGTTCCGTTCTCTGCATTCCTTGCCTAAGGTTATGATGACTCTCTGGTACTCTATCATTCTATCACTAGTGTGGACCCATTCTACCCCTTTGGCTATCGCCTCAGCTGAGTGCCGTGTCCGATTGTTATCTCAGCCTGTGCCATCCATGACGACCCTCTCTTGATTCTTGATCCCTTGATGTCTGAGATACTACTGTGCAGAGGGTGTCAAGTGTCTGTGGTGACACACATATAGGCTTTGACTTGTGCCAGTTTATGTCTGGATGTCCCCGATAACAATCCCAACATGTGCAGCCCAGAACCAGACGCATACCTTCATTCTGGATGCGGTCCAACCTTACACTCTGTGTTCTTGATAGTGTGAGGATGCCTAGTCCGTAATCGATGACAGACAACATGACCTGACGAAATAGGATGAACAGGAGGCGTTGTTCCAAGTCGGCAGCAGCCATGGTCTTGAGTGCTCCTAACCCTCTCTTGAATCTTTGTACGATGTGGTCAACATGGCAGTTATAGGAAAGACTGTGATCAAATGTCACTCCGAGGTATTTCAAACTGTCACACCTGTCGATGGTGCAACCATAAAAAGTGATGCCCGGGAGTTCAGCCTTTACTATGGAATTATTCAAAGAGCATGGAGTGCCTAATGTCATTGAAAGAAATTTGGTGGTGGATTTCAGTTTTGTGAATTTTATCTCTTAGAGTGACTTGCAATATTCTTTGCTTCATTGCCCTTTGAGCAACTCGAAGCTTCTCTGCGTTGGTTTTATGTAGATTCCATTTCTTCCAGCCATATAATATGGTTAGAATTACCATGCTGTTGAAGGAAAGATGAAAATTCAGACCTGAAATCCTTCCACTGATAGGGTGCTGCTCATACAAAGATATAGAGATCCCATAAGCTTGTTGTTGTCGCAGGTTCCAATCTCTCACTCCAGCCACTATGTTTGCATAATAATCTGAACAACAAAAATATCTCATTAAGATTAATGACCAGACAATTGATAAAGCGCACATTTTTACCTAACTGCAACAGGAAAGCAGAGCTTGAGTTTAAACAGATGATAAGTCATAATACTCAGGATAATGAAGATGTCCTACAGACTAATTTATCTGTGATTTGTGCTGAGAAATTATGGTGGGACTTCTGAGCTAGTGAGGTAGGAAGGGTTGTTGTTGAGCAGAGTGGGGCATACATGACAGGTGGGGCATACACGACAACAGGTGGGGCACACATGACAACAAGTGGGGCATACCTGACAAGTGGGGCATACATGACAACAGGTGGGGCATACACGACAACAGGTGGGGCATACATGACAACAAGTGGGGCATACCTGACAAGTGGGGCATACATGACAGGTGGGGCATACACGACAACAGGTGGGGCATACATGACAACAAGTGGGGCATACACGACAGGTGGGGCATACATGACAACAGGTGGGGCATACACGACAACAGGTGGGGCATACACGACAACAAGTGGGGCATACATGACAGGTGGGGCATACACGACAACAGGCGGGGCATACATGACAACAAGTGGGGCATACACGACAGGTGGGGCATACATGACAACAGGTGGGGCATACACGACAACAGGTGGGGCATACACGACAACAAGTGGGGCATACATGACAACAAGTGCGGCATACATGACAACAGGTGGGGCATACATGACAGGTGGGGCATACACGACAACAGGTGGGGCATACATGACAACAAGTGCGGCATACATGACAACAGGTGGGGCATACACGACAACAGGTGGGGCATACACGACAACAGGTGGGGCATACATGACAACAGGTGGGGCATACACGACAACAAGTGGGGCATACATGACAGGTGGGGCATACACGACAACAAGTGGGGCATACATGACAACAGGTGGGGCATACATGACAACAGGTGGGGCATACATGATAGGTGGGGCATACACGACAACAAGTGGGGCATACATGATGACAGGTGGGGCATACATGACAGGTGGGGTATATACGACAACAAGTGGGCCATACACGACAACAAGTGGGGCATACATGACAGGTGGGGCATACATGACAGGTGGGGTAGACATGACAGGTGGGGTATACACGACAACAAGTGGGGCATACATGACAGGTGGGGTATACACGACAACAAGTGGGGCATACATGACAGGTGGGGCATACACGACAACAAGTGGGGCATACACGACAACAAGTGGGGCATACACGACAACAAGTGGGGTATACATGACAACAGGTGGGGCATACACGACAACAGGCGGGGCATACACGACAACAGGCGGGGCATACATGACAACAGGTGGGGCACACACGACAACAAGTGGGGCATACACGACAACAAGTGGGGCATACACGACAACAAGCGGGGCATACATGACAACAGGTGGTGCATACACGACAACAAGTGGGGCATACACGACAACAAGTGGGGCATACATGACAACAGGTGGGGCATACACGACAACAGGCGGGGCATACATGACAACAGGTGGGGCATACATGACGACAGGTGGGGCATAAATGACAACAGGTGGGGCACACACGACAACAACTGGGGCATACATGACAGGTAGGGCATACACGACAACAAGTGGGGCATACACGACAACAAGTGGGGCATACATAATGATAGGTGGGGAATACATGACGACAGGTGGGGCATACACGACAACAAGGGGGGAGCATACATGACAACAAGTAGGTCATACACGACAGGTGTATGACTACACGACAACAGGTGGGGCATACACGACAACAAGTGGGGCATACACGACAGGTGGGGCATACACGACAACAGTTGGGGCATACATGACAGGTGGGGCATATATGACAACAGGTGGGGCATACACGACAGGTGGAACATATATGACAACAGGTGGGGCATACACAACAACAGGTTGGGCATACACAACAACAGGTGCGGCATACATGACAACAAGTGGGGCATACCTGACAAGTGGGGCATACATGACAGGTGGGGCATACATGACAACAACTGGGGCATACAGTACAGGTGGGGCATACACGACACCAAGTGGGGCATACACAACAGGTGGGGCATACATGACAACAAGGGGAGCATACATGACAGGTGGGGCATACACCACAGGTGGAGCATACACTACAGGTGGGGGATACATGACAATAGGTGGGGCATACACAACAACAGGTGGGGCATACATGACAACAAGTGGGGCATACACAACAATAGGTGTGGCATACACGACAACAGGTGGGGCATACACAACAATAGGTGGGGCATACACGACAACAGGTGGGGCATACACAACAACAGGTGGGGCATACACAACAACAGGTGGGGCATACACAACAACAGGTGGGGCATACATGACAGGTGAGCATACACAACAACAGGTGGGGCATACATGACAGGTGAGCATACACAACAACAGGTGGGGCATACATGACAGGTGAGCATACATGACAACAGGTGGGACATACATGACAGGTGGGGCATACAGGACAACAGGTGGGACATACAGGACAACAGGTGGGGCATACAGGACAACAGGGTGGGACATACAGGACAACAGGTGGGGCATACACAACAACAGGTGGGGGCATACAGGACAACAAGAGGGGCATACACAGCAGGTGGGGGCAATACACGACAACAGGTGGGGGCAATACACGACAACAGGTGGGGGCAATACACGACAACAGGTGGGCATACACGACAAGTCTCCAGTTTAAGAATGGTGATTGAGGTGGTGACTTTGACGCTGAGGCGTTTATCTAAGGCTACATTAATCAGGACAATCATTTTGTCTGACTCTCCATTGTTGCTTCGAAAGGTACAGTAGGCATGGATATGCATTTGCGGATAAGGGACATGGATGTCTTAAACATTTTCTAGGCTTATGTAGATCTGCTGACCTAGTCATGCTAGGTTTCCCAGTAATGAAAGACATACGAGGTCAAAATGTGCAGGTGTTTAATTTGATTTACTGTCTTGATTTCAATAGAACAGCGGAACAAGGGAAGCAATATTCTGTGTTAGGGTCATAGCAGAAAAATATATGTGAGTAAAAAAAAACATGAACCATGGTGGAATACCCAGGAATGAAAGAGCTGACATGCTTACAAAAAGGGAAGGAGAATGTGAACAGGACAATTAAATCAGGTGCTTTGAGAAAAAGAGAACTATTCAGACTGTTAGAAGAGATCAGAACCAACTCAATGACAACTAGTACACTCTTAACTGACAGGGACAGATCACCATTCTTCATCTCAGGACAGGGTATAACATTCTACTTCTTCTTCTTCTGTGTTTGTTCTCAATCCACCCCACTACCAAGCCCTGAACAGGGCTTTGCAAGTAGCAGAATGAACTCCTGAGTACGGAATGAGTTGTGTCATTAGTTTACAGCTTGACTGCGATATTTGCACCTTTCGGTTCGACACATCCGTCTTCTGCAGTATAACAACACTAAATAAATACTTGCACAGGTTTCATATGTCTACTTCCCTACTGTGCATGTATGGACTAAGCAAATGAACAGCAGAGCCTGTTTTGCAGGACTGCCCTCAGTATAAGATGTTGAGAAAGATTTACAGGCCAAATGACTCAACACTAAACTCAAAGTTCTATTCAGCTAAAAATTAGCTCAAGAGTTCATAGTGAGAACTCATCTAATAGAGTAAACATCAATAAGTGAACACAAGAATACAATTAAACTCATAATATCAGAGCTATGATACTCACTGTTATCAGTATGACCTTCTGCATATGCCAGTCCAGAGTCAGGCCCAGTATAACTGGACAGTATCTGGTCATCAAGCGGAGACAACTTGACATACGGCACTGCTTCAGGGTTGTCCCCATAAAATATTTCTGGACCAAACTTAATCTTTTTGACAACTCTGGGAAAAATAGAAAACACAAATATTTATAATTTTTGTAAATAATGACTTTTTCTTAAATATAGTTATAAGAAGACCATAATTCACTGCTGCATTTCTTCCATGACAAAAGGTGGTCTGTGTTTATGAGTCCAGCATATGCATGTTCCACCTCATTTTCATTGTCACCATTATGACTAGTATGAGGCGTGATCAAATAAAACCTGTCTCAGTGGCTTTATTACAAACGTCTGAAAGATATTTCAGCAGGTGTGGCAGAATTGAACAAAGCGATTGTTGGGAAGTAAACATGTAAGGGAGGCATTGAAAGAAGTTGCTGAAGCATTCAGACATACATCTGACTGCTTGGAGAGATGACGTAGTTAGAGAAACAACAAAGACTTATCATTGATGGTTATCATTGAACCATTTGGTCACCGGCACCATGACGTCTGCGTAGGTGGGGAATCGTTGCCACTTTGGAGCATTTTTTAAGTGTCAAATAAGTCACATGGTGGCAGATCTGGGCTGTAGACTGTGTGTGGCAGAATTTCCCACTTTTTCCGTTCTAACGCTTTCAGCACAAATGTTCACAACATACAGGCGAGCATTGACAAGCAACAGAATCACACTACGTTAAAGCATGCCGGGTCATTTATTCTTGATGCCTTTATGTAGCGTGTCTCATGTGTGCTTGTAGTGGATGGTCTTGATGTTCATGACAGGTTCTTAAAAGTCAGGCAACAAAAGTCCTTCATGGTAAAAAAATATGCTGGTAGTGCAAAAACCTGTGACTTGAATTTTGTGTGATTTGGTGATCTTGGTTTCCAATGCCTGCCCGCTGTTTTGCTGCATGGCTTAAAGTGGCGGCACCACGATTCATCGCCTGCTGGCTCTGTGCAATGAATCACCCTCCACTTCATAATGCAGAAAGTGGTTCAAACCCCACCGTGTACATTTTTTCTTTTGGTGGTCTGTCAGCATCCATGGAACCCATTGTGAACACACCTTCCTAAATTTAAGTTTCTTCCAAATCACCATTTGAACTGTCTCAAATGACACGCCAAAGTTCTCCGTTAGCGAACGGAAGCTCCGACAACGATCCACCCGTATTGCTGCATCAATCTTGGCGATGGCTTCTTATGTCTGAACAATATGCGTCTGACCTGTCCGAGGAATACCTTTCATAAACTCATGTCCTTTCATAAACATTCACGCCCAGTACTTCCGACACACATTTGTTACCATACACTGACTGCATTCTGCGATGAATATCAACAAAAGCTGTTAGGAACTGAATCACTGATCCCCCTTGGGCGGATTCAGTATCACACCAGCCATGTTGTCAACGATCTCCAGCCGGACATATGCTCCCTAGTTGATTGGTCTGTGCTTATTACGCGAACTGTGATGTCATCATGCACCCCGCGTGCTGGAGCGTGTGACACGGCAAGAACAGGGTTATTTGATCATGCCTTATATTTTAATGAATGGTGGTCTTCTGTGTCTCTGACGAAAGCCTTTCTATTTTTGTACTTATACCGATGCAGTTGCTCAGCTATATATCATGTTATTATTGACTTATTCACAAAACGAGGTCAAGTCAGTGCATCGTTTTGACATTTACAAAGGCCAGGTACCTGCTGGGCGTGAAGTAGTCTTCTAGATATGATTGATAGGTCTAAAAATAACACCACAAAATGAAGGTTGTATCATACGTGTCCTAGTCCCCACAATGGGTAAAGCAGTAACCCAATCTTGTAAGGAAGAAAAGTTAGATTAAACACTAATTCAGTAGTTCATATCCACAACACAGGCTACAATATTTAGCATATTAGATTCGGCTATGATGGGGCTATCTGAGACCTCTATAATGAAGGTCGTAGTCGTTTGTGAATATCTATCCCTGCATTGGAAGCTACAGAAGTGCTACCTATGAGTGGATAGTTTTAGCCAGTCTGTACTTCTACAGGTACCAGCTACGGCGTGAGTTGAATGTAGGACGGGAGGATTTCTTGCTAAGCTGGCAAGGCTCGGGCAGCTATTACTAAGCTGTGTTGGGACAAATGCCGCGGAGGGTAGTTTACCAATGTGCAAGTCCATCTAAATAGACTAGAACACTGACGCAAAGTAGGCCAGTAGCCTGTTAGGCACCATCTATGCTGCTCTTAACAAACCACCTAACCATGTCCAGTGTTATGCCATGTCACACAGTTAGTCGCCTCTTACGACATGCTGTCTGTGTGGCAGTGGTGCTATACTTGTCCTTGTCATACAAACGGCCCCGGTGGACCACTCGGGAAATAAGTGGATATAAAAACCTTTAACCTTCGGGATCGTGTGTGGATCTGATGTCCTGGTCATGCTGGGGTTAGCAGGAATAAAATAACTGACTCAGGGTCACATGTAGCGGGGGTATGGGTAATGGATGATGTGAAATTGTGAAGTTGATCACCGACAGTCTATTGAATGACTGCAATCGATGACCAGAATAAGTACAAGTTGCAGAGATTATTACAATCATACGTGCGTCCAGCAGAGGACGGCGTCTGAGATGTATGTATGATCTTATAAGTCACTTTACAATAAGATCCACAGGACCCAGTCAAGAAACTGAAACGAAGAGACGAGTTTGATCTGAACAAACATATGAATAGATTAGACTCACTAGGTGAACCAAACATATGAATAGATTAGACTCACTACGTGAACCAAACTACAGATTCTGCCATGACTACGAGGAGTCAGTCGAGCACCTGACTTTGTGTCCAGGGCTGGCCGATCTGTGGTATCTGCTGCTACCACCATACACAGCACACTTTACACATCACTATAACTATTGAGGAGCGCGTGTGCTTTTGTCCGGGAGGCATTGGGGTGTCAGGGGCTGCGAGCTCACAGCTAAAGGGATTATATCATCATAAGTCACTTTCATCTTCGCACATTAGACATTGGTTGTCTGCAAATAGTAACTTCCTCAACGAATCGTGATCTTCACTTTCTGCCGTTTCGTTGCCTTCAGAGTTTGCTTCTGCTGTTATTTTATCCATATATATATATAATGCATTGTAGTGGTGACAATGCACTGCCTTGTCTAACTCCCGTGGCTAAATCAAATGGACCTGTAGGGTCGTCAGATGTTCTGACTATGCCTTGACACGCTTGGTACAGGACTCTGACAGTATCACATAATTACCCGTGTACTTCGTGGTCCTCTAGTAGAGACCTGAGTTTGTTCTGTTCACCCCACCCCCATTCTCCCCCACTCTCTCTCTATATATATACATATATATATATATATATATATATATATATATAGAGAGAGAGAGAGAGAGAGAAGATGGATGTATACTGTTCGACCTATGTGCCTGTCCTGATATATGGATGTGAGTCATGGGCAATGACTACAGCATAAGAAAGGCAATTACAAACTTCAGACATGAGGTACCTAAGAAAGGCGGTTCAGGTGACGAAAAGGGACAAGATCCGTAACCAGACAATACGTAGCAATCTTGAAGTTCAACCCCTGCAGACACGAGTGGAGCAGTCCCATCTACAGTGGTTTGGCCATGTCTGTAGAATGGAAGATCAGATACCAAGGCGATCATCGGAGATCAAAAGTCAAGAACGCAGACCCCGAGGACGTCCCAAAGTACGTTGGGAAGACAACATACGACAGTCCCTAAGTGATAGAGGGCTGGATTGGAAAGAGGCCAGGAAAAAGACGGCGGATAGAGCAGTGTGGCGTTCTCTCTGGCAAATTTCTACACCTCACGGTAGAAGAGGAGCGACTAAGTAAGTATATATATATATATATATATATATATATATATATATATATATATATATATATATATGTATATATATATATATATATATTTATATATATAGAGAGAGAGAGAAGGGAGGGGGGGGGGTGGAAATATATTATTAGTTGAACCGAATATATAAACGACCTATAACAGTTGATCTCTCCAAGTAGAGGGAGAGAGGGTGGGAGAGCGAGAGAGAGAGAGAGAGAGAGAGTGGGGTGGGGTGGGTTTACAAAGTACTTCTGTCTTGTGAAAGTTTTATAACAGTTCGTATCCGTTAGCTATTCCAACACAATGCTAGATGAGAGAGAGAGAGAGAGAGAGAGAGAGAGAGAGAGAGAGAGAGAGAGAAAGAGCCTATGTGTGAGAGTGTGTTATCTTTGTTATAATATTTTGTTCAGTGGATTATTTGGTATAGCTGGTTATGTAACAAATACAATGAAAGCTCCACTCACCTTTTGTATTCTTATTGTGACCTCTTTGTACGCGTCTGCTATAATATGGTTTTACACTTTAACTTCTAGAAACAAAAGCCCCAATATGGCACAAGCAAGAGAAGAGAGAGAGAAAAACTCGTTTCTCTGGAATTAGAGAAAGGATAAGGAGAGCACATGCATGTACTTGCCCCTTTAGTCGACACGCAATATGGCTAACAAATTGCTGCTAATGCAACATGAGACCACAGCCTACTGTAGATCTAACGTAGGCCATGATGAGACGCAGTATAGAACGGGGGTTCACAAGTTATGATATGTGAACGTGTTACAAAGATCAGATGAGATCAGTTTCCACGGCCTATGTCGTTTGTAATAGATCTCCAACGACGTATGTCTGTTACCTTGCTGTTGCAACCTGGCAGTTTTCCCCTGTCCATCTCTTAATGCTATCCTTCTGCTTGTAGTGCTGTTTACCCCCATACTTTTCCTCCCACTACGGATTACAGTAAGGTATGTCTTTTCATACAATCAAAACATATCCGCCTGTTATCTCGTTCACTAATAATCTTTCAATGTCAAACTTCTCAACATTCAAACTTATTACTGTTCTTTTCTTTCCACTAGATGTGCCCCATTCTATATATATCCACATTTCAAAAGCCTCAATTCCTGTCTGTAAATGTGTGTAATCATTGCCCCTGTTTGTACATGAGTAAACATGACAACTTTCATTTTCGGTTTGTGAGTGATTTGTTCAGATGTCAATATATGACTCATGTTGGTGACTCCAGTGTTTGATTATCTTCCTGATTTCTATATCTCATGTTCTACACTTTGTTAAGATATCTCCTCTTCTACACTGTTACTATATCTCCTCTTCTACACTCCGTTTCTATATCTCCTCTTCTACACTCCGTTACTATATCTCCTCTTCTACACTCAGTTACTATATCGCCTCTTCTGCACTCCATTACTATATCGCCTCTTCTACACTCCGTTACTATATCTCATCTTATAACCTCTGTTACTATATCTCATCTTATAACCTGTTACTATATCTCATCCTCTACACTACGTTACTATATCTCCTCTTCTACACTCCGTTACTATATCTCATCTTTTAACTTATTTCCAACATCAGTTATTATTTATATCTTCTCTTCCATCCTCCGTTACGATACCTTCTCTAACATAGGAGAAACTTTTGATCTATGCCAGTGTTAACCTGACCTGATACCTTACCAGGGATTCAAAATTAATGGAAATATTACTGATGCAATGTCCATTCCCATTTAGCTGAGCTTATTAAGGAGTCTCGCATTCGCACTACAGCCAGGAGGAACTTTGTCTACCTTCTCAAGTATGCCTCGGGATGTAAGAAGAGTCTAACAATGGTCTACTTTAGACAGACTCACCTGGAAAATCCTTCACACCGTCACATTCCACCGCCGACTAAATGACGGTACTCATAGTGTGCCAAGGTTTATAATCAATTCTTGCTCCACACAAAGAAATAAAACAAATTCACGGTACAAAACACACCAAAAAAAAAACCACTGCTGATAGTAATCCTTTCACATAATCCTGCCCTGAAAACAACTGCATATCATCTTTGTTTCCTGAACATGCTATTATAGTTGCACTGATAGTTGACACATGAAAGCTCCGTCATTTAGTTAGCCCTGGAATGTGACGTTTCATCCGTGAGTCAGAAGGCCTGTATCTACAGCAGGCTGTGGCCTAACCAACCACCAAAGAAACAGCGTCAAGAATTGAATGAACTCAGTATTTCTGGCTTCCACAACAGCAGCAACTCACGGATTGACAGACTCGTAGAATTGAAGAACCACTGGAACATATTATACCGCTTCTGCATTAGGATAATGAACAGAAACAATTACAATAAAGTGGCAATGCGGTCTTGTCACCTGGAGGGCCGTGGTTTGATTCCAGACTGCCTGTACGGTATTTTCTTTTCAGTTGTCCGTAGTGGGTTGTCCTAGAGCAAAGAAATACTTGTCTGCGATCGTTGCCTCGCGCTACAAGAATCCTTTATTTACAACTTGCTGTGCCAGAGTAATGGCGGGTGCTGGTTGCTTCCGCATTTTCAATGGCCCAAATAGTGATTATTCTATATTATCATGTATGTTTCCGTCCGTGAATTGTTGGTTTCCAGTCTCTATTACACACCAATGTTCATTATTAAAAGACAGTCTGTTTGTTTCATATCGCGTTGGTCAGTACTAATTGTTAAGATATGTGCATTTGTGTACTTTCTTTTCCAAAAATTAATGACGTTGCCAGAATGGCCATCGCTGAACATTAGAGAGATATGCGCATTTTCGTGACGTATTCTTCATTTGAATTTCTGTCTCGAATTGTTGATGTCTATTACGCTTCCATCGACAGAACTTTTTCTAACTTTGTCTTTAGTTTGCGAACATCATCACAATTTGAAATTCAGTGAGGATAGTGAGTTTCAGGCATGCCGACTTTTGTATGTATGTCACCATTGAGTAGCAGCTTGTGACCTCAACGGCTTCATTTCTGCCCCGACTGTCTTGTGGGATACCTGATCGTTGAAAGGCTTCGGGAGAAAACCCTTTAAAAAATATGCACCCTCTTCTGCCCCCAGTCGTCTTGACCATGTCTTGCCACCGAATAAGGGTAGCTGAGGACAAGAGAGTGAGGCTGACGTGTGCAACTCTTCTTCACCATAATATAATTCACGCGCAAGTTACTTTGTCTTCATTTTGCGAACGCAATTGTCTAAAATGAAGAGCACAAAAAGAGTGCTCTTGATATTTGGTGCATGGAACACTGGCATCCTCAATATATAACAGACCTGAGAGAAGATCAGCTCTGATTGCCAAAGAACTTGCCATATACAGAATTCATATAGCAGCCTTTAGTGAGACTTACTGGACAGAAAAGGGATACATTTCTTAAAATGAAGCCGATTATACCTTCCTTTTTTCTAGAAATGACGTGGTCGAAGACCGGCGTGAATGAGGTGTTTGTTTTGCCAAGATAAAATAATGAAGAGAATGTGAATGTCTGACCTTCTTCGATTAACTGATAATATGCGTCTAGTCCTGTGAGGTTCACGACGTAGTGTGCGTTTCAGGTCTTCGCCGGTTCCCACAGCTGTTCGATCATGGTCGCTCCCCCGGGCCAGACTGCCTCTTTTTGGTCTGTAAAAGTAGGGCAGTCCTGCAGGATATGGTCGGGTGTTTGTTTTGTGTGCTCCACAATCGCTCGAGCGTCTGTTTTGTGTGCTCCACAATCGCTCGAGCGTCTCTGAGACCCAATCTGTGGACGTGGGGCTTGAGTCTGCAATGTCCCATTCTGAGTCTGAAGATCTTTGTCTGTCCATCTCTGCCAAGTTTGTCTATGCTGTCATTTTCTTGTATTCTTTGTGCTGGTCTCTTCACTCCGTTCTCACGGATCGTTTTGATGAGTGTATTTGCTTTTTTTATATAGGGAGTCTGTGTGCCATCACTTCTGGCTATTGCGAGCTCATCTTTTCCCTTTTCCAAGGATCCCACAGTGGGCCGGAATCAACCGTAGGACTAGCTGTTTTTTTTCAAGAAAATGGTGCCCTCTCACAAAGCTCGCCGTTTGCAGTAAGCAGTCAAAGATTTGAATATTCAAATTCTTTCACACCCACCCTGTTCTCCGGAATTGGCTCCACCATTCGTTTTCTTTCCCCAAATCTTAAAAAACAAACATCTCAAAGGAAATAATTCTGACAGTGATACAGAAGTCATGCAGGCATGTGATAACTGACGTACTCAGAGACATCATCCCCAAGGTCCTTTCAAAGCCATGCAGGGTTGGCAGAAGTGGGTCACTTCAGGTGGTGACTATATCGACAAGAAATAAACGGTTCAGCTCTCTATGACATCCCCTTCATGATCTGGGTAAAGACATGACCAGCGCCAGGTAGTCTACAAATAAATATCTGGATCGAACTGGTCATCTATTCGATAGCCGCAACTTTTGCACGAAGAAAAATTTGACCAGTGGTAACACTTTCGTTGTGGTGTTCAGCTGTCATGATTCTTTACTTCATCTCTCACTCTCTTGTGAGAATAAGCTTTGGACATTCAAAGATACGTAGTTTCAATCGGATTTGCTAATGGCCATCAGCTATACCACCCCTAGACAATCTGTATGAGGAAACTAATCTCGTTTTAGTTCATTTTATTTTCTGTTGTTCGTTCGGTACATAGATTTTTGGAGTACAATAATACTTCTTCTTACGTCCGATCCTTGTCGCCAGAAAGATCATTTGAAAAATGCAAAATGGAGCCGATCTGCTGCTAAGGACACCAGGAGTTGCTGTAATTTATAACAAACAGCACACAGCGTTTTAATGGCTGTTCTGTTTTGTCAGAATCGAGGATACTGTACTACGTGCAGATCCCTCGGTCTTCAGTTACCCTCAGAAATGACGAAAAGTGGGTCAACCCGCTTAATCAATGGGCGCGGCGTGGCAAAGCAGTAAGTGAACCATCAACCCAAATTGACCGGGAGTTTATTCTAGAAACAGTCAAGTCTGGCATATATGGAAAGTAAACATTTTAAAATGAGCGTTCAATTCGAATGCACTGCCCCATTGGACGCAACACCACAGTATAACGGGGAGAGGTGGTTTGTCAATTCCGCTACTTGCAGGTCTCCGTCGAGCCAAATTTAAATGGGTACCTGGATAACAGTAAAGCTAATAAAGGCAGCGAGGAAGGGAACTGACCGCCATGTCATAAAATGTGCAGAGCTAGTACAATGAAGTCTCAATCTCCAACAGAAGTGTCTGGTATGGGACCACCTTCCCCTTTTTAACCCTCAAGAGTTTTGGGCCAAAAAGCAGGATCCCACAGGCTGCTGGAACAATAACCAACCAACCGACCTTGAGTAAACAATACCTAACCTGAATAACAAAAGGGAAACAAGATCAATTTAAAAATGTCAAGGGAAATATTTTCATAATTGCCCCCTTCTTCATTCTCATCCTGCTTCTGACAAAGAAAACAACCAGCCGTACCTGACTCGCGAGTTCATTATGCTCATGCACTGTGGGTGCTATTTCTATGACGTGGGTCTCACACACTCGACTTGCAAGTCAAGAGCAGTCAGCCAAGCGTTATCAAAGATATCAAGTTACGAGCACAAAAGACGAGAGGAGTTCTCATTGCAAAAAGGAACTCAAGGCAAAGGCCGCTGTCCATCGTAGACGATGATGGCAAAATGTATTTTGCTAGCGATATTTTTAGTAAGGATTAACTGCGCTACTTTTTATCCTCACTTTCCCGTCTCGTGCCGCCCTCCCCAGTGGCAATTCAAGGACAAGACGAATAGAGGGTGATACGAGATGCAGGGGACTCCGCATCAAGCACCCGTGAAAAAAGACGGCGGAGTCCGGAATCGAACCCACACCACCTGTTCACTCGGCCGACGGCTTAACCACTTCGCCACAGAATAGGCAACTACTGCAAGTAAAAACAAATTCCCCTTTGTCAACAAAGAAAATATGCACATAAAAAAATCGGTCGTCGTTCACTTTCTTCCCCACAGAGATTGTACATGAGCAGCACATCAGTTGTTCACTTTCTTCCCCCCAGAGATTGTACATGACCAGTACATCAGTTGTTCACTTTCTTCACCAGAAGTTGTACAGAAGTGGTACAGTTCTTTTTCTTTTCTTTATATCTTTCTTTTTGCTTTTTTGTCCTGTGTCTTTAAGCGCCAGATTATGAAGAAGTTTCTTAGCGGGCCTTAGTATGTGTTTCGTGCACGGGGAGCTTTCCTGCTTCTGTAATTTCTGCTTAACACGGTGCTTGTATAGTATTGCTTTCTAACGGATACTATCTAGTGTTTGACTGTCAGGTGACCGAACCATTTGGTTTGCTGCCTCTTGATGAGGTCTAGAGCAGGTGTTTTATCTACTTGTTTTCTAATATCTTCGTGTCATTTATTTTACGCCCTGTAGTCATTAGTTTATTTTTATATATATATTTTTTTGGCGTTCGCCTTATTTCTCAAATCCCAAAGGCGGTGTGCGTTACACTGTGGTTTTTATTTTGCGCCTATCGGCCCAGCGCACTCGACTTCGGCAATCATTTTATGTAAGGGTCTGCTTCCCCGGGGTAACAGTCGGTGATGTGATGGGGATCGAACACAGCACCTCATAGTTGTGAACCGTGTCACTTAACCACTAGCCCACACCGTCCACCCTTAGTTCATTGACTTTACTCCCCGTAGTAATTAGTTCATTAACGTTACTCCCTGTAGTAATTAGTTCATTAACTTTACTTCATGTAGCTATTAGTTCATTAACTTTACTTCCTGTAGCTATTAGTTCATTAACTTTACTTCATGTAGCTACTAGTTCATTAACTTTACTTCATGTAGCTATTAGTTCATTAACTTTACTTCATGTATCTATTAGTTCATTAACTTTACTTCATGTAGCTATTAGTTCATTAACTTTATTTCATGTAGCTATTAGTTCATTAACTTTATTTCATGTAGCTAGTAGCCCATTAACTTTACTTCATATTGCTAGTAGCCCATTAAGTTGACGTGATGCGTCCCGAATGGCGGTGTGAGTTTGAGATCCCAGTTCGAGCGCTACAGAATGTACCGGAGCATTCCACCACATTTCATGCCTGCACGCACACTGCCTGAGGCTCTATTGTCAAGTCGCTTCACAGAGAGGTCTTTGTTGGTGGACTTTAAGAAATGTCACGCTGGGAGAATGGCTTAGGGAGACCATACGTGACAGAAAAGATATGGCTAGCTCTCTATTTACCACTCTCTCTCTCTTTTCCATACTCTACGTGTGTGACTTTATCTACCTTTTATTATACATTTTTGTATTACCTACCCACCCAAAAGCATCCATGTATATCTATCTATCTATCTATCTATCTATCTATCTATCTATCTATCTATCTATCTATCTATCTATCTATCTATCTATCTATCTATCTATCTATCTATCTATCTATCTATCTATCTATCTATCTATCTATCTATCTATCTATCTATCTATCTATCTATCTATCTATCTATCTATCTATCTATCTATCTATCTATCTATCTATCTATCTATCTATCTATCTATCTATCTATCTATCTATCTATCTATCTATCTATCTATCTATCTATCTATCTATCTATCTATCTATCTATCTATCTATCTATCTATCTATCTATCTATCTATCTATCTATCTATCTATCTATCTATCTATCTATCTATCTATCTATCTATCTATCTATCTATCTATCTATCTATCTATCTATCTATCTATCTATCTATCTATCTATCTATCTATCTATCTATCTATCTATCTATCTATCTATCTATCTATCTATCTATCTATCTATCTATCTATCTATCTATCTATCTATCTATCTATCTATCTATCTATCTATCTATCTATCTATCTATCTATCTATCTATCTATCTATCTATCTATCTATCTATCTATCTATCTATCTATCTATCTATCTATCTATCTATCTATCTATCTATCTATCTATCTATCTATCTATCTATCTATCTATCTATCTATCTATCTATCTATCTATCTATCTATCTATCTATCTATCTATCTATCTATCTATCTATCTATCTATCTATCTATCTATCTATCTATCTATCTATCTATCTATCTATCTATTTATCTATCTAATTACCTACCTACCTACCTATCCATCCATCCATATATCTACATACCAGGGATAGAGACGCTAGTCCGGTCAGGCACAACATACTGACCAGTACATCCCGTCTGGGTCAGGTACAATTTATTGATCAAGACCACACTCCATCTTCCATGAAGTGTTCCATGGAAACAGGATATTTTCAATGCAGTCTGCCTGATGAGATGTAGATCGACGTAATGCCCATAGTAGTGGGCGTCACGCAGATGAGGCCAAGCATAGCAAAACCGCATGGAAGACAGCAGTCCACCTTCATCAGCACGCTCAAAATGTAAAGAAAGCAACTACATTCAGCCAGGTAACGCCCTTTTCGTGGTGCACAAAAGTATAAACATACTCATTGTGTGCATTAAATAACAACAACATGCCGAACAGCCCACCAATCTATCAATTCTCTCTCTCTCTCTCTCTCTCTCTCTCTCTCTCTCTCTATTTGTCTCTATCTAAAATAAAGTATACTCAGTGCAGTTCCCTCTAGACTGAAGGTGAGCTAGAATTGGTACCCGACGTCCTGCACGAAGACATATTACACGAAACAGAAACCAGTGATTCTCGTGTAGGTCTTGGCCAGGCTTTACGAGAATGCAACATGACAAAGACAAAACAAATTAACAGCACAATAAAGACCGGAGCTTGGAAGTGCAACAGTACACCAACACTTGAAGTGGAACCCAACACAAGCAACAACTTTTCTACCACGAGCTGTAGGGGTCTTTTGGTGGTTGATAAGTTTCCATAGCAGTCAAGCATCTGACCCAACCAGTCGCTTAGACAGACTGGGTCTACTATCAGATAAGTTGACCATTTTTTCCTTATATGTTGATTTGTTAGTTCAGTATTGTTGCTATGTGTTGTCCCTGACGAAGGCATATTGGTCGTAACGTAGGTTTTGTTTGTGTTCTTGTCTCGGTGCGGTATCTGAGCATACCTATTTAACAATTTTGATTAAACTCAACCGTAATCAACTTTTACATCTTTTTCATTTGTTCTCAAATAGATTTATATAGAACAAGCAACTCTTTAGTTGCTTCCTACTAGATGCCAGACAGGTTACAGTGTTACCTTTGATTGATCTCCTTTCGGGCCTTAGATGACCGAAAACCCGAATCCACATTTGAAACACTTTTTGAAGAAAAAACAAAGCCTAATAAACAAGGAAGATTATTTTCGTTGACTCGGGAGAATGTTTTTAATTGAGCCAATAGAAACAAACCATTAAGACGACTATATAATAAATGGACAGATTTTGGACAACATAAGAACTATAATGTATATGCAAATAGTTAAAGCGCTGTTAGAACGTCATATAACTTACAAACTGATCTGTAGTTACACATGAGGTGATAAGGGCTACGAGGAAGAAGAAGGTACAACCAGAGAGAGAGAGAGAGAGAGAGAGAGAGAGAGACATGGATGTGTACTATCACTTATGCTGTTCATCATTTATATGGTATAGTCAGGTCATCCCGTAACTGGTGAGGTCGTTGGGGCACACATGAATACATCCTCACAAATCCCACGCCACCCTTCTCTGTCAGCGGCCGCTGCCTGCGCCTCTTCTGGTCGGAGATTTGTCCATTCTTTTATGTTGTCCTCCAACCTCTTTTTGGGACGGCCTTGCACCTTTCCGTAGAAGATCGTATTTGTAAGATCATTTGATCTCGATTTGTGACCGTACCAAGCGAGTTTCCTTCTTTTGACAGCTGCCAAGAAGTCTTCAAAGGGCCCTATTGCTGATTTAATTATTTCATGTATTTCCTCATTTGTAACTCGATCTTTGTTTATATGGAGATGATCAAATCCGTGGCCAATTTCAAGGTAGTCCCATATCAGACATTGCTGTGGGGGAATACGTTTTAGAGACCTCATTGCTCTAGGTCACATTTTGTTTATGAGGTAAGGTGACCAATTCTCATTCTCGCTGCCTTTACTTCTATGGCAGTAAGCCAGATTCACAATTACAGCTGGGCTACTCCAGTGTACTGATTATGGGAGGCAAACCGGAACCTTTTCCGCTAAGCTAACTAGACGATCAGAGGTCTCCAGAACCCCCCCCCCCCCCCCCCACCAAATTGAAGTAGAACCTTCCAAAGGAAACCACCCTTCAAGAGCATCTTTATGCTTTAAATGAAAACATAAACTCAATAAAAGCAGAAGTAGAGAATTTCTGTAGAACAGAGGTGCCACTTCATATCCAGAACAGAAATACACGCGTTCGTCCAGTTATAGAACGCAGTTATGTAAGCAAGCTCACAGGCAACAGCAAAATGGACGAGAAAAGGAGGCGACTAACAGATAATTTATACCAACTATAAGTGCATTGGCCAGCACATGGTGAACAGCATATTTATACCAACTATATGTACATTGGCCAGCACATGGTCAACAGCATATTTATACCAACTATATGTGCATTGACCAGCACATGGTCAACAGCATATTTATACCAACTATATGTGCATTGACCAGCACATGGTGAACATCCTATTTATACCAACTATATGTGCATTGACCAGCACATGGTCAACAGCATATTTATACCAACTATATGTGCATTGACCAGCACATGGTCAACAGCATATTTATACCAACTATGTGTGCCTTGACCAAGACACGTGACCAACAGTATATTCATATCAACTCTCTGCTACCAATGCCAGGCATGGACCACTAAACACACGGACGAAATATCACAACATGAGAAATTAGATGTTCCTGAAAAACGGCCAGGTTCACTACAAGAGAGCGTGAGAAATGAAGAAATATGACAGAAGATAGGAACAACAACGCATATTCGTAATATTGCGCCTAATGGCCGACACGTCGCACAGTTCATGTTTTGTGGAGTTTATTTCGCATGTGTTCATACCTCTATTTTCATATCTCTATGTGTTCATTTCTTCTTCCATGAAGTGCTTTTACTATTCCCTGAGAGATTAGCTCTTCGGGATTACAGATAATGGTGCTGTGGGTTCGGTGGCTTTCCTTCCAAGTGTATTTGCCTTCTTCCCGACCACAGGGAGAAACGTGATGCGGTTGAGTGTGTCCAATGCGCACTTCTGAGTTAGTGTTTCTGTTGAGTCCTAACATACGAAGTTTTCAGAAATTCCGTATCCGTTAGTTCCATTATGCTCCAGCTGTGTTCATATGTCCATTGTCTATTGTCCCCGATGAAGGCCTTTTGGTAGTACGTAAACGTCGTTCCTGTTTCTGTTCGAGCGAGGTAACTGTACCATATCTATCAATGTTTGTATACACTTCACTTTCATCCATACTATTGCCTTTTTTGTTTTTTTCCATATACAAAAAGAATTCAGAAAATGAATACATGTGACACAATTGCTAACGAACATACCAGTCACATACGCCTATACAACAAGACAAAATGGTTTTGGAGCAAGTTGAGAAGGTAGCAATTGCAATTGACTGAAGCATGCAAGAAATGCTACAAATAATAGGTGTATTCCAGCTATGGTATACGGCTGTGAAAAAAAAATAACAAAAGAATAGGTGTGGCCAAGATGGTATTCAGCAACATGCGACACATACTGACATCCAAACATAAATCATAATTTGAAAATGAGAATTGTCAGGTGGTATGTATACTCGTCACTACTTACTGGCACATACATACGGACACTAACAGGTTTGAAAAAAGCACTGAAGCCTTCGAAATTTGGGTATTTGGAAGATTGGGTCACATTTCTTGGAAAGAGAAGAAAACAAATGTGGAGGTTTTCAAAAAGTTAGGGGTGAAAAGACAATTGATGTCCGAAATCAGGGTTAGACAGTTACGTTATTTTGGCCATATAACAAGACACATCCTTGCTGAAGACCATACTAGAGAGTGAAGTGTAAGGCAGTCGTTCAACAGACAGACACGGTTATAAGTGGGTTAATAACATCATGAGATGGACAGGAAAAAGCCTCTCAGATTGCACCATTACGGCAAGAGATAGAATACACCGGAGATCAATTGCAGCCGACTTTCGATACAGAGGTGGTACTTTGAACTGAACTGAAACGACTGTGAGGTACAGAACCAAGTAAAATAGATGCTGAAAAAATTCGAGCCACTCAAAGGAAAGGGCAAGGAAAGTGAGAACAATGACAGTCTCTTTAAGCTAGGAGTCTTTGACCAGCGGGTAATTTCTTCCTTGTGGGAACTTTCAGGGTTTCATGTGGATAATTTAGGACCACCGACTCAAAACTGTTGGAATGGGGCCGAAGATGTAGCAGTGAATTAGCTGACAGCAGCCAGTGACTCATAGCTGGCTACTTGCATCAGGGTCAGCAAACCTCAGCTGACCAAGACACTATTGTCCAAAAACGGCGGTCCTGGAAACAGGCTGCAGAAGTGTAGTCTGTCTAAGAGAATATGGATCGCAGTAGAAAGCAAACCCAGTATCCAAAAAGCTGATATCAATGTGGTAGGGTTTAGGTTTAGTTGCGTATTTTACTTAACTAAAGAGTTACATCAACACAACGATAGAACTTCAACACAGAAAAACACAGTAAACACTCTACTGACCATAAAACAAAACAGTATCATTTATTACAAGAATAATCGTTGCACAGTATCAACAAAAAGTAAAGAACATCTAAACTAAATAATCACCACTGTGTGCTGCACATACCACGCATTCATATCTCGTCCGTGGGCGATCTGTACACTCGTGTACCAATTCAGAACATACATCCTTCACAAGGTGTCATGCATATACAACACACATTCAGATATATTACTGTTTACAGGATGTCTATCATAAGCACCTATTGAGCAGGACTGACCAAAACTCGAGGTGTATGATGGGGCAATCACCCTGCAACTCACTCACTCTCAGCCCTCCTTCCAGTCTCAAGCAACAATATGGCTGTCCACTGGTCTTCTGTGGGTTGTATGAGTTAGCCATCAATCCAATTTGGAAATATCCCCATCTAAAATGTAATTGGTTGACTATCCAGGAGTCACTGTAAATATCGTAGCCGGTCGAGGCAGCATCAGACTGTCACCAACCCCCATCCACGTCAAGTCCGACACCCAATCCTGGACTAGACAAAGTCTTCTACCTAAACTCCTTGTTTCCTTTGCTGACCTAGTGTCGAAACGGTGATTGACCCTGGCATGACCTGCGTTCGACCAACGCATTCATGCAACCTTTGTTTCTTAGAGTCGCCAGCCCAATCTCCCCTGCCCTAAACGCCCATGCTCCAGCTGAAACTCTCATAATCAAATGTGTCGGGTCGAAAGTCGCAGATATCGCAGCCTCCATGTAAACTGCGGTACATCGTTCTTTTTATGCCGAAGAAGAAGAAGATTAATCTTTCTAAAAACCACAACTCTATACATATTGTACATAACCTACAGGGCATGAGGATTTATTATCTTGTGAGAACATAGCATTTGACTATCGTATGTTATTCTCCTTTCTTAGGATAGGGAAAACCCTCAATTACACCATAACCCGTGCCTCTAAAAAATAAAATAACATATATATATATATATGTTTATTTATAGAAACTGAGTAATGTTCACGCCTTGTCACGATATCTCGTCATTCCTCGCATTCCGGGCGTTCCAGAATTGACGAAGAAAAATAATCAAACCTTTCTAACGATTGCAATCACCTTCTGAATAAACTGGATTGCAATAGCCCGGTCTTCTATGTAATTTTTTAAAATAAATTGAAGTATACTTCAGTGTGTTGTAAGCAATTAATTATCCATATTGAAAAAAAATATATCTAAGAAAATGAATGCCTACTGACTATCAATACTCTACCCCCAACACTTCTAACTTGAATAAAACATGTCTAAAATCATATCCCTAATAAACCTACACATCTAAGATCTGTTACAATATTTAGGAATAGAGAAACGTGTATGTTGTTTGCGAATGCCAACAATGAGTAAGTTACTCTTTTTTGAGCCCTGGAAATGACGTTAAGTGGTGTGTTGCAGTAGCTTTCATCACATCACAAGCGTGCTGATGAAGGTAGAACGGGGCCCTCCAGGCGGTTGTGCTATTGTTGGCTTCATCTGCGTGTCACTCACTACTATGGAAATCACGTCGATCCCTTGTCTCGTTAGTCAGACTAACATGAAATAGCCCGTTTCCAGGGAGAGCTACTAGGAAGCCGAGGTGAAGTTCTTGGCCAGTATGTTTTGTCCGACCCTGACTAACATGTCTGATCAGTATATTTTGTCTCCCCAGACGTTTGTCTTCCTCCCCGAAAGTTAATGTATTTGCACTAATATTGAACAAATGAATTATTTTTAATCTGATTTGCATATTATTTGAAGTGTACCTTTTGTGCCAGGCAATCTTGCAAAAGGGATGAAAAGGTGAAGGATGGTGGCGGCGGAGAAGCGCAAGAAAAGGTAATACATGACATTCCAACATATGGAGAAAATGGCTGAGGATGGTGGAAAAGAAGGTGGGGTGGGAGAAGTGGCGCAAGAGAAATAAATAAATTACATTCCAACATATGGTGAAAAGGAGGCATGGGTAAAAATCAAGTTGCAGAGTCCTGCTCTAAGGGATCAAATTCACACACGGGATCAAGACGCTGAGCAGGGTGTGAGCTCCACTGGTCAGCGAACCATAGCTGACTGCAAGCGTCAGGGCCAGCGAACCAGAGCTGCCAAGACCCTTTTACACCTCCACGCGGTGATCCTGGATAACAGGCTGCAGCAGGGCAGACTGGCTAAGGAGAATGGAACAAAGAGGGAATGCTAACCCGGTACTCAAACAATGCTTGCTGAAGTCGGATGTGTTGGACTGAAAAAGTGCAAATATCGCAGTCAAGCTGTAAACTACAACACAACGCATTCCGTTCTCTGGACTACATTCTGCTACTTAAGCCCTTTCAGGGTTTTGTAGCGGGAGATTGAGAACAAACAAAGCCAAGCCAAATTCACACACTGAATTCGCCCGCCCAATAACCTGATACAATGACGTCATATACACTGCGTTGGAAACACAAATGGGCCGAGCATGTGGTAACGCGTCCGACAAGAGATGGACACTTGAAGCGTCCACACTGGGTCGCCCACCAATGGGATAGAGAGACTGAATGAGTAAAGCCTTTGGACCAACACGGTATTTGAAGACAACATTTTTGGGTTAGCTGACATCAGGCAAACCATTTGCCTAACCAAATAACAAGTTAGCAGATAACAGTGACAGCAGTAATAACTTGCACACAGATGGCATTTCCCCACGGGGTCTAACGACATAAGTGGGCAGATAAGATGTGCAATGGCTTTCTCGGCTCTGGTATTATATTCAGAACGTTTCGTTGTTTGCCGTTTCCACGACACGTCATATTCTATTTGCTCAACAATCGATGACGCCAAGAGCGTCCCTATGTCCGTGTGCGTGCGCGCGCGTGTGGCGCTCTCCGGTCAAGGACATGACTCCAAACAAAACCCAAAAAAACAGTCACACGATATATTCAATTTGGATTGCTCCAATTAGTCATCGTAGCTAGCTCTCAAATAACATATATCAATTCAGTCCCAAACCACTTGTACTGCTGGGCATCGTGGAGAGCTTAAGTTGCATTTCTTGTGCAAGTGTGTTGTAGGTTTGTATCGGTGCAGGATTACTCGTATGTCAGATATCCATCTGCCCCACGGCCTCCCTCTTGTCATGTAGCCAGAGAGTATAGAGAGGGTTGATATGGACGCATCATTCCTGGTGACACCAATTACCTTACGAAAACATTTCACCTAACACGTTGACATTTCCCTGTCCTGAATGTGTGGACAAGTGACATTGCTAGCTTAGAGTTAGCATAAATATGCTGTTTGTCAGCTGTTGTTTAGTAGACAATCTGAAGTTCGGGTGTTTAAGCAATGATAGGTTACAGCAGATGAACTCTAAACCTTGTTTGATTTCCTAGCTGTAGAAATACTTTTCAAATATGTGAACCCTTGAGTCTGCGTGAGGTTGATATTGTTGGCACGTATATTAAGTGGACCTGGTGTTCTGATAATTCTCATAGCTTCTGTCATTGGTGGGAAAATCGTCATATGATATTTCCCACAGACAGGTTATCCCCTGCCTAAGACACATATATGACTGAACTAGAGCCGACAAGCAGAATACTATTACTATGAAGTCATGAAAGGAGCTTAAACGATATGGTTCTAGCAGATTATGCACGAAATGCACAGGCGACACAAATAAACATATGTATCTCCCTCGAAAACCTGGAGGTCTGTCTCAGGTTTCCCTTGCATTCATACAGTTCATCCTTCAACAAGGTTGGCGAGAGGTATGTCACTCCACTCCTTGATGGAGTCGACAGGCTTGGAGAACATCACCTAATGTTTGTCTGTTCTTGCCACACGGGCGCAACGTGTCGAATTTTGAATTTATTTAACAGGTGGTTCACGTAGCCTGAATGTTATCATTTGATCTATTATTGGAAAGTAGCAGAATGCATCTATTACAGACTATGTATGTTTTTTTACGTTATTTGTCTTTGAGGCAGTTTTGATATAATTGTTGTTATGCTCTATATGGTGTCCTTTCTTCAGATTATGGTTTGCCTCTTCTCTCTTTGGCTAGCCCACACGTCACCACGTAACAAGTGTTTTGATGTTCGCAGAAATCCACACGCCACGATATGTTTGTTCAACAGTCAATGACGACAAATCCTTCCTCTTGTCTATGTGTTCGCCTGTTAACGGCACTACTCCAACACAGTCAAACAATATATTATGCTTGGATTGTTCCAAACAAGACGTCATTGCCATAAAACAATTTATGTGCATCGATTGACCCAAATAAGGCTCCAAATGTAGCAAAGCAAACGCCTATACTTTCACCAGGAAAATCTAGAGCCCAGTATCGCGAAACCATAAATTATGCCTTGGATGACTGCCCAGTTCAGCGCAGTTGTCATTTTTCCATCGAAGGTGGGCTGCAATAGAACTTTATAGTCGTCTGCTTCATATCTGATGGGAATTACATTGCCTGTCTCTTGATATTATCCACCCATTTATAACGTTGTGTTCTTCTGACGCGTTAGCTCTCTACTTTTTCTTCCAGTGTTGTTTTCAGCAAGCACCAGCATATCTTGACTGTCTGACTTGGAACTCGTTCAGTAGCTCTCCTTTCGCCCATAATTTCTCTAAGACTCCCATTTTTCGTTTCTTTCCAGGAGGTGTGACTTATTTATCTATACCCACACGTCAAAGACGTCAGATCTCCCGTTTAACGATTTTCATTGTCCGTGTTCATGAGCACTACAGAAATTTACTAACTCAATTTATGTTCAATCTTCCTGGCGTTCGTCCAATCAATGACATTGATTCGTAGTTTTCAGTGAGGTTGCGATATTTGCGCATTTCGGCCCGACACATCCGGCTGCTGGACAAACATTTTTGGGACCGGGTTTGCTTTCTCTATGCGATCCCTATTCTCTTATATGCGATCCTTATTATCTTAGATGCGATCCCTATTCTCTTATATGCGATCATTATTATCTTAGATTCGATCCTATTTTCTTAGATGCGATCCCTATTCTCTGAAATGCGATCCCTATTCTCTTAAATGCGATCCCTATTCTCTTAAATATTATCCCTATTTTCTTAGATGCGATCCCTATTCTTAAATGCGATCCCTATTCTCTTAGATGCGATCCCTATTCTCTGAAATGCGATCCCTATTCTCTTAGATGCGATCCTATTCTCTTAGATGCGATCCTATTCTTAGATGCGATCCTATTCTCTTAGATGCGATCGTATTCTCTTAAATGCGATTCTATTCTCTTAAATGCGATCCTATTCTCTTAGATGCGATCCTATTCTCTTAGATGCGATCCTATTCTCTTAGATGCGATCCTATTCTCTTAGATGCGATCCTATTCTCTTAGATGCGATCCATATTCTCTTATATGCGATCCCTATTCTCTTAGATGCGATCCTATTCTCTTAGATGCGATCCTATTCTCTTAGATGCGATCCTATTCTCTTAGATGCGATCCTATTCTCTTAGATGCGATCCCTATTCTCTTAGATGCGATCCTATTCTCTTAGATGCGATCCTATTCTCTTAGATGCGATCCTATTCTCTTAGATGCGATCCTATTCTCTTAGATGCGATCCTATTCTCTTAGATGCGATCCCTATTCTCTTAGATGCGATCCTATTCTCTTAGATGCGATCCTATTCTCTTAGATGCGATCCTATTCTCTTAGATGCGATCCTATTCTCTTAGATGCGATCCTATTCTCTTAATTGCGATCCCCATTCTCTTAGCCAGACTACAAGTGTGCACGCTGTTTCCAGGCCACCGCGTGTAAGCGGTATAGGTTCTTGGTCAGCTGTTGGTAATTGTTAAAGCTTTTGTGGTTTAGAGCAACTACAGTATGAAGCAGATGGTCCCATGCCCAACCATCTCCTCAGTAACCTCTTATGACATGTTTAACAGTGTTACTATAATTTGCTCAAATTTCAGGCCCCGGCAACACTAAGGTGAGAGTATACATAACACTTGATTATTATCGTTTGTAATCTGTGACTTCTTTATTTGGATGGCCTTCTCTATTTTCCTCTGAGCTTTTAGAGCAGTTTCTTCTCACGAGCAATGTACTGAGTTCGCTCCACCTTAGCGATACGCTCCACACTTCTTGTCTCATTCCCGCTCCATTGGAAGCATATGGGGACCACTACTACAGTCCATTCTGATTTCTTGACCCCTAAAACATATCCTTTGGTATATACGACAACGTTATCACCCAATGTGTTTTTATTCTGATATCAGCGAGCTTTCTGAGAAAGCAGTGAATAGCACAGAGATTCACCTTCTTCAATACAGACAAGAATGTCAGACAACCACAGAAACCACATAAAAGAGAAACATTGCCAAGAGTTACAAAAACAAAACAACATTCGATAATGATGTCAAAATAAAAATACCAAAAGTGGGAAGAGTTTTCATTGCATTTGAGAGCTCATGGAAAACAAAAGAAAGTTCCAAACAAAAATAGCACTCGTCGGATTAATTGTAAAGTCCCATGCAGGGTATGGCTTCGAAACAAGGTCATAAATAGGCGCATGCGCAGAATAGAGAGTTTGAAATGGTATGATAAGAACAGTAATGTGGGACTGTTGGAAAGAACCAGACAGACATCAGTGGAAATGAGATAACGAGAAGAAGCTGCAGTTGGATAGGATCCCAGGTTGACGTTTGACAGCGTACGAAGAAGAAGGATAGGGTCCACATTTAGGAAACCATCTCATAGCATTACAACACAGTTTCTGTTCTGGAATTCCCAAGGCAATAGAAGTAGAGAGAGAGAGACCAAACCACACGCGGAGAAGAGAGCTCGAAGCATAAAAGAAACAGCGAAGATGTGGGACGGACAACCCTAGACATGATGAACTGACGTGTATTGTTGATAGTTTGATTGATTGAAGAGCCCCGTGCGAGTAGCTTCTAAAACAACAAGCAAACAAAAATATCCTAAGTATTTCAACTTTCATAAATTTATATTTGGTTGACGGACCCCATAGATGCTCTCTGTTGTAAAGTTGGGAACCATTGTATTTTGGAACTACCTTGTATCTCTATGTGACAACTACAATATCCCATACAACCGAGTCCTAAACTACGTGAGCAGTAACATGGTCTGGGCAATCAAACGTGGGCCAGAATAAACAAACATTACTCTATACAACGGATCGCGGAAATGTATTACCGAAGGATTTGCTCATTCTACGCTGATTTCAATATCGATTTGCACATCTGGAATGACAAAGCCTGAAGTAACACAGACACGACTGCCGAATCAATGAAGAGTGACTCAAACGTCAACAAGAAGAGTATACTGGACTTTAAAAAAATTCCTTTCGGTTACCCTTGAGGGCAGATGAGAAACAGGAAAAACAAAGGGAAACTGTAGGTTACTTTATGTGTAAAAAAAAAAACCCAGAACAAAAAAAAAAAAAAAAAAAAAAACCGAATAAGTATGGGCGAGATACCGCGCTGCAGCGCAAACAAGAAGGAAACCCTCCTGACAAGGAAGTAACGGAGGGCTGATAATCCGTCAGAACATGGGATGGAGGTTTAGTGGGGACAAACATCTAGAATACAAACGGCGCTGGTACTGTGAGAGAGTGTACATCTCCGGCAATCATTCTCTCAAATATGCCCACCTACCTACCACTGGCCGTGTGAAAATTGTCCTTACCTCCCTCTTCAGATGCCTCCGTCTGGGATATGTTATTCCGCCACCTGCCTCTACGTTAATAGTTAAGGTATTTCCTGATAATCTGCTTGCCGCCTACAAACGGGACAAAAACCCCAGTGACCTGTTCGTTAGTAATTATATCTTCACTAGCTATTACAACCATATATGCTTGGCTGCTTGCAAGAACAAAAATCGTTGTTTTACGTGCCCACAAGTCAACCCGTCACTACCTTCTCTAGAACAGTGTTTTACTTGAAAGAGTGATTCCCTGCAGGTCCTGGAATCTCATTTATTTTATCATATGTTGTTAATGTGCCATAACATATATCGTTGGGGTTAGGTTGGAACTGCGTGCGCGCATCCAGCTACACTTCAATGGTATCTACAATCCACTTGAATAGTCCTGGACACTAGGATATATTAGTGTCACAGGCATCGTCCCCTGCTCCTCTGATAACTGGCATCGAGTCGAGCTGGAGAAAATACTGATTTCCAGAGTGAGTAACATTCATCCCCACGGCATCAACGTTATATATGCCTTTATCTATACGATATATCATAGCAGCTTCCCTCCTTATCTCCATTTGTCTTTCTTTTTCTTGTCTTCCTAGTTAGGTGTTCTATGTCTGTACGCATCACAATTTGGTCATATCCCGTCTGTCCCCTACCGGCTTATCCAATCTTCTACTTCTTCTCACTTCATACACCTTCATTGCTAGCTACCTCTGCACCTAGACTGGCGAGTGTACATGCGCTCCAGTCACTCCTGCACTTCGACTGACGTATACATGTGCTCTAGTCGTGGACGAGGCCACATGATGTATTCAGCTAGGTACTTTTACATGTGTTCATATCTCTATTTAATGTATTCATCTCTTCATCCATGATGTGTTAGTTCACATTTGTATTGTCTGTTGTCTCTGATAAGGTCTTTGGGTCGTAACGTATGTTTCCTTTTTGTTTTCGTCCCAGCGTTACATTTAAAAAATAATAAACACACTTTATCTTAATCCACAATACCGACGCAGCTTCGTCCTATTGTTAAATTATTTATTAAGGCTTGCTAAAACAAAAATTGAATAACTAGCCAGTGCCACTGACCCGAATCGATATGACATCGCAATGGCGCGCAATTTCAAAACGTTCTTGAGTTTTTTTTTTAAACCTCATAATTGATTTGACATGTTCTATTTGGTCCCCCACAGAACACAATGGCTGATAGGGAACTACATAAACACTCTTCCTGGACGATTTACAAGACTTCAGTGCAATGGAAAAGAAGTTGGATCAGAGGCCGTATTCCTGTAACCAGTAAAAAACTACATTTTCACTATTTTATTTTTGCATTTATATTTAAAATCACAGCAAAGGTACGGGTTTCAATTCCCATTACCAGGACGCTCCAGTCCACTCAACTGTAAATGGATGCCTGGGTTACTGTTATGGAAAGAAGGGCAGAAAGGAAGGGAACTAACTAGTCACCTTTTTCATTAGCTTACTACATACTTTGGCATCGTAGTATCCCTCACTTCAACTCTCACAACATTATATGTTAGGAGTCTTGTTTCTGGAACTTCCTTGCAGACTCGGAAAGTAACACCACACCCAGAAGGCTTTTGGCAGGTGTGAATGATGAGGTTTGCAATGTTATGAGTTGGAGAGTATTCTACTCACGCAAGGAGGCTTCTGGTCTAGAGAAGTTGTAATTCATTCCTAGTCGCCTCTTATGATATGCGTTCAGTATTCAGTGTGGAATTCTTGTATTTGCCACTCAGAGTCCTCACAGAAATGGGACCCACGAGTTGGACTGTCTTCTATCCTAGATAGGTTTGATCACACTGATATGCGCTTTATAAATAATTATCTCAGTGTAGCACACGCTGTAGTGTTGTCCCCATACATAAACTACCAGCAGTGACAATAGATTGGGAAGTCTTCTACCCAAGAAATATTAGACCATTAGTCGCCACTTACAATATAACCTCAGTTTGACATCGGTCTTATTCTCGTCTCAATCACACACAGAGAGGATGCTACCCTAGAAGATTCGAACCGTTCTGTTAGTCCCCATTTTGTAACATACTTTCACAAACACAAACCAGACGGCACCGACGCAAAGAAATAACAAATAAAGGCTACTTACATTTCTCCTTCAGAGTCCATTCTTCTTTGCATCAAGTGCTCGTCAGAACACGTCACCTATTATTATTAAGTCAATAAGTTGACCATTCTTTCACCTTTGCGGTAACACGTGCAGGTATAGTTTCTAGACCTTTGTTGATCTAATTTCCAAGTTCAGCAATCATGGTGTGGTTGGAATGTTGTATATTTCTCATGACAAACTTCTGAATCCTTCCCTGAAACAAAAATATCAAGATGTCTTAAACATTGCTACTTGGCTTAACTGTCTGCGGGTACATCCACACAGATGGAAGATCAAGAAGCCGTTTGCTACTAGAAGCTATGCGTTAGCACGCCTTCAGAACATTGAGAGCAGATTCTAAATTCCACTCGCAGTTATGAATGACAACTGTCCGGATGAACATAACGCAAAGATTAAACACATTTTTAACACACGCACACAAAAAATAAGCATATTATATACACTCGGAAAACATGATATACACTAGACAACAGACGAGGCGGGGAAGTCATAGGTACTCCGGGTGCAAACCAAGGACCTCCAGGTGACGGTTGCTACAAAGACAGGCATAACTTAAGGCATTATGCTACTAGACAGCTTTGGTTTGAATCCAGATTATCTATTACTTCACTATCATTTCTGTGAAGTATAGGGAATTTGTTACTACCCTTTAGAGACGACAGGCATTGGCCAATGATCAAAGTAACAGAAGAAGAAGATTATAATTACTGAGTTATTCCGTTAACTATGACAAGTCGTTTAATTTGATCTCTTTCTGATAATACAACAACAGAATCATCGTTATTACCTTCAGTTCACTGTAACCATAGAAACACATCACTGAACAGAATGCAGCAGCCTACATTTAAACTGTACACGTTCGCTGGTCCCCAAACACAACCTTTCTCGAGTTTCAGAAGCACAAAACACCCCTCTCTCACTTTACTAAAACGAGACGTGACAAGGAAATGTGATTCGCATTAAAAATAGAATGGCTGCAGCGTAGCAATGACACATTCATGAATCAGCGACGACAAGGTGTCGGAAAGGACTTCCCCTGCATCGAGTTAAGACATTTACCGTGACATAAATAGTATTTGATTTAGTCATAAGGGCGATCAGTAACTATAAAAACTATTCATTGGACAGTTTGCCAGAAGCACTGATAAATCGATCAATCAATCAACAACCTCTTTGCTCCCTGAAGAACATTGGTCTTCAACCAATCTTCTCCAAGTCGATATATCCAAAGCCATCTTTAGATCCTTTGATATTCTCACTGATTCTAAGCTAGGCATACCCAATTTAGGATACAAAAGGCAAAAATATTCCCATAGCACTAAGGAATTCGTGGCGATTAAGGGAGATTCGTCAGTCATACACACAAATGGGCAAATTTAACTCCAGTGTTAAGTCGGTGCTCTTTTATGTGCCTGAAATTTAGCGACAAAAAAACAAACTACTAAAAAGGTACATACTTGTATCAATAAATGCATGCGCAGAATTGAAGGTTTGAAATGGTATGTCAAGGTCCCACATGTCGAACATTTAGAGACTGGGCACATTATTGTCGATCAGGATATGGAGAGGAGATGATGTAGGCGGATAGAGCAAAAACCAAGGAGGCTACACCACAACATTACAAGTAAATGTTTTAGACACCTAAGATCAAATGATGTAGAGGCAGACTAATAGACTAAAGTATACCAGCTTCAGTTTCAGCAGAGTGATTTATGGACATTGTAAGATACATAGAAATGATGAGCAGCCAAAGATGGATTAAGCAAAACCTAAACTGAAGACAAGGATAAATATTAAGAAATAAACGTCCAAAACAAACGGCACGGCGAACACACGTAATCAGACACAGCATAATCATACTATCTCTTGGCAACACGACACTCAGCCACAATATTCTGACTATGAACAGGCCAATGCAGATTGAAAAATCATCAGTTAAACATAATTAAAATCTGCCACAGACATGTGTCCACCATGGAGAGCAAAACAAACAGTAGAGCTTGTTCTGCAGATCTGCCCGCTTCACGAGAGGAGAAGAGATCAACATAGTCCTCACCAATCCAATTAAGGAAACTATGGCGACGCGGCCATTTTGTAAGGAAAATATATGCGATTATTTGAGAGCAAGCGACAAAGAACAAGCTCAAACTGAAACTTGAAACATAATTCTCAAAAGAAAGTCCCACCATTCAACTTAAACTACACGGTCGTTTTTGGGTCTCAGAAACACAATATTCCTCTCTCGCTACGAGTTCAGAAACACAGGAAATGTGGCTTGACCGTATCAAATAAAACACAAGTTGCAGTAGTTTGACATGCATAAATCAATAAATAAATCGAAGCTACGGCGTTACTGAAAGCCAATAGTCGATACAAACATACACAGGTTATGATTCAATGACCGCACTAGAACAAGAACAAAACGAAAGCGACATGACGCCACGAGGCCTTTATTAGGGACAAGGAACTAACGAAAATGACTACAGATATCAACAAAAACCAAGACATGATATTTGATGATTCTTCCTCCTCTTCTTCTTCTTCGTTCGTTCTCAATCTCCCACTACCAAACCCTGAAAGGGCTTAAGTAGCAGAATGTAGTCCAGAGAACGGAATGCGTTGTGTTGTAGTTTACAGCTTGGCGGCGATATTTGCACCTTTCGATCCAACACATCCGACTTCAGCAAGCATTTTTTGAGTACCGGGTTAGCATTCCCTCTTCGATCCCTTCTCCTTAGCCAGTCTGCCCTACTGTAGCCTGTTATCCAGGATCACAGCGTGGAGGTGTAGAAGGGTCTTGGCAGCTATGGTACGCTGGCCCTGACGCTGGCAGTCAGCTATGGGTCGCTGACCACTGCAGCTCATGCGCTGCTCAGCATCTTGATCCCATTTGATGATTCAATACGGCTTGAGTTGGCAGCCATTAACAAGAAGTGAAACACTGTGATCCCCAAAGTGGTGAGCTTACTGAGGGGACCTCGCATTGCACTACAGCCAGGATATCCAAGGTCATCGGGATATAGGAAGAGGTACTGTAGCACACAAGATCATCGATACGGGAATATTACCAGTTTGGGGCTACAATTCCCAGCAAATAACGAGAAGAACTTGACACATTCCTCCGCTCGATACCAATCACCAAAGCCACATGAATTGATGAAACATTCATAGAACGTATTATAACAGTAGAGGAAAATACGCACATTTTACTTTACCAGCACGTCAAAATATATTTACCATCCTTACATTTGGCCGACAGATCACGCCATGACAATTATCACCCCCTTACCATAAAAGTCTCAATCAATCAATCAAAGCCCATCGACACCAGCTCGCTAGCGTGCACGGTTCTGTGCTGCTCTTTCTGTCTCTCTCCTGGTGTAATTATTTAATTTTAGCTTCTTTTTTGGGTCTAAATATCTCTCTTTTCCCCCGAGGATTTCCTGTAAAATCCTGTCTGCCTATATAGACTGTTTGTTCCGCGGCATATGTTCTATCCAGCCCAATTTTCTTCGCTTAATTTGTTCCAATGGATGTTTTTGGCTCCTTTCCCACAAGTCTTCATTCTTCACCATGACCTGGCACTTTATGACCATTATCCTTCGTAGGCATCTGTTAACGAAGGACTGGGGTCTGTGTTGTATGGCCTTGGTAGTTCTCGATGTCTCTGCTCCATAGAGTAACACCGACTTGACACTGGCGTTGAATATTCTAATTTTGGTGTAAATCTTGATATCTCTGGATCTCAATATATTGTTTAGTGTCAGGAATGCCCCTTGTGCCTTTCCAATTCTGATCCTTACACCTGCATCTGTACCTACTGATGTGTCTATTGTGATGTCTAAATAGGTCAAGGTATCCACTTCCTCCAACTGCTCTCCCTTCATCATGGTTGATTCTTTGCTGTTAGTGTTGAGTTTAAGGAGCTTGGTTTTCTTCATGTTGATATTCAGTCCCAGTTTGGCTGATTGTTCTTTCACCCTATCAAGTTTTTCTTGCCTTTGACTATGACAAAAGTACCAGATCATCTGAGTAGTCAAGGTCCTCCGATTGTGACAATAGTATCCACTGAATACCAGTTTGTTTGCCTTCGACTGATGTCTTCATTATACAATCTATAGCCAACAAGAACGGGAAAGGTGAGAGCATGCATTCCTGTTTCAACCCTGTTTGCACCTCGAAGCTGTCAGTCAGTACTCCTTCATGTACCACTCTACTGTGTCTCTGTACATATTCTGGAAGAGGGTTGTGTACTTCTCTGATATCCCATAGTGTCTCAACAGCTGTCATAGAGTACTTCGATCCACACTGTCAAACACCTCTTCATAGTCTATAAAAATGTGCGTATAGGGATGATTTCCATTCAATGCTTTGTTCTACTATGATCCGTAGTGTAGCTTATGATCTTTCCTGACGAAATCCTGCCTGTTCTTGTGAGCTTTTGGTCTACTTCAGTTTTTAATCTGTCCAAGATGATTTTGTTGAATATCTTGCCTGCCACCGACAGCAATGTTATCCCCTATAATTTCTGCAATCATCCAAATTCCCCTTTCTTAGGCAGTTTAAACAGATGTCCGTCTTTCCATTCTGTTGGCACTTTCTCCTCTTCCAATATCTTCCTGAATAATCCTTGCAATGTAACAGTGGCTTTATCTATATCTGCCATTATGGCTTCTGCTGCTATTCCATCTGGACCTGCCGCTTTCCCTTTCTCGAGCTTAGATATGACCCTTTGCATGTCTATCTTACTTGGTGGATTGCCGTCCAAGTTCAGGGTCTCCTCTGCTGGTAGGACGTTTTGTGCTTCTTGTGGTGAAGGTCTGTTTAGACTTTTTTTAAAAATACTCAACCCATCGTTTCTGTTGTTCCTCCGATGATGTCAATATCCTGCCTTCTCTATATTTGATTAGTTTGTCTGTCTGTATATATCTATTTGCCATTTTCTTTATTAATGAGTAGAGATCTCACATATTTCCTCTCTCTGATGCCTCTTCTGTCTCCTGTGCCAGCTTATCAATATATTCCCTGTTATTATTCCTTATATATGTCTTGACCTCTTTGTCTGTAACAGTATAATTGCTATATGCTTCTGCTTTGGTAGCTCGGGGTCGGCAATTGTTGAGTATAGCTTTCTTCTTTTTCTTTTCTTCTATTTTATGTAATGTCTCTGTTGTGATCCACTCTTTGTGTTATTCCTGTTGAATCCCACAGTTTCTTCACATGTCTTATTCCACGTCTCTTTAGCCCGGCCCCACATGCTATTAGTGACAATTTCTTCATACTCATGCAGCTCTTATTATATGTTATTAAGTTTTAAGCTAAATTCTGTCGTCTTCTCCTGGTGTTGCAATAAGTGTACGTTATATCTTGTTCTCCTTGTACTGTGTGCTTTTTTAGTTTTAGCTGCAAAACCCCAGCAACATGTGGTGGTATGACGCTACTTATGCACCTCGCTTTATTCTTACGTCTTGTAGTGTACTTCTGAACGCTTGACTCACACAGATGTCATCAATCTGATTTTCCGTTACATGGTCTGGAGATCTCCATGTGGCCTTATGTATCCAATTACCATGTTGTGTAGGGCACATAGATCTGCAAACATTTCTCCATTTTCGTTCATATATTCCATTCCTTGTCTTACCATAATCTGTTTGTAACCTAGGTCGTCTGCTCCGACTTTAGCATTAAAGTCTCTCATTAAAATTAAGAGATCTTTCTTTTTCTGCGTGTCAAGGACCTCTTCCAGCTTGTTGTAGAACTCTTGCTTTTTATCATCGTCAGCCTCGTTAGTTGGTACATAGCACTGAATGATGTTTATATTGATGTGTCTGTTCCTCGTTCTAAAGCTTGCGCTCATTATACGATTGGTAATAGCCTCCCCCTTTATGAGTGCTCGCTGTACTTCTCTAGAGAGCATCAGTGCTACTCGCTCTGTATGTTGGGCATCAGTTCCCTCGTTTCCAGAATACATTATCATTTCCCCAGTAGTCAGTCCCATATTTCCTGATTATGTCCATCTTGTTTCGCAGTCCTAGCACTGCCAATTTGTAATTTCTCATCTCTTAGCTATCTGTGCTGTTTTACCTGCCTGGTACATTGTTCTAACATTCCATGTCGTTATAGTTATTTTCTTCTTGGTATTCACAAGGGCAGTTAATCTTGGAGCTTCCTTGCGACTTTCAATCCACTGAGTCATTCTTCTCGTTTCCGAAGGCCCTTCCTTTCCCAGGGCCGTTAGCTTTTGCACTGTTATCAATGTTTTCGTAACCGACTTTAAAAAATAAATTTGGGTGGTCGGCCTTAACTAACCTATTATACTTTAGGTGAGTTGTCAGTCTTTAGTCTATAATTTAGATTTGAACAAATTCTCCGTAACCGCTATAAAGACCTTTGAATCTCTTCCCCCCCCCCCCCCCCCCCCAAAAAAAAATAAATAAATAATAATAATAATTCTTAGGCCAATATCACTGCCCTTTCCAACAACAAATCCACTTTAGATGACCAGGAACTTCTAGGAGTCTCAGAAACATAAAAAACGTCAATCTCGCTTTTTTTAGAAAGGGAAATTACAAGGAAATGTAGCTGACGTATAAAACGGGGAAAAAAGTTGCAGCGAAGTCAAATCATCACGTATTGATGACGTATGCATGAGTCAACAAATTGCGCAGACATCAGCATTGAATCATGGCCTATCTATAGCATCTACAGTAGGCTGTGATTGAATTGTTTACGCTTTTCCTGTGACAAGAATACCTGTCTTGATTTAGTCACACGCCTTCTAGCCTGTAGTGATACATAGATTACGATGGGCGAACAAAAGGAACAGCGTGTAGTGTAGAGGTCTTCTCTTCTTTATGTTGTGGATATAGTTTATAGGCTCTGTTTTGGTAGTAGTGGTAAAAGTTTCTCTTTTTAATGATAAAGGTAGTGGGTTCAAAGTCCGTTATCGGGATGTTTCAGTCGACCTAGCTGTAATTGAGAACTTGATTGGCTGCTAGCAAAGAAAGGCAGGCGGGGGATTTGATTGCTGCCCATCCGGGCTCTGGATTCACAGTAGCATACCTACGAGTTATAAAGTATTTAGTACCGACATGATCTAGGTACACCAGTGTTACCAAAACTATAACAGAGATAACCATGTCAACGTTTGATGGTTTAACGTCATTTGTTGATGACATATACTCTATACAGCTGACAAGATGTTGATTTCATGATATGTTGTTGTTAAATGTCCACCATGGTTATGATTACTCTTTTGTGCATACTTGCAATCGAGTGTGCAGACAATCAGATGATCGACGATGTAGGGGCCACCTCCTTTAGGCCTTCATGCAGGCCACTATTGGGTAGGAATTTACTTATCTATAGACTTTTTGCCTGGGCAGCTGACAACAACTTGCTCCTTTGGATTTCCAACTGCCAGAGGTTCTTTTACATGCACAATACGGACAGGTGAACTCCAAGTTTATCATCCATCTACAATAGGACTTGACACAGATCAAGCCTCCCTTGAGACTTTCGTTTTCTTCTGCAATCAATGCTCATTTAGACTGGAACTGAATTCTTTAATAAAGTCGGTCTTTTTCAGGGTCTCAATACTGCCATACAGTTTCTCCTCCAGGAGGAATGGGCCACATCCTCCTCCTCAGATCTGTGTGCTGGTGGTAGTCCTGAAGTATATGTGTTGCTATCATGTCTTCCATGCCAAATTAACATATGCTGGTGACACCCATCCTGAATTTGGTGTATGAGTGGTGTCTCATTCTGTTGTCAGTTCAGTGATTTTTTTTTTTGCGTTCGCCTTATTTCTCTTATCCCCAAGGCGGTGTTCGTTGCATTGTGGTTTTTATTTTGCACCTGTCGGCCCAATGCATCCGACTTCAGCATGCATTTTATGTAAAGGTCTGCTTCCTCCTGCATTTTCTTAGGGTTTGCTTCCCTGGGATAACGGCCGGTGCTGTGGTGGGGATCGAACCCAGCACCTTCAGATGTGAGCCGTGTCACTTAACCACTAGCCCACGCCGTGCCCAGTTCAGTGATGAAGTATGATAATCTTATCTTTTCTAGACGGTAGTATCAGTCATCTGCGTGGTATTCTTCCTGCCATTTTACAATGTACTGCCCTATTATTATGGCTTTTGCTTCTTCAGAGTTGATCAGAAATTCTTTGTGTATCAGTTTTGTTTTTTCTTTGGCTAGACTGTCTGCCTACCTGTTTCACTTGATGTTACAATGCGATGGTATTCACTGAATCACTACTTTCTGAAAATTTGATATATTTTCGTCAAGGCTGCCCTCAATTAATTCAGTTCAGTGTTTTTGTGGTATTTGAGTGCTGACTGTGCATAAGGGAAGGAAGATTAACGTCTGGTTAGGCAAAACATACTGGTCAAGACCCTTAACTCGGCTTACTCGCAGTTGCTCCTGGAAATGCACAGTTCTTCTTGGAAGTCTGGCTAACGAGGTGGGGGATCAACCTGATCTCTGTAGTAGTGAATGACACGCAGATAAGGTCCAAGCATAGCACAACCGCCTGGAGTAACCCAGTCCAACTTCATCAGCTTGCGCGGAATGTAAGGAAAGCTACTGCAACCCGCCACTAAATGTCCTTTTCAGGGCACACAAAAGAGTTGATTGGTTGGTTGCTAATGCCCACAATGGGTTGGCAACCCTTTTGTGAACCCTGAAAAGGACAGAACTTGTGGCAGAATGTAGTAGCTTTCCTGACATCCTGAGCGTGCTGATGAAGTGAACTGGGGTCCTCCAGGCAGTTGTGCATTGCTTGGCTTCATCTGCGTGTCACTCACTACTGCAGGGATCACATCGAACCTCACCTTGATAGCCAGACTGTTGTCCTCGACAACAGCCTATTTGCAGGACGACCAACGAGGTCAGGTAAGGGTCTTGGCCAGTATATTTCTCCTGACCCTGGCTAACATGTTTGATCAGTGTGTTTTGCCTGACCAGACGTTAGCCTCATCGTCCCAACACAAAAGAGTAAACATTATCAACAACAACTGTACATCATTTAGTATCATGATTTTCCCATATATATATATAGAATTTTATGTCGTAGGGTCATTTATGCTGTGGATTGAGTACAGGGAATGCTTGCAACTTGTAGAATTCAAACCACCCACTGTTTTTGCACTTTCGAGAACCTTACCACTCAGTTAGAGAGACCTTCCCTTACAGCTACACAATAATCATTATCATCATGTAGCATATTTTTTTGCAGAATGTCAATAATACAATAATACAAAATAATTCAGCTCTGACCAGGGCCAATTCCCGCCCAGCTCTCACACCATAAAGATGGTAAACACACCTACAAATTTCTGAAAGGATGTAGTCTATGGTTGAAAGTGGTGTCAAAATTATCAGACGTCCTTTTCAGACAAGTTTTCGGATATGCACGAGATGACTATCTCAAAGTCTCACAAAAGACCACAGACATTAATCAAAAGTACATGAACAGGAAATAAGATGGTACATCTTTATTTTGTGCCCGCTTAAAGCTGAAAAAGTGGACAGTGATTATGTTGAAAAATCTCAGGTGTAAAGGAATCATTAAGTTATACTGTGCATAATTTCATAAATTGTGAATAGATGGGGATGATGGGGGGGGGGGGGGGGGGGGGGGGGGGTAAGATGCAGTACAGTGAATGAGATGACAGCAGCTAGTGATCCATAGCTATCTTGGCCAGAATACCACAGCTAAGACTATTCTGCCTCCAAATAGCGGCCCTACAAACTAGCTAGGAAAATAAGGACCACAGAGAGAAGACCCAGTCCCAAAAATTATGTGCTGAAATTGGATGTATTAGGCCAAAAGGCATAGATATCACAGTCTCGCAGTAAACTATAATGCAAAGTCCATTTCAGGACGAACGCAGAAGAAGAACAAATTGTTTCTGGGAAAACAAATTATAAAGCACTACTTTCTGAGCCACCTTTGTACTATCAAGATGACATAACCAAGCTAATATTCTTATGTGTTCATTATTACTCTCAAGATTTGTTAACTGTTTAAATTTGTTTCTATTTGAATTGTTCTTTGTCCTCGATGAAGGTATATTATATTCATTTATAACTGATGTTGCAAACAGCAGATGGCAGCATAATGGACATTTGAGAGATAACCTACCTTGATTTTGTAGATGTTATACATCTGTTGTCTCATGAGCAGCAAGACAAACAAGTAAAGACAGATTGTGGTTAAACATTTTTTTTACATGTGACTTTCAATTGGAAAAGTGAAGTTGGAGACCAGTTCTTAGGGCTAAAGTAGATCCAAGACATTATGGAGACAAGCAAGCCAAAATATAATATAAAGGATTCTGAAACGTGATAATATAATTAAACGGATTCTGTCTGATTTAAATATGTATTTCTTCACTACTCAACAAAAAAATGTGTATCAAGAATAAATAAAATGGTAACAGCATTTTCAAAAGAGATGTAGCTGGTCGAATGGTTTGGATGTCAGTCTTTGACTACAAGAAGATATCAAATTCTCAGTAAAGCATATAATTTTTCTACCAAAAGTAAAATGAAAAACTAGTTTGTACATTTTGTGGTGACTGCAGGACGAGCTTCCTTTATTCCACAGACCTATAAATTCTCTCGGTGGACCTCAGCAATGGGAATAAACATAGTAGTGAGTTTTTATTTGACCATTTCTTATAAAACATTGCTGCCTAAGGATGAAGATCTACGTTTTGTGTTTTTAGTTGGGGTGACAAGTTCCTTTCCTTGATGTCTTGTTTTCCTTGCATATGTCAGGTACCTATTTACAGCTGTGTATATTGGATCATGCCAAAACTGGGAATCGAATCCTGTACTCTTTGTCATAAGCCAAAAATTACTCTATGAATCACTCTATGTAGTATTGTCATAACAATAATGGATGTCTAACAATGGATGTCTACAGACAGGATGAAGTGGAGAGGCTTTTGTGCCTTGAAAGTTTGTGAATCAAACACAGAGTGCCCATTTTGTCTGTCATTGACCAATGATCTAAGCAGAAAAAGAAGACATACGCAGATATAACCAAAAGCACTTTACGGTTGAAAGATGTCAGTCTTCACAAAAACGAATGTTAACATTTAACTCAATGATTTAAATACTCTTCTTCTATCATGAGGTCCCATGCCCAACTGGATGACATATAAACAAACACTAAATGTATCCTTTATTTATAAACAGGTGGGGAGGAAGACTAGCGTCTGGTCAGGCACAACATACTGGTCAAAAACATCCCCTCAGCTTCCTCTAGCTCTTCCGGGAATCACGCTTTTTTCATGGCAGCCTAGCTAACGGGGTGAGGGGTCGAAGGGATCCCCGTAGTAGTGAGCGACACGTAGATGAAGCCAAAAATAGCACAACCGCCTGGGGAACCCGGTCCACCTTCAATTTCATCAGCACACTTGGGATGTGAGGAAAGCTACTGCAACCCGCCACGTCCTTTTTTTCAGGGCGCACAAAAGAGTAAACCTACTCATTGTGGGCATTTGAAACAACATCTATAAATAGGAAACAGTATTGAGGCTTTAATCGTTAACACGCCAAAAGACCACTTCACCACTGAGTAAACTTGTTTTCACGACTTGAAATGATTGAAAGTAATGAAAGTCAAGTGTGATCTTTTCAACGACAGACATGGTCATTCATTGCAATTATATCAGCGTGCGCCATACAACAATGTTCATCATTTAGGCTTATCCTCTTTGACAGCGCTAAAAATCACATCACCCTGAAAAGGACTGCCTGCAGTCCGAGCTTGATAAAACATCACTCACGGTCATTTGGTTCTACAACGGATTTTGTTTAATACGGTTTATTTGTGGACATTTGGCTTGCAATTTAAATATTGCAGTGGGCACATGGTAACATTCACAAAACAACAAAACTTCAATGTGGAAATTGGTCTTTCATGATTTGAATTATTTATACGAATGGTGTGATAAGAATACTCACGGAATGTAAATTATTCCGATAAAGCGTTGCTCGGGACATGATCACGACAACTGGACATCGCTTCTGCTAGCCGGCTTTTGTACACTTCCGGAATGCTATTCCTTATACCTGGTTTGGATTTGACAATGGAATGTGAAAGAGGAAGACGTGAGAATATAAAATGGGTTCAATCAGCGAATTAGGGATGGCCAAATCTATTTCCACCAACATCATCATGAAGCTTGTCCTTTATAGAACGTCGCTCCCATCATATTTCCACCAACATGTGTCATATATTCACATCTAAACAAATAACTCACAAATTGAATATAATGATCAGGTGGTGTGTATATTCGTCTTTATGATGTAGAAACGTGCACAATGTACAAACTTAACTAACGTCTTCTTAATACTAGTTTCTTCATACTAGTTTAGAATCTGTATATAACCAATTTAATTCCTAACAAATGTATTCCAAGTATTCACCACTCTCTGACTAAACAAATATTTCCTAAAATATAATCTAGACCCAACTTTAAATAATTAGTAGTCGACCCCCTTGTTCTTGTTAGACGGACGGTGCTTTGAAAAACTGATTACAGTCTAAATTATCATTTCCCTTGATTATCTTATAAACCTGTATTAAATCACCTCAAATTTTTCTCTTAGGCCGGTTTTTCTGAGCCTTTTCTTCAAACTATAATTTCGGAACCACGTTGTTAGTTTTGTCGCGTTTCTTTGTATCTTTTCCAGCATGTTTAAATGAAAACTAAATGACACTGGTTGTATACAGACTCCGCAGAGTTTTCTAAACCAGTTTTAAAGATGTTAAGTTAATTTAAGTTGATATTCCGTCTACGATAAGAAATCCACACCTGAACAGAGTACTCCAATCTAGGTCTCGTTAATGGTTGGAAAAGATAAATATTGATATAAAAGCATGTGGCTAATCACGTGGGTAGCAAAGTATACTCAACAGCATTTGCCACTGGTAGACGCTACTGCAACTTCAATGCCGAAGCCAGTGCCATGAGACAAGCAGCTGAAACCTTTATAGACCATAAGGAGCAGGCAGACTCGCTCGAGCGACTGTCCTGGTGCTTCAAAAAAAGCACAGTCCAGTGGATACCAGCACACTAGCATTCCAGACAACGAGTATGCAGACAGACTCGCCAGAGAGGGAGGAATGTTGCAGCCGAGTGATACAGAAATCACATACAATGAGACAAAAGCATTCATCAGGGCAACGTACAGTGCAAAATGAAAAAAAGACCACCCTGGCCACATAGAAAACGATGCCTACCATCAACTCTATAGGCGAGACCAGGTGATAATTCTCCGGCTACGCACAGGTCACAACAGACTTAGATGCCATCTGTACAACAAGTTCAAGATTGGCACTACAGACCTTTGTGCCTGCGGTACAGTCCCCATGAAGGCAGAACATATTTTGCAGTGCTGTCCACTGTATACCGACAAAAGAAGTGACATTTGGCAACAGCCAGTGTCTTTCCACGAGAAGCTGTACGGTAGCGCACAGAGCCTTGATTGGACTGCTGCCTTTCTTAGAGTCATTGAAGTTGAGGTCTGAAGACAGACGAGGAAGAAGTAGATCACGTGGGGAGGGAAGAAAACAAATAAGGAAAACTTGGATAAACTATTGATGCAAAGAAATTGAAGAAAAATTCAGAGTCAGATAGTTCCAATATTGTTGTCATATCAAAAGGAAAACAGATTGATGAAAACAGTACTGGAAGGAAAGGTAGAGACCAAACGTACCAGACAACGCTATAACTGAGAGGTTAACGTCAACATATGGACAGTACAAAGTCTGGCAGAGAAAGATGACGTTGGGGCCCATTTCAGCTTACCTTCGATGTGAAGTTTACACTTAAACTGAAATAAACTGTGAAAGCTTATTACGATGTTTCTTTGATTTGATAAGCAAAGCAGATACAGGTAGACATGCTCAGTGCGTGTTGCTTGTGCTAAAGTGGCCAATGTAGGTTGTTTAATGATCATTATTTTTGTATTTTACAAGATGAGTGCACATTCCCATTTTTCGATTAAATGTGGAAAGCAGTTGGATACTTTAGTAATGAATGGGCAGGCATCTAGGAAATAAGAAACGTAACAATAAAGAAGTCCCTGACAATGAAAGTGAAAGTGAGACACAGATAGATCGAGATAGAGAGAGAGAGAGAGAGAGAGAGAGAGAGAGAAAGAGAGATAGAGAGAAAGAGAGAGAGAGAGAGAGAGTCTTGTAGTATTAAATATAACAAAAGTTGATTTATGGGTGGGAATCCTTGACAGAAAATCATTGGCAGCAAAGTACACGTGGTTGGTGAGAAGAATGATTTGCATATCAATGACAATAAAGAAATAAAATGAAGATAGGTTACAAGAAAACAATATTTTACAATATCACCGGACAAGGTCAAACGAACACGTCTCTAGAAAATCTTGCAACGGAGAAAATCCTTGACAAAAAACGCAGAAATAAGACAAATGTGATGGCCCTGATAAGGTGGATGGGTCAACACAAAGCATTGCTGAAATGCTCAAAGAACAAATGATCGTGAAGGAAACAATTGCCAACACCACTCTGCACGACACTTGATAACATCCTTAATTACTAGCTGTAACCTGCTCTTTTTCATGATATATCTTTTATCCATAAATTTTTTCCGAAGCTCCTTGAAAACTACAATGTCTAAACAACAGTGCTGACATTATGTTTATAATTTCAATGGATGAGTGGTCCGCCGAGGTCTTTGAGTAGGACAAGGACAAGAATAGCACCACTGCCCCTCAGACAGCATGTCGTAAGAGACGACTAACTGTGTGACATTACATAACACTGGTAATGATTCGGTAGTTTGTTAAGAGCAGCATAGTTGGCGCCTAACAGGCTGTGAGTCTACTTTGATCTAGTGTTTGAGTCTAGTGTTGGACTCGTACATCGGTTAACTCTGTGGCACTTGATCCAACGCAGCAGAGCAATAAGCTGCTCGAGCATAACTCGCTAAGCAGGACATTCTCCTCCCTGCTACATCCAGCTCACGTAGAGCTGTGACATGCACAGGGTCATCCGTCCATGTAGAAGTACATGTCCATATATATATATATATATATATATAAGAAAATATATAAGAAAAATAACTTTCCTGGCTGGACAAAAGACATAAATTATATTATTATTCACGCACATTATTCGAAAATGTGTGTGAAAAAGAAATCTACCCAAAAAAAACCCAATGTTTTTAGCTAAATACTTCAGAAAATAGATGTGATAAAAGAATATAATGTTTGTTGTCCCTACAGTGCGATGCAAATGTAATACAGTGACCAGTTGCAAGGCCACTGGACACTAAACATTCGGGGTGGTTTGAGACTCCTGATACATGTGGATACCAACATGTCGATCACCGCTATCTTCTGATATATTAAAATTTACGACGAAAATGGCTTGAACAAGCATAGTCCAAAAATTAGGGATTGCTTATAAATCTTACTTTTGACTTAAGTAATAATCTATGGAGTCTATCCTAGAGTATAAATCTGCAATTGCAGCTCTCCAGCTAATCTTGATTTATATCGTCTGAGCAGAGTTCGCGATGCAACAGATGCTATGACCTCCTCTTTCAGCGTTCATGACCAGGAGTTTATTGACCTCCTTACTTTTTGGCGTGTTCCCATCCAGCGCCAGTTCGGTTTAAAATAAAATCAATAATTAAAGGTTTGATTTTCCATTGACTTATTTTCCCCAGCACCGCCTTCAAAAGGGAAGTACTCTTTGTAAACAACAATGGTCGCCGTGCAACCTTTGAACCTTCGTCGTTCAGACAAAACAGAGCAGGACATTAGATGATTTAAGGTAAAGGTAAAGGTAGTCCCATAGCAGACACTGCCGTCGGGAAGAAAGTGTTCATACCTTCATAGCATTTGGCGTGCATTTGTTGAAGGCCTTATCTCCATAGGGGGCTAACAGGTTTTGATTTGAAAAAAAGCAACGCCAACTGCATTCATGATTCAATGAATCAATATTCAATGATTCACTCATTCAGTGCAATGATTCATGTGACTTATACTACTTATAGTTATAAAGTTATTTATACTAAAATACTTATACTTATTTACTTATATTACTTATTAGTTTATATCTTTTCTCTTTTATAATTTAGTTATTATAGGAGGTTATTATTATACTATAACTACTAACTAGTCTAGTCAAATGAAATAGACTATAATAATATGTAATTAATAAGTCTGATTTTGTGATCAAATGAAAATAATCGGAAAAAGTTTTTTTAACAACCGTCTTTACTTTGATTTCCTTTCTATGTCACTATGTCACATAGTATGTCACCAGTATGTGTTTTGCAAAACATGTTCACGTTTGGTGTTGTCTATTTCAAAACCCGAACTTGGGATCAAGATGCTGAGCAGTGGTTGAGCTGTAGCGGTCAGCGAGCCAAAGCTGACTGCTAGCATCAGGGCCAGAGCTGCCAGGACCCTTCTCCATTTCCACTGGGTGATCTTGGACAACAGGCTGCAACAGAGCAGGCTGGCTAAGGGGAAGGGATAGAAGAGGGGAGGCTAACCCTGTACCCAAAAATTCCATGCTTAAGTCGGATGTGTTGGGCTGAAAGGTACAAATATCGCGGATGTGTCGGGCTGAACGGTATAAATATCGCAGTCACGCTTACACTACTACACAACGAATTCCATTCTCCAGGCGACATCCTGCTACTTGCAAACCCTTTTCAGGGCTTGGTAGCGGGAGTTTGAGAACGAACAAAGAAGAAGAAGAAACTCGATACCTATTTTAATATTACCATACCAAAGTTATAATCTATTTATTCTCAGTACCAGCACATCTTAGATTCATTTTACCTGATTGGAGGTGGTGGAGCATGATGTTTAAAAAACAAAAGCAACTGATCAAAGACTTCTTCTTTGTCATTCATTCTCAAATATTCACGTCTGTTTCCCCTCATAAACTTGACTGATCAAAGTGTGCTGTTCTAGGATTTCTCTGATGTCATCAATCATATATTTCTTTTGGTCTTCCTTGTGGGGAACCAATTATTTTGCGTGGGATGTTGTAATCCTATCTTGTGGTAGGATTTATGTAATATCATCTATCCATCAGGTCGTCCTCGTGGGCAGCTGAAGTTTTCTCTCTTGGGGCTATCATGTGTCTATCTTTTTTGTAAGTCTACGTTGTTGCATGATTTTTAATATTCTCTGTCCATCTGGTTCTTGGTCTTGCTCATGGGCAGTTGAAGTTTCCTCTCTTGGAGCAATCATGTGTCTTTGGTTATTGTAATCTTGCATTTTATAATTTATGATATATCCTCCATCCATTAATCTCTTTTCCTTCCTTGTCATGAGCTGTTTTCCTCTCTTGAGATAAGCATGTTGTGTTGGTTGCTATAAACCTTTGTTGTAGAATTCCTGTGATATCATCTATCCGTCTACACATGCTTGTCACGGTGCTCCATAGAAAATCTTATATTTTTATAGTCATGCACATTTAGCTGATTGAGTTCCATTTTCATAAGATGATCAAAACATGTTATTTTCTATTTTGCCTGCTATTCTACACTAGCAGAAGATATATCAATATGAATGATGAATAAGAAGAAGAAAGAATATTTCTGATATTATAATCGGTGTTAATATGTCTCCTGGAGGTGATTGTTGGAAACGCTCAGTAGCTAGCAAGACATGACACAATAATAGTTTTTAACCCGACATAATGATAGCTTTAACCTGGTTACCAGCACCACCAAATGCAGAGTGCAGACCGAAACTATACTGCTGGGTATGCCAAATCCAGATAGGGAAAAGTCTAGAAGTTGGAAACCCTAGAGCCATATGAATGAAATCACCCACAAACTTACTACTAATAGCCAAATGAATATCTAAAAGTCAAACCAGGGAAGACACAGGACAGCACCTTCTAAAGGCCGACTAGATGGATTTGCAGAATAAAAGGATGACTTTAGGATCTTTGGTCATTGATGCACTGATCTGCCTGCTGGATATCATGATTCCAGTTATAGTATAATTTCTCATTCTATCTCTCCTGGATACATTGATGACTTTTCTTAGGCATTTAATTTTGCATGTTCTTTTGTTCTCCAGTGCATCTTATAAGGACATTGCCTAATATTTGGAACAGAGATTTGGTAAAAATACGCTGTTTGTCTGTTGTTATTTAGTTCACAAACTAATGTTCATGCATTTAATCAATGGTGACAGTTGGTAAAAATATCTTCTTTTTGTCATCATACAGAAATGGCGATACAGTTGCTAGATTACCGTTTGAAAATCGATGAAAAGAACTTGAAAGTTGACTGCTACTTTCCTGGAATATCATACGCTGATTTTGATAGAGTTGGTAAATTATTTATGTACTAAATATTAAAATATAGGGTGTTGATGTAGGGTTTTCAATATTTTAGTGTTAAAGCAGTTAGAGAACTTGGCTGTTATGGCTAAACTGATGTAGCACATAACCCAGTCATGTCACTTTTGCCGTTATTGCCATCATAACACAATACAATCATCTTATCCTTTGTCATATTTGCAGATGGATATCCAGAGAATCATGATGTGAAGTTTTTAAGAATAATTTTTGCTGTCATATACCAGTAGAATAGTCTTGTCAGGTATTCAACAAGAGATGTTTGGGATAGACCTCATTTATATGTGCTTGGAATTCAATCTTCTTCTTCATCTTTTGCTCTCAAATAATCGCATCTTTCTCCATTATAAACCTGGTGGTCTTTCTCAGGCTTGTCTGATTGCCGTACAATTTATTTCGCAATTGGGTTGAGGAGGGCCATATAGTCACTCTGCTTCTCTCGTGGAGCTGGCAGACCTGCAGAGCATGTTCCGCTGTTTGTTTGTTCTCCCCATATGGACACATGTCTGTGTATCCAATTTTTAATTTGTTGAAAGATGATTTTTCAGTCTACAGTAACCGTTTGAAGTCTGAATATTGTCACTTGATCTCATCTTGACAAAAAGTAGTATGCTTCTGCAATATCAGATCCTGTGTGTTCTCTGTGCCACTTCTCTTTGAAGTTAAATTTTATCATTGTCTTTTTTATTTGAATATTCAATGACTAAACTGTATGGTGACAAGAGAAGACTGAGACTGACTAACAGCTTTATGTATGAAATAAGATGTGGTTATTCAACGACTAAACTTTGTAATAAAAGACTCCACAGATATGGTCGAGGCAGACTCCAGTGATGCTGCTTTGCACAAAAAGCAAAAGAACTAACCCCCTCAATGCAAGAACTCACACAGATAAAGGCAGAGCCATTAATGACAAGCAGCACATTACATTTTTACCATGGAAGAGAACATGATTCTTAGGACTGATAGACAACATACCAGAAGTGACCAAAAAAAAGGCATCCAAACATATCATCCGAGCACTGGTTTATGCGTTTTAATATCGCCCAGTTGACTATGGTCTAGGATGGATTAGGCGCGCCTCCGCCAGTAGAAACTAGTGAGGCAAACACATAAAATAAAAAAAATTTTAAAAACTTGGAATTTATTTAATAAGACATTCCAAGCCACAGAATGGACCAGCGCATACACAGATGAAACAGTCAGAACTATGAAAAATAGAGGGGGGGGGGGGGGGGCATTTAAAACAAAGTTTAAATAATGGACAGGAAATCTAAATCTCAGTGCCAACTGAAAAAATTCTCAAATATCTTCAAAACTAAGGCTGAGACATCAAGAACAGCTGCAAAAGCCATCATAAAAAACCAGGACAATGCCAGGGGAAAAATAGGTTTTATTTATAGATTCCTTGTCAGTCATTCAGACCTCAGAAAAAAAACACACAATGTATTTGACATCTTGTCTGAGCCACTTGTGATTACCAGCTACAATTTTACAGAGTGAAAATATAGTGAATTCTGCACACTGTAAGATACATGGAAGGGGTGAGGCAGATAGACTGTCCAAAGTAGGAGGAAGCAAAATCTTAACTGAAAACAAGGTTACAAATGAAGAAATAAAGACAATGATGACAATTAAATTCATTGACTAATGGCACAGATCCCACCCAGACTCTCATACAGCAGAAGCATAATACTCCTTGTCAAAAGTACTCCTTGTGACTATACTCAGACTACAAATACGCCACAGCAGATTGAACAATCTTCTGTTCAACAAATTACTAATTGGGCAGACATACACGGGCCAATGAAAGGAGAACGAACAAATGGTGGAACATGTTCACAGATCTGCCTGTTCTACGAGTTCAGTAGAGTAACAACAAGGCCCTCCCCAACTCAATTGTGAGGTAAGCTGTACGTTGACAAGAGAAGTTTGAGACTGACCATGAAATTGGGAAATAGGTGAGATTATTTGAGAGTGAACAACGAAGAAGACTAAACTGTATGCTGATGAAATAAGCTTGAGACATACTGCCAGTTTTATAAGAGAAAAACACATGTTGATTATTTGAGATGGAATTGAGAAACAGAATAAGATATTACTATTTATTTTGCTCAAACTGTATTGGCATGTTTTTCAGGTAATGTTTGCCCATGGAAAATCTGTCGAATGTTTGAAGCTGGGCGAGCAATTCCATTGCGCCACGGCAACTTCCTCGACTACAAAGAGTTAAGCTCCAATGGGAAATTCAGCTATTTTGTTTTAGGTGGGGACTATTTCTTTGACCCAAGTTTGTGGGAAGGGACTCTCAGACACCAGTACTTTCCATATAAGGTAAAAACACACACATCGATTATAAGGTAATAAAACCATTTTCCATATCCAATCATGCTGTGCACCTTACATACACTCACTTATTTATACAATCTTTCCAATGACCCCATTCTTCACATTCCTGATGCTGCTTTGCTTACTCATATGCTTTCTGTCATGATGCCTCTGACCGAAGCGTGTAAAATCATTTCTCTTTGTATCTCTCGTGGTATTATTGTTCTTCACTGTCTTCACGGTTTTTTTGGTTATGTAAATAAAAATAATTTAATAACAGAAGTTTAAAGGCTGTTAGTATCTGTATTGAATTTATATTAGTGTCTGTAGAGTATGAACTGCAAGTAGGCTTAGTTCAGCCTACACTAAAGATAAGTACAGTGTAGTGTGTAGTATCCTATTGTTATATTTCAAGTGTTGTGTGAGTAGTAAGATTACCATTGTTCTGAAAGTAATGGCTAAAGTGTTTATTTTAGTTAAATCTGCAGTAGGTAATTTTTGTTATTTTACTTCCTGCGGCTTGCTAGTCCTATGGAATGGTAGGTGGTGTATTTGGTAGAAATTTAATTACTTGATGGCTCGTTCCTCAATGAGGGTTGTACCGCTGCAGGTCTCAACCTTGTCGCCAGTGATTTCCCTCTTTGTTGAGCATTAAAATGAGGTTGGCTTCTGTGGCTGACTTTAATCATACTTTGTTGTCCGCAACTCAAAAATACTGAGACGTCTGCCATCAATATTGATTAAAAAGTCCTCCCAGTCTTAGCAACTGATGACTGATTCCAAGCAAGAGGAGAAGAGTTTCGGTGAGATATGATCTCCCTGGCAGACTGCTTTTTGTATTGGAACCACAAACGGGTGCTGAAATAGATGAAAGATGGTAGTGTAATTTGTGTAGCGGCTGGCAAGAACTTTGATGTAGCCAGGATCAACGACTTGTTCCATTAGCTATTGGTAGACAAATTATTGCTTGATAGAATCGAATGCATTTTAGTAATCGATGGAGGTGAAGATCAAGGGAGTGGTATTCTTAGGCTGCCTTGATAAGGCCACAGCAGGTTGAGATATGGTCCAATGGGCTGTAGGAATGCCGAAAGCCAGCTTGTGTGATTGGTTGCACACTACAGAGAGGCTGGTACGAACTCTAGTGGAAATGCATTTCGTGAACAGTTTGTGAACGACTGTGAGAAAAGTAATCGAACGATAATTTCCTAGATGTTCATTGTCTTCTTTCTTGTGTAAAAGAATCGTCTTGAAGTAGAGCCGAATTGTTGGTGTTTTCTCCGTATGTAGATATTTAGTAAAACTAAGCTAAAATGAGTGGTGGTTCCCAAGTGTGGAGGTCCTCTGCAGTGATGCCATCCTTGCAGGGTGATTTTTGAGGTTGCATATTCTCAAGTGCATGGTTTGGGGGTAGGAAATCTTGAAGAGGGGTAGTGAGGATGAAATTGAAGAAGAGTCTGAAGATTTGAACAGTTTGGTGCTGTAATCTTTTGTGATTGACTTCATGCCCAGTCTCGATGTCGTGCGGGATCCATCTGGAACTTTTCAGTAAATTTGAAACATAATAGCTGCAGTGGATTCACTCCCCCAATTCATTTTTTGTAATATCAAGGACTAAGGAATACTGGTTAATTGCCCTGGCAGTCGAGGTGCAGTTCATAATCTAGGTTTTTATGTCACTATTTAACTGATCAAAAAACAAAATCTAGTTTCTAACCAAGGTTCCAACCCATGTCCTTCTGACTAGGAGACCAGTATTCTAGCTGTTTAGCTACTTGTTCCTCCAAGCAGTTAAAATACTGGCAATTTAATTAATAGCTTACTTAGGCTATTGGCTGGTATAACAAGTTAAAAACCCAACTGGGGACGGCGTGGCCTAGTGGTTAAGTGGCACGGCTCACAACCAGAAGGTGCTGGGTTCGATCCCCATCACAGCACCGGCCGTTACCCCGGGGAAGCAAACCCTTAGAAAATGCAGGAGGAAGCAGACCCTTACATAAAATGCATGCTGAAGTCGGATGCACTGGGCCGACAGGCGCAAAATAAAAACCACAGTGTAACGCACACACGCCTTGGGGAATAGATAAATAAGGCGAACGCAAAAAAAAAAAAAAAAAAAAAAAAAAACCCAACTAATTGCTTTCCACAGATCACAACTGAGCTAATCAGTATTGGCCAAACATCAATCACTCTCAAGGAAGTCCTAATCAATCTCGTCGACCACAAAGTGCTGGCCACCTACATTGGGAAGCTTGTTTATGTTGATAGAAAAACTAATCGACCTCAAGTACTTCCATCCTGGCATCATACCAAATATCAAAGAATGTACAACAAAGATGGAGTCAGAATAAATACTGCAGTTTCGAGCATTCCTGAAAATGCTTATTCAGTAGGTGGATATATGTGTGGGGAGAGTCATTATGTGTGTGGGGAGAGTCATTATGTATAGGGAGTGTGTATCGGACGAGTCTTTATATGTGTGTGGAAGAGTCATTTTGTGTGTGGGGAGAGTCTTTATATGTGTGTGGAAGAGTCATTATGTGTGTGGGGAGAGTCATTATGTGTGTGGGGAGAGTCATTATGTGTGTGCGTGGAATTCAATCTAAACATTTCAGCTCCAGAGGGCACAACCACAAATTAATTAAAGAAAGTTCCAGATTAGATACCGGGAAATATTTTGCAGTCAGAGAGTGGTGAATATTTAGAATGCATTGCCACAAGAAATAGTGAAGGCAGGGTCAATTAATGCATTAAAGAATAGATTTGAGTTATTTTTAGATCAAGTGAATGTAAAAGAAACTGGATATATACATAGTCTGCAGGCAGTCTTCTAAACCAGTATAAAGACGTTAAGTTATGTGGAACTCAGGTCTTCAACAAATACACTCCAAGTCCTCCTGAACCCTTCACTCCAGTTCTGTCCATATTTACCAGCTTTCTTTATGCTTGTCTTACTCTCATCTCTGTATGGGTTATAGTCTGTCTCTACTTCTATTACCCTGAGGAATCCAGAACAGAAATTTCCTTATGTTTTCAGTTGTGTGCATCCTATCCAATACCATATTCTCCTCACCTCCTAGTCAACTTGACTGTGACTGACTAATATAGAACTGTTAGAAACAATCAGACAGAGTAGACAACAGTAGATGAAAAGTAGGCAGTAGTCAGTGAAAAGTAGCCAGTATTCAGTGACAGCCAAAAATAGGCACTAATCAGTTATAGTCAAAAGTATGAAATAGTCAATCAAAAGTTAAAAGTTGCAGTCACAGTCAAACATAGGCAATAGTCAGCCAGGTCAAAATTTAGACAGTAGTTAGCCACAGTCAAAAGTAGGCAGCAGTCTGTCACAGTCAAGTGTAGACAGTAGTTCAATGAATGAATAAATAAAAGACTGTCAGTTCATAGGCCATTGACCACATCTCTCCAGCATACATGATCCTGGGCTACTCTTTCTGCCTCTCTCCAGATTTAACCATTCAATCATAGTTCAATCTCACGTTCACTTCTCCATGTATTTTTAGGTCTACCTCTCTTTCTCTTCCCCTGCGAATTCCATGTGAGAACCTACCTAGCTATGTTGGGTGGTGCCTTCCTGGTCATGTGTCCTATCCGGCCCCATTTACTTCTCTTAATTTGTTGTTCTGGTGGCTGTTTTTGGCTGCTTTCCCACAAGTCTTCATTCCTCGCCATGTCCTGCCACTTTATGTCCATTATCCTTTGTATGCAAAGACTAACGAAAGACTTTGTTGCATCACCTTGGTCATTCTCCAAGTTTCCACTATTTACAACAGCACTGACATGACACTGGCAGGCAGTAGTTAGTCACAGTCAAAAGTAGGCAGTTAGTCAGTTACAATCAAGTGTAGGTAGTCACAATTGAATGTAGGCAGTAGTAATGAATAGTCAAAAGTAGACAATAGTTAGTCATAGTCAGACTAAAATGTAGATTGTTACAATAAAAATGTAGTCAGTAATCAGGCAGTCAAAAGTAGGCAATAATCAGTCGGAGTAAAATTTAAGCAGTGGTTAGTCACAGTCAAAAGTAATCAGTCACAGTCAAAATGAAACAGTCGGTAACCTTTATTAAAATTTCTGATCCACAGACAACACTAGTGGTGGCAGCCAGTGACACAGACCACAACGGACACACGAATCAAGGCAGTTATATCAGGTAACAGTGTATTTCATTGAAAATTCACCTTTTACACTCCAATGTTAAGTATATACCACCACTCCAGCTTATCCCTTTAACTCACTAACTCCTGCCAAAGATGGATGTGTTGGACCGAAAGGTGCAAATATCACAGTCAAGCTGTAAACTAGCCACACAACACATTCCGTTCTCCCGTTCTACATCCTGCTATTTGGAAAGCCCTTTTCAATTGAGAACGAATGCAGAAGAAGAAAGAGAGGAAGAACTCAAACAGATTAAAAAACACACTGTGGCCAGATAAATTTATGTTTACATTTTTAAACTAGAGGTGCGTCTATAATTTCAGCTGTAGTTTTCTCAATTTTCAACAGATTAAAAAAAAATGAAATATTATTTTAAATATCAATGAATTTACTGTTGAAATAACTAAATATATTAGCAAATTTAGATGATTTTGTAGATAGTATAATAATGTGATTGTGGAAAAAAACTATTTAAAAAAGTTAAATAAAAATGTCAACTTACAACAGGCATTTCATGTCTTTTTCTTGATAATCCCCCAGTGTATCCAATTATGAGTATAAATCATCCAAGAACATGCACATATACTAATATGTATACTTGTTTTCATTTATCTAGCTACTTCAACTTCTTTTAAGTAAAAGAAAAATAACATTCCGAAGAAAAAACAAATAAAATTCAAAGCTTATTCATCTTATTTGCAACATACTGATATACACCAATTTATATGGAATATAATTTTAAGAGTTATGTATGTGGTAGAGTCTGAAACAATTTATAGCATGCAGGTGGGACCTCTCAAGGCAACCCATGCAGTAAAAGTTTGTACATGCTATTTAACTCGTGTTGAACACACAACAGAGTTCTTATCTTTGTCACTGTGGTTGACAAGATGTGTAGCACCCTTCATTCTTACCAATTTATTTCTTTTGTTGCTCTTTCTTCTCTGTTTCTCGATTGTAGATCATTCTATCCCAGGAGGGATTATGAAGTTCACCATATCAGTAAGCTAATGAAGCAAGTTTTCCTTGAATTATTTTAATGAAAGTAGTTTATCACCGGAATGACTAAGAGTGTATATTATGCGGGTATTTAGCTGTGAAATCTCAAGGAGACAGTAACAAGTTTTCTTCCACCATTTTATGTTGTTTTTTAAAAAAAAATGTCTATAATATGACACAATCTGGTCAATATGATCGGAACCATTCATGCAAAAATTGTAGCTGTGAACTGGTGCTGGTTTCTCAACTAGGCTGCAATGAGTTGTAACTTCTACCATCTCAGCAGTTAGTGTTGGTGGACACTACAATACATGGCTTCCTTGCCTTTTTGTCTCATCAAGCAACAGTGATCTGTGATCCATCACCATTTGTGTACCTCTTGGCTTCTTTGTGTTCTGCTGTGGCTATGCAGGGTAAAAAGAGTGCTGTCTGCTCACCTCTGTTTTGCTTGAGTGGGGACTGATTTCTCTCGTGGTAATACGTTGGCCTCAGGTGCTGGCGGTCTTGGGTTCAAATCACGGTGGAGACTAAACTAAACTTGTAATATCATGTCATTCGGTTTTTGACCTGGATGCTCTGTTACCCACTTGTTGCTGTATCTACACTTGGTAAACTTCTTTGCCTCTTCATAAATAACACATATCAGGCTGAGCTCGCTTTCCACCTTCCCTTAGCAGTTTGTCAGCCTCTTCATTGCCAAGAATCTTGCAATGAAATTAAATTCACTGTATCCTGACTAGTCTGAGCCTCATCTGTTTATGTAACTGATGACACAGATAAAAGATGTACCAAATTTGGGGCTAATTTTGTCCACTTTTACTTTCAGATTTTGTCTCGATGCTGCAGAATCTGCGAGACAGTCAAATCTTTTGCATCAATTTACCAGTGATGTCTGCATGTACCCAATCGCCAAAATGAGTGTTGCATACCCAGGGGAGACGCTGACGGGGAACAAACTGACTGTCACTGTCTGGGAAGCTGACCTCAATTCCAGGACGCTTCTTTTTGCGATCAGCCGTGAGACAACTGTAGTATTTGTTGCAACAATCAATTTTAAAGATAAGCCCAGTTCAAAGTTATGAAAATTAGGAATCAGAACTGAGCCATTGTGTATGGTCACAGACTGGGTGAAGTTGAGGGAGTTTGTTGCTCACAGACACAATCAAGAATGATTGTCACTGATTGCTAAACTCAGTCATCTTTGGTCAAGAATCCAAGAAAAATTTGAAAGAAAATGCTTTAATTTCACTTTATTTAGAGCCAATCCTATTATTTGGAGGCAAGTTATGTATAATCAGTAAAGGCACAAGATCACTGGAGACCATAAATGTGACTTTACATATGGAATCTGAAGAAGACAATGGATAAATATGAATATTAATAGAAACAAGAGAGATGTGCTTCAACAGAAGAATATTAGGGTCCGGTCAAATACACTGATCACAGCCGGGAAGACGACGGTCCACCTTCTGAAGTACACTTTGGGATGGATGTACGAGTGGATTCTTCCACAACAACAGGAATTTTAAGAATCCCATACATAGCTGAAAAAACTCATGGGAATTTGCTGATGGAGACCCATACACAATAACAAAGTACTGCATTTATCAGAACACAGAAATCATCTCATTAGGCATTTAGTGGGAAGAATGAGAAATGGACTGTCTAGCGGATTTGATGTTAATCTTCTGACCACGAAGGCAAGCACTCGAAATATTGCTATGGCATAGACATTTTTCTATTGGAGATAAAAAAATAGAAACTTAACCTGTACAGTGTGTGGTGACTGCATGGACACGCGACCCTTTTTCTTCAGTCCCATAGATCCTATTTGATAATCTCAAAAGAGGAGATAAAAATAGAAGAAAAAAAACCAGTTGCCCATCGCAGGCAATGATGATGACAGCATCAGGATAGAGACATTGATGCAATCGTCGAAGGTTTGATACTGACCTGCACTTTAATTGGATAAAAGTGATGAAGGTTTTCACCTATCATCAATGGCATTCTCTTGTCCTGGCTACTTTAGTCCAGTAACAAGACATGTTAGCTGATACGAATAAAAGATGTAATGATAGTGCGTATCTGAGATCTAAAGGTGAGTCTTGGTCGCCCCCTTCCTCTCTTCCCCTGAATCTTGCCTTCTAGTATTTTCATTAGAAGACTTTCATATCTCATATTGTGTTCCAGCCAACTCAATCAACATTTTTGTATCATTTTTAATATTTGTCTTTGTGAAGCTATTTCACTGAGTACATTGTCATTGGATCTTTTTTCTGTCGAACTCACTCTTTAAAATTCTATTGTAGTACCACATTCAAATGCTTTTAAGCATTTTTTCGTCTTCTTTGCTTGTCTATGAGTTGGGATTATTCTTTTCCTCAATACTATCCTAATATTCTGTTTTCTCTGAAGCCCTTTCTTGCCAATGTGACCCTTGTCTTAATTTCTGCCTCATTGCAGGCATCTTCTGTTATGGTTTGCCATAAATATGTAATCTTATGAACTTGTTTGATTATTTCTCCATTGATGATTATTTGCCTACGATGCTTGGCTATTTCCAAAGTCTGATGTATTACCAATGCGCATGACAGTCCTCTATACCTCCCTGCCGAAGGACAACACCCATGCTTCATTTGTTCATTTGTTGGATACCTTTTGAACACACCTTGAATATATATATATATATATATATATATATATATATATATATATATATATATATATATATATATATATATTTATATATATATATATATATATATATATATATATATATATATATATATATATATATATATATATATATAAATATATATATGTATTTATGTATATATAAAACAAAAACATAATTTTATGACAATATTGTTAGGACGACTCTTAAAAAACATAACTTCATTAATAAGTAATGTGACAGAAATAGGATTTTCCTTATCTGACATTGTAGTGTAATTATGTGCACAGCTGTTGACATTATTACAGTGACAGTTTGTTAAATTAGGCATAGGTCACTGTAATGAAATATGAGCAATTCGATTGTTGATGTTCGAAATGAAGAAGCCATACATTATTTCAACATGCAATTTAAAGATAATAAAAAAAAATTGAATAAAGATTTCTCACACATTTGTTTGTGTTTTCACTTTATCCTACTTATATTTCTGATGAGCGTTACAGACAAATTATTTGATTATTGATATATTTATTTTGAGTTTATTTATTGCAGATTCAGTACTGTGCACTGCTACCTGCACATATTCATCAGCATACATAAATTGCCAGAGTGGACCACTGGAATCGTGTATGACAAGGACAAGAATAGCACCACTGCCCCACAGAGAGCATTTCGTAAAAGGCGACTGTGCCACATGGAATAACACCGGTCATGGTTAGGTGGTTTGTTTAGAGCAGCATAGATGGCGCCTAATAGGCTGCAGGTCTACTTTGCTTTAGTGTTTGAATCTATTAAGATGGATTTGCACATTGGTTAACTACCCTCCATGGCACTTGTCCCAGCGCAGAGGAGTAATAAGCTGTTCGAGCCTAGCCCACTAAGCAGGGAATCCTCCTTCTGGCTATATCCAGATCATACCAGAGCTGGGATCTGTACAAGGGCATCCGTCTCTGTAGAAGTACAGGTCGACTTAGTACTAAGAACATAAATGGTATAATGTTTAGTTAGTTGAATTCTCTTCCACTTAACTATTTTAACACATTCACTCCCAGGTGCCGCTCACAGCCGATCGGAGGTTTATCGAACAGGAGCAGCTCACAGCGTCTTGTATGATATACTTTGAAACGAATGTAAAAAAAGACTAATCGCATTAAAATGCGATCCTAATTTTTTAAGTACTACAGGAAATGACATTTCCTTATCAAAACGTATTCAAATGTGTTGATATCGTTATCAATTGACGCAAATATATTAGTTTAAAATTTGTCACTGTAAATGTCACTCAAACTTGAGTTACCCCCCTTTGACGACTTGCTTTGGTGCCTGGATAGAGTGTTGCTTCTCACATTCGGATTCGTGCTTTAGAAGGTGGACTGGTGTCCTCCTGAGAAAAGAAAAAAACTATTGGGATCACAGTGTAGATTCCCACTTCGTTTGCCAGACGGCCACAAAACAGCCTGTTTGCAGCGATAAGTGAGGTGGAGATCTTGATCAGTATGTTTAACTTTTTCCTGATTAGCATAGTCTGACCAACATGTTTTTTGCCTGACCATACTATGGTCTGCTTTTACTGCACTGCCTATGTAAAACAAGTTGAGAAGGCCAATTGAGAATAATTCAAGGCAACAATTTAGAGGGGGAATAACTCAGTTTTCTTATTACTTAGGATTTTATTTGATTGTGTGGCATTGATTGTAAATTAAATTAATGGAAGCAATGGAAATTCATCATTATCTTCTATCTACTTGTGTCATTAGACGCCATAGGGAGGTGTAGTTTTTCTGTCGTGTGCCATCTTTGTCGCCGATGTTGTTGTCATTCCGTGTTTCTTAACTGTCCCACTGACACTATCTATCCATCTTTTGCCTGGTCTGCCTCTTGCTCTGTAACCCTGATGTCTGGTATTGTAGATACGAGCAGCTGGTAGCTTTGGTTGCACCCTTGTCAGATGTCCGAACCATTTTATTGAACAATTAATTAACATTAAAATACCTAAAAGTCGATTCTCCAAACCATCTTTCGCACAATTCACATGAATGATATTTGTTTTGTAAACAATATTGCATCTACTGCAGACACAGATTGAAAATTCTTGTATCTACAGTTAACATCATGGATTTACAAGAAAGCGATGCATTCCGTTTGTGAATTAATTTACACGTAATAACTGTTACGTGGGGCGTTTAAATGAAACCCAGACTTTTTGTTCTAGGTCTACTTGAGTGGGCTATAGTGTGCTGGAACTACTATCATTAGGGGCACTTATGTCCTGTTACTGCTAGATGGCCCAGTTGTCATGGGTCAGACACGGGACATATAAATAAAAAAGGCGAATAGTACTGTTAAGGCTTGCATGACACAGTGTGATGAAGTTTCTTGTGTAAGAAGGCGTGCGGACATTGACAGAAGACTGCAATCACAATACGATGATGAGACACTCAGCCGCAGTAAGACATTTGAATGGTGTAAACGTTTTAGAGAAGGCCGTACATCCGTGAATAATGATCCTGACTGTGGTGGCTCTCAACCCACCATAATCATTTCTGTGAATATTCGAATTGCGGAATGCCTTATCCTGGAAAATCGACGCATAGCCTGTCGCGAAATTGCACAAGAGGCAAGTCTTTCTCTGAGTACGGTGACCACTATTATTCATGAATATTAGCATTTTTTGAATGTTATTGCACGTTGGGTGCCAAGACCGCTTTTGACCAGCAGAGAACAGTTCAAACCTGCACTAAATTGAAGGAACGCATCATTACATGAGACTAAACCTGAGCGCTTCATTACATGAGACTAAACCTGAGCGCATCATTATACTCCGGGATCGAAACGATCATACAAGCAGTGGAAGCATACGCACTCACCCCCACCCAAAACATTTCGGACAATTGCGTCTGCAGGTAAAGTGATAGCGAGACAAAGTTATATATATATAATGAGATACAAAGAGTAATCGAAAAAGAGGAGAGATAAACGCATGATGTCCTTACTAATAATGGGTGTAGGAATATATGAAGATGTAAACAAAGAATAAAGGCGACACAGATACTTGCACCACTACGGTAGAATGACCCAAATAACCAATAAATCAATTAAGAATGAATAAGAGAAAGAGAATCTTACATCACAAATTTGTGAAATGTGCAAGAGAACGCGAAGATGCAGTTACATATTTAGGAAAGCACGAAAGATGACCACGTTGTCTATCTGCCAGATTAGCTACATCTCTTGTTTAAGTTGAAGGTCGTATGCAATGAATTTCCACTGTCCCTTATCTCTTGCCTAGATGGGATAATCTGCTATGCTTTTCCCTGTCCATCTTTTGATGTTCTTCTCCAAATTATTGCGCTCTTCATCTCTTGCACGATTGTTCTGCACCTTTCCACCCAGAACTATTTTCTGCGAAGTGTTTTGTATTTTTATGGGACGAAAAGGAGTGTAACGGCTGCTTTAAGTTTCATCTAAATAAAGAGAAATGTCTGCAACCAAGTCAATCGCACATTCACTTTTTTTTCCACTAGCGCTACATTGATAAACATCGCGCAGCTGGCGTCAATAAACCAGGTTCCCCAAGTCTATGGTTGAGGCAATCCTGCAGAAACATCGGGCAGCTGGCGTCAACAAACCAGTTTCCCCAAGTCTATGGCAGAGGGAACCCTACAGAAACATCTGGAAGAGAAGGTCCTTCATTAAATGTGGTCGATGCTGGGTGTACCGGGTAATTCATGTCTCAATCCCAACTGTAATCTGGTTCAGAGCATGCCCTGGTTACACAAAATACTCTGAGCATGACCAGCACCACAGCAATCAGAACGCCTCGCCAAAAAAAAAAAAAGCACCAATAAAGTATACCTATATCTGCAACATGTTAGGACACATAACCTGTGATTGACAACCAGGCAGATGCAGCGTTTGGTTCTTGGTCTCGAAAAGGCTACACTATGAATATATTGATGGTCTTTATCGGCTGCCGCTGCTGTAAGGGGGCACGAGAATAGAGCTACTGGTCAAGCAAATCAAAAACAAAGCCAATACCACTTACAATTTTTCATTGGAATGCTGAAGACGTCAACAGTAAAATAGATGGTCACAGTAACACAAATTAAAGATAGATTGAAAATATCCTGAATGAAGAGCAACTAAATGTAGGTTGCTTACAGGTCAGGTCAGGTCATCCTGTACTGGTGAGGTCGTTGGGGCACACATGAAGACATCCTCACAACCCCACGCCACCCTTCTCTGTCAGCGGCCGCTGTCTGTGACTCTTCTGGTCGGAGATTGGTCCATCCTTTTATGTTGTCCTCCCATCTCTTTTTGGGACGGCCTCTTCGTCGTCTGCCTTGCATCTTTCAGTGAAGGATCGTATTTGCAAGACCATTTTATCTCGATATGTGACCGTACCAAGCTTCCTTCTTTTGACAGTTGCCAAGAGGTCTTCAAAAGGCCCTATTGCTGTTGTAATTCTATCTCATATTCCCTCATTTGTAACTCGATCTTTGTACGTGACTTTTAAAAGTCTTCGGAAACATCTTATCTCCAAGGCCTGTATCCTTCGCTGAAGGCCAGCTGTAACTATCCATATCTCACAAGCATAGAGAAATATTGACAGGACCAGTGTACGCGTTAATCTGATTTTCGTGCATAGTACTAACCGTTTATCTTGCCAGATTTTGTTAAGCCGTGCAAGCGCCGCCATTGTCTGAACTATTCTGGCCAACACTTCACATTTTGCTCCTTCGTCACTGACAATCAAACCCAGATATTTAAAACGATCAACCACTTCGAGTTCCTGACCGTTAGCTTTTATCCGTCTGTTGAAGCCCTCGGCGTTATTTGTCATTAATTTTGTCTTTCCAGCGTCTATCTAAATACCATAGTCAAGAGCCGTTTCATCGAGTCTTCTGACCCATTCCTGGAGTTCTGCTTCTGAACCCGCCAACCCGTCGATGTTGCTGACAAGAAACATATAGAACAAATGACATGATCTTCCAAATTACCGGTTACCAGTACTATAGGTCTGACTGAAAATGTCGGCGGAAGGGGCGACTTACATCAATGTCTGTCAGCGTGAATGGAGAAGGCGGACCTACCCGATATTATATCGCAGGAAGGAAAGCACATAATTCATCCTGCAAATAATAATAATAATATAAATAATAATAATAGTAAAATAATGATACAAATAATAATAATAACAATAGTTGCCCATCGATATTGAAAATGGTGAAACGATCTGATTTGTTCTGCGAGATATGTTTTAAGATGACTTTTTGGCACGACAGAGTTAGCTGCGCTCGGGGAAATCATGTGAGGAGTCGGCTGTAGAGCCGTCTTTCAGTTGGCGCTTCCGGGTGTCACGTTTTATCTGAGCCTATGCGATCCGAGCACTTTTGATGTTGCAAACATGCCAGGTGGAACATTTCTGTGCAAGCAACTCCCAGAAGGTAACACCAAAGTTGAAACTTTTCATATACACTTTCAAATAGTCTCTGCAGTGTTTCTTGTCATCCTAATGAGCGACTGCCTGTTCTGAGCTCACCGTACATCAGCTGCTGGGGATGCACTCATCGGGTATGCAAACAATATGTCCCGTCCATCTTATCTGGGCTCTTTGAAGAAGTTTATTGATGCTCAACATGTTAGCCTTATTAAGAGTTGAAGAGTTAGGCAAGTTGTCCTGCCACCTGATTCTGTGCAGCCTCGCAGATATCTCAAGTGTAAACAATTTAGCTGTTTGGCGTGTCTGCTGTACACTGTCCACGTTTCACAGGCATGCAAAAGAGTGATTAACACTAGAAAACAATACACTTTAACCTTGGTGACGACAATGATGTCATGTCGGCTTCAGACGTTTGCTTGAAACCTTCCAAACGCAGAGATCGCCTTTGCGATCCTAGTGTTAGTACCAACATTGATATTCGCCTCTCCAGTGAATGTTCTGCCTGGGTAGATGAAGCCTGGAGACACTGGTTCTGGACTGTAATGTTTGGTCAATGTACGGCTGCTCAAGAGAAGCCTGAAAGAGTACTTAAATTTGAACAGTGCTATTCGTGAGATGAAAGTTGCTGCAAGCCGTCGAAATCTCAATCATGGTGGATTGCTAATCTTGTTCTGATGAGGTGTTACTGGGACAAAGGCCAGAGAACAAGAGATTCAAGATCGTGGCCTTATTCAACTTTGTGTAATATTTCAAGCGTCTTAGATTCAACAACCTTGATATTCATGTTAGCTATTCAGTTGTCAGTGCCAATGATGAATACTTGTGACTTGTAACGCTGCTTCTTGAACATCATCCCAGTTTGGCTGAAATACGTACGTACGCTGCTTCCCGTGGTTTTCAGGCAAGTCGAATTAATCTGTTACTATAAAGGTGGCTTTCACTTTCCCTCTGTGAAATTTAGAACATTATTTGGTACTTACAGGCTTCTGGATTTGTTCAGACGCACTGACACATTTTTTTCCGCTGAAGTTTTTCAAGCATTACTCAAACGCTGGGATACGTGCATTGCCGTTGCAGGAGATGATGTAGAAAAAAATGACTTTTTGAATACTTGAAAAAGTCCCGATTTGACTTGAACACCCAACGTTTGACAAGGTGCTAGGAAACGTATTTACTTGACATTTGATATGAACATTGAGATTGTATGAATAGCAAGGACCCGCACAGTCTATGGTAGAATACGCTCGATGGTGTGGGAACGTCGTGGCATCAGCGTCAAGACCAAACTCAAAGTCATCCGTCTTAGCACCATTCAAAGCCTACTCTACGCCTGCGAAAGCTAGACTGTATACTCTGGACATGCAAGGAGGTTAAACCACTTCCATAGAGGTTTCCAGGAGCGAATATTCTACATCCGATGGCAAGATCATGTCGCTGACATCGAGGTGCTCTCTAGGGCTAACATGCCCAGCATCCATGCACTGCTACAAAAAGCACGACTTGGATGGGCCGGACACCTCGTTCGTATGCCAGACAAACGGCTCTCCAGAAAGCTTCTCTACGGCGAGCTGAGAAAGCGATGGCGCGAGAGAGGGCGCCCAAAGAAACCTTTTAAAGACGGGCTGGGGAACTCACTGAAAAGTTGTCAGATAGATGTCAACACCTGGGAATGTCTTGCGTAAAACAGATCTAGCTGGAGAAGCGCAGTCAAAGCGGATGTAGCTACCAGCGAAGGCCACCGTGTTGTGAAAGCCCAGAGCAGACGCAAAACCCGGAAAACACGTACAGCGGGAACATCCTCACCTTCTACAGACTTCGTGTGTCCGTTATGCAACATATGTTGTCGTGCCCGCATTGGCCTGTTCAGCCACATGTGCACCCACACCCAACAGGGAAATCAGTGACAAGGATGATGTCGGCGGTCCTTATCTACAACAACGAACACCTATTAGGGATTGTGTGGATTTGACAGTTGTCTACTGTAACGCTTTGTTTTGTTTGGGATACATATGTATTCCTTATATCGTGTAACATTTGATAGTCATAGTAACTCATGTGGACTGCAAGCAACGATCGACTAGTTATTCAATTGCAATTGCCAATGATGAAACTATGAATTGTATTTTTTGCATGCAGTCTTTAATTTCAAAGTTAATTTCGACGACACGTATTTGAAGCTCGAGTTGTTGCGGCTGGTGAGGAAGACAAATACGACAAAGGTGTTTCATACTGACAAAATCATTGAGGAGTACGGTCACATTTCTCTGCGGCTACCTGGATATCATGCGCATCTAAACGATATAGAGCGTGTTTGGGCTAAAGTCAGAGGACAAGTTGCCAAATAGGACATTTGAAATGTATGATGTTGAATTGCTAAGACGTGAGTACCTTTCAAAAATAGACATTCAGTTCTAAAAAAAGGGTGTTGAACATGTGCTCCGGGAAGAGGTGTGTTGAACATGTACTCCGGGAAGAAGATCAGGACTGGCAACGAAATGGATTACAATTTGTCCAGCCAGTAACAATTATCAACCTCTTTGAATCGACATATTTGGAATGATTAATATCATCTGTTGTGGACATTCTGATTATCAGACTGTGATGAATTAGCGCTTGTTGATTAAAACAATACATACAATGACAACAAATACATAGCAATATTCAAATGCGTTAAGCAACACAAAATTATATGCGCAGTTGATACAACCTTGGGGGTCTAAAGGTGACCGAAGGGCTGCACTGACTGTTGCATATTGGTACCATTTTTACGATTGTTCGTAAAGGGCAAAACAAATAATCTATTGATATATCAAGACATTAAGGAGATACGACTATGAACAACAATCAGACAAGAAATTGAACTGCGTACTGTAAAATCTTAAATGTATTGCCATTTCTTAGCAATGGTCCTAAAAGATCAAAGGAATACGCCGATGTGCAAATTTCTTAACATCTATGGACTAAATAATAACAATGCTAAAATTAACGTCTTAGATATTAAAAAGCTGCATGCGAAAAATCATTTGTATCTGCAATGCAGTTTTGTAGAAAATTGCTTCGGATCTTGTTTATGAATTAGAAGACGGACTATAGCAGCATGGGTGGTTGTAAGGAAAGCTTTTGGTTTGGTCTAGAAAGAAGGACTGGAAAACAATGGAGTTGTGGTTAGGATGTATAAATGAATAAAAGTATACTTGCGTAATAGAGGAGCCAGGGTGCAACTAGATGACCTTATTAGTAGGAGAATTCTACTGCGTCACAGTGTGCCCCAGGGAAGGGTTCTTTCTCCACACTTTTCATAGTTGATCTACGTCAATGATCTTATTGCTGAACTACACAATGTAAACTGATGACATGGTAATATGGTGTACACATGAGCATGCAAAAATCTCCATCAATATGCTGCAAAGAGCTATTGATGCTTTAAACTCATGAGCAAGTAGATGGATTGTTAGAACAAATACTGAAAAAATCACCCCAAAACAAAACGCTGGAGGTATCAAGATAAATGGACAGCAAAACACCAGACTGATGTGGCATCTGGAAGAAAAACGAATACTAATTCCACAGCAAGCCGGCTTTAGACAGCACAGATCCACTGAGGACCAGGTCATCCTCATAGCCCAGGAGATAGAAGATGCCTACCAGGCACAGAAACACACAGTAGCTGTTTGGGTGGATCTGGAAAAGGCATTTGACAAAGTCTGGAAGGACGGACTTAGAGTCAAGCTAAGAAGAAGTGATGTCTGTGGGAAGATGTACAAGTGGATCAACCACTACCTCAAATAAAGAACGGCCAGAGTCCAAGTACAAGGGCAGATGAGCAAAAAGGTGACACTCGAGCAGGGAGTACCCCAAGGGGGAGTATTGTCACCCACACTCTTCCTGGTATATATAAACGATATTACAGAGAATATACCAAGAAGAGTCCATAGCTCAATGTTTGCAGACGATCTGGCTATGTGGACCTCTGAAAAGAATCTCACCATAGCAAGAAATCGGATGCAGACGGCCCTAACATCGCTGGAAGAGTGGGCGAACTCATGGCTGGTCAAAATAAACGAGGAGAAAACCACATGCACAATATTCTCGCTTTCATTAAAACCCCAAAGTACCAAATTAAGTCTAAATGGCAAAATCCTGCAGCCAAACGACAACCCAACCTATCTGGGAGTCACATTTGATCGGCGCATGACATGGAAAAGTCAGATTGAGAGAAACTGAATGAAAGCCAGAGAAAGAATGGCAATCATGAGGAAACTTGCTGGCACAAGCTGGGGAGCAGACGAAGGCATACTAAAGAAACTGTACACTGGAAGAGTGAGACCAGTTCTCGAGTATGGCATTGCGGCATGGACAACAGCAGCGAAGGCGAACTTCGATAAAGTTAACAAACTTCAAAACCAAGCCATGCGAATTATAACATGTGGCATGAAGTCAACGCCAATTGTAGAACTTGAAAAGATTACAAAACTGCAATCCATGTCCGATAGAAGAGACTGCAGAGCCCAGCTGCAGTCAGAGAAACTCCGAAGACTGACGGACCATCCAATGTACCAGAGACTAAACAATTTGGGAAATGGGAAACTAAAGCGGAGAAACTTTGCAGAAATAGCCAAAGCAAAGATGCACGAAGATCCCATAAACGCACTAACAACACCAAAACCCATCACTACTGTACGAAAACCTACCTGGAGGCAGGATATATTTCCAGAGGTGGTAGAAAATATACCAGGTATTGCAAACAAAAACTGTCAGACTGAAAAAGAAAGGAGAGACACTACCCTAAGCTTCATAACGAAAAGCTACCCAAGCATGGACTGGACCCATGCACACACCGACGGTTCTGTAACAAACACTAAACAGAACGGAGGGGCAGGAGCATTCCTGAACCTACCAAATGGCAGAAAAATAACACTGTCATTCGCTACTGGTAAGTACACAAGTAATTTCAGAGCGGAGGCAGAGGCACTGAGGGCGGCAGTGGAAGAAATGGTGACACACAGTGAAAATGAGAGCCATATAGTCCTGCTGACAGATGCTCTCGCCGTAGTCACAGCGCTAAAAAGCCAGAAAAACACTGAGCTTAATGACTTAAGAGCAGCACTCTGCAAACTGTGCCAGCAGTCCGCACCAAAAAGGGTAGTGGTACAGTGGGTTCCGTCTCACTGCAACATCCAAGGCAACGAGGAGGCATACAGACTGGCAAAAGAAGGTGCAAGACTACCACAAACAGATACCAGTATGACGTACGAAGAGTCAAAACGGCTTATCAAAGCCAGATACATGACCAAATGGGAAACCGAACATACTGGTTACACCAAAAACGATGCCTATTACCAGTTGAACCGAAGAGAGCAGGTCGTTGTCTTCAGACTTCGCACTGGCCACAACAGACTGAGGTACCACCTATTCAACAAATTGAAGATAGGGTGTACCGACGAATGCCCGTGCGGTACTGGTAAAATGACCACTGAACATCTGCTGCAGAACTGCCCGACATACGAGGATCAGAGAGAGCAGATGTGGCCATTACCAGTGGAACTGCAAGACAAGCTCTATGGCAGTGGCGAGAGCCTCAGGATGACCGCCGCTTTTTTCGAAAAAATAATGGTTACTGTCTGACTGCGTACGCAGAAGAAGAAGAAGAAGAAATGGACAGCAGAATCCCCACAATACATCTGGGCATGAGTATACACAGATGGGTCAATAAAGATTGCAGTAAAGAATTGAGGTGCAGGAGTGCACATAGAATAGCCAAACAGATTAGAGATACAGTTGGGAGTATCAACCGGGAAATTGTCATAATTATGATGGATACCGTCTCAGTATGGAATACCAAGAACCAAGAGGGCAGTGCGACTGGCAAAATAAGGGGGATGTAGCCGAGCAAGCGACTGTACCAGTTACATAGCAACAGAAAAAAGGAATGATTAAATCAATCAGAGAGCCACCAACATTAACACAAGACGATTACCATAAGAGAAACAGACAAGAGCAAAATGTTGCGTTGCGCCTAGCGGCCATATGTAGACAAAACTGAAGATTAGGCGCCCTAGACAGCAGATCACATATTAGAGAACTTCCACGGGTATGATACACAGAGAAAAATCTGTTGAGCATGAGAAACAACACTGGAAGATAAACTGTATGGACGTAAACGTGAACAACAAAAGACACCGACGATTATACAAGAGACAAACATTGTAGATATAGATACTATATTTTCAAGTAAATGAAAGAAGAAACGAATACTACCAACATACTTGAACTATATGACTCTAATTTAATTATTCATCTACTTATTGCATATTTTAGCACACTTATTTACATCTTCGTATATTTTCGTTTTTAATGCTCCTCTTTGTGTTCTACAATTACAGTAGAAAGAGTGCAGACTTCTTCTCTATCTGTCCTATCACGCGTATATATATATATATATATATATATATATATATATATATATATATATATATATATATATATATATACATATATATATGAGGCGAGTTCAAATAAAACCGGACTCAGTGGCTTTATTGCAAATATATGAAAGTTACATCATCTGGTGGGACAGAATTAAATATAGCAATTGTTATGAATCGAACATGCCACAGGGTTAGTTAGAAAAAGTTGCTATAGGCATTCAGACACTCATTCCACTGCTTGGGTAGACGCCGGATGCCGTCTGAAAAAAATGATTTTGGATGCTCTTTGAACCACTTGGTTACCGAGGCCATGATGTCTGCATCAGAGTCGAATCTTTGACCCTTCAGAAAATGTTTAAGGTTCCGAACAAATGGAAGTCACAGGGGGACATATCAGGGCTATATTTGGGTGTGGCAGTACTTCCCACATTTTCTCTGCTAACGCTTTCTGAACAATGTTCGCGACATGTGGACGCGCATTATCGTGCAGCAGAATCACACCACGCGAAAGTATGCCAGGTCGTTTATTCTTGATTTCTGTGTGCAGCTTGTCTAGTGTGTCATTGTAGCGAATGCCATTGATATTCACGCCAGGCTGTTTAAAGTCTGGCAACACAATTCCCTCATGGTTAAAAAACGCTGTCAGCATAACCTTACCAGCGGAAATGTGTGACTTGAATTGTTTTGGTTTCAGTGATCCGGGATGTTTCCATTGCATGCTAGCAGTTTTTCTGCTCGGCTAAAAGTGGTGGCACCACGATTCATGCCCTGTCACTATGCCCAAAATAAACGATCAACCTCCTCTTCGTTTCGGAGCAAGTGGTTTCCTCTGCTAGTGAACGTAAGCTCCGGCAACGGTCCAGCCCAATTGCTGCATCAATTTTGGCGATGGCAACTTCTGACGCAACAACCTGACCTGGTCTCGGAAGATCTTTCGTTCAATGACGTCCTTCTTTAAACATCGTTGTCCAGTTCTTCACTGTTGTCTTCGACACACTTTTGTCACCATACACTACCTGCATTCTGAGATGAATGTCAACTGGTTGACGTCCTTCAGCTGTTAGAAACCGAATCACCGCTCGCTGATTAACTCTGGACGGACTCCAAATCACACCCGCCATGTTTTCACCGGTCTGCTGATGAAACTATGAGGCGGAGGATAATGACATTTTGCAAACTTAACGGTTGGTATGTACTTTTTACATCAGAAGTGACGTCATTATGCGCATTGTACGTATGTTCACTTGTTGCAGTTTTGTCCGGTTTCATTTGAACAAGCCTCGTATACATAGATCGATTTTGACTTTGTATTGCCATATTAACGTTAAGCTTGGACTTCAAGTTGAATCTTCATTGGCTACCTCAGATGTCTAATGTACTTATTGTGTCTCCCTAGGATTCACTTTTCTGTTTCTCTATTTGTTTATTAACTGACCACGACACATATTCATAACGTCACATTGGTTCTACATAACATTACAAGACTTGCTCTCTCTTTATCTTTCTCTGTTCCTCTATCACTATCTCTGTTTCTGCTACTCTATCGCTTTCTACTCTCACTTTCTATGTCTTTTTTGCTATCTTTTTCTATCTTTTTCTCTTCTCTCTCTCTTTCATCCTCCTTCTCTATTTCTTTTTTTCACTTTTTGTATTCTTTACTCTCACTTTTCAACTCTATCTTTATCTCGCTTGCTCTTATTTTCTCTCTTTCTCTCCTACTCTTGCTTTATATCTTTCTCCGTCTCTCTCTCTTTCTTTTTTACTCTTCCTTTCTCTCGCCAACTACTCTCACTTTCTCCCCATCTTTCTGTTCTACTCTTGCTTTATATATATTTATCTCTCTCTTTCTTTCTTTCTTTCTCTCTTTCTTTCTTTCTTTCTTTCTTTCTTTCTTTCTTTCTTTCTTTCTTTCTTTCCTTCTTACTTTCTTTCTTACTCTTGCTTTATATCTATATGTTTCTTTCTCTCTCCCTCTTTCTCTCTCTCTCTCTCTCTCTCTCTCTCTCTCTTTCTATCTTACTCTCGCTTTACATATATATATATATATATATATATATATATATATCTTTCTCTCTCTCTTTCTCCTACTATATCTCTCAATCTCTCTCTCTCTCTCTCTCGTAATTGTATTCTCAAATAAGTATTTACCATATGTTTTCAGATCTCTGGAAGCCAGTATTAGTTAGACCCATTCTGTTAATTTTGGTGTTTAAACTGACCAAATCGATTAGCCCCAGAAATCGAAACTGTGCTGTCTATTTAAACATCTTTCTACCTACTTTGACTTATATGACCACTGTTAGCTCTGTTGTGACCATCTGCCGACCTACTTTGACTTATACGACCACTGTTGGCTCTGTTGTGACCATCTGCGGACCTACTTTGACTTATTTGACCACTGTTGACTCTGTTGTGACCATCTGCGGACCTACTTTGACTTATATGACCACCGTTGACTCTGTTGTGACCATTTGCCGACTTACTTTGACTTATATGACCACTGTTGACTCTGTTGTGACCATCTGCCGACCTACTTTGACTTATATGACCACTGTTGGCTCTGGTGTGACCATCTGCCGACCTACTTTGACTTATATGACCACTGTTGACTCTGTTGTGACGATCTGCCGACCTACTTTGACTTATATGACCACTGTTGGCTCTGTTGTGACCATCTTAAGACCTACTGTGACTTATATGACTACTGTTGACTCTGTTGTGACCATCTGCCGACCTACTTTGACTTATATGACCACTGTTGACTATGTTGTGACCATCTGCCGACCTACTTTGACTTCTATGACCGCTGTTGACTCTGTTGTGACCATCTGCCCATCTACTGTGACTTCTATGACCGCTGTTGACTCTGTTGTGACCATCTGACGACCTACTTTGACTTATATGACCACTGTTGACTCTGTTGTGACCATCTGCCGACCTACTTTGACTTATATGACCACTGTTGACTCTGTTGTGACCATTTGCCGACTTACTTTAACTTATATGACCACTGTTGACTCTGTTTTGACCATCTGCCGACCTACTTTGACTTATATGACCACTGTTGACTCTGGTGTGACCATCTGCCGATCTACTTTGACTTATATGACCACTGTTGACTCTGTTTTGACGATCTGCCGACCTACTTTGACTTATATGACTACTTTTGGCTCTGTTGTGACCATCTGGCGACCTACTGTGACTTATATGACTACTGTTGACTCTGTTGTGACCATCTGCCGACCTACTTTGACTTATATGACCGCTGTTGACTCTGTTGTGACCATCTGCTGACCTACTTTGACTTATATGACCACTGTTGGCTCTGTTGTGACCATCTGCCGACCTACTTTGACTTATATGACCACTTTTGGCTTTGTTGTGACCATCTGCCGACCTACTTTGACTTATATGACCACTGTTGGCTCTGTTGTGACCATCTGCCGACCTACTTTGACTTATATGACCACTGTTGGCTCTGTTGTGACCATCTGCCGACCTACTTTGACTTCTATGACCACTTTTGGCTCTGTTGTGACTATTTGCCGACCTACTTTGACTTATATGACCACTGTTGGCTCTGTTGTGACCATTTGCCAACCTACTTTGACTTATATGACCACTGTTGGCTCTGTTGTGACCATCTGCCGACCTACTTTGACTTATACGACCACTGTTGGCTCTGTTGTGACCATCTGCGGACCTACTTTGACTTATATGACCAATGTTGACTCTGTTGTGACCATCTGCCGACCTACTTTGACTTATATGACCACTGTTGACTCTGTTGTGACCATTTGTCGACTTACTTTGACTTATATGACCACTGTTGACTCTGTTGTGACCATCTGCCGACCTACTTTGACTTATATGACCACTGTTGGCTCTGGTGTGACCATCTGCCGACCTACTTTGACTTATATGACCACTGTTGACTCTGTTGTGACGATCTGCCGACCTACTTTGACTTATATGACCACTGTTGGCTTTGTTGTGACCATCTGCCGACCTACTTTGACTTCTATGACCACTTTTGGCTCTGTTGTGACCATCTGCCGACCTACTTTGACTTATATGACCACTGTTGGCTCTGTTGTGACCATCTGCCGACCTACTTTGACTTATATGACCGCTGTTGGCTCTGTTGTGACCATCTGCCGACCTACTTTGACTTATATGACCACTGTTGACTCTGTTGTGACCAATTGCCGACTTACTTTGACTTATATGACCACTGTTGACTCTGTTGTGACCATCTGCCGACCTACTTTGACTTATATGACCACTGTTGGCTCTGGTGTGACCATCTGCCGACCTACTTTGACTTATATGACCACTGTTGACTCTGTTGTGACGATCTGCCGACCTACTTTGACTTATATGACCACTGTTGGCTTTGTTGTGACCATCTGCCGACCTACTTTGACTTCTATGACCACTTTTGGCTCTGTTGTGACCATCTGCCGACCTACTTTGACTTATATGACCACTGTTGGCTCTGTTGTGACCATCTGCCGACCTACTTTGACTTATATGACCGCTGTTGGCTCTGTTGTGACCATCTGCCGACCTACTTTGACTTATATGACCACTGTTGGCTCTGTTGTGACCATCTGCCAACCTACTTTGACTTATATGACCACTGTTGGCTCTGTTGTGACCATCTGCCGACCTACTTTGACTTATATGACCACTGTTGGCTCTGTTGTGACCATCTGCCGACCTACTTTGACTTATACGACCACTGTTGGCTCTGTTGTGACCATCTGCGGACCTACTTTGACTTATATGACCACTGTTGACTCTGTTGTGACCATTTGCCGACTTACTTTGACTTATATGACCACTGTTGACTCTGTTGTGACCATCTGCCGACCTACTTTGACTTATATGACCACTGTTGGCTCTGGTGTGACCATCTGCCGACCTACTTTGACTTATATGACCACTGTTGACTCTGTTGTGACGATCTGCCGACCTACTTTGACTTATATGACCACTGTTGGCTTTGTTGTGACCATCTGCCGACCTACTTTGACTTCTATGACCACTTTTGGCTCTGTTGTGACCATCTGCCGACCTACTTTGACTTATATGACCACTGTTGGCTCTGTTGTGACCATCTGCCGACCTACTTTGACTTATATGACCGCTGTTGGCTCTGTTGTGACCATCTGCCGACCTCATTTGACTTATATGACCACTGTTGGCAGTGTTGTGACCATCTGCCGACCTAATTTGACTTATATGACCACTGTTGACTCTGTTGTGACCATCTGCCGACCTACTTTGACTTATATGACCACTGTTGGCTCTGTTGTGACCATCTGCCGACCTACTTTGACTTATATGACCGCTGTTGGCTCTGTTGTGACCATCTGCCGACCTACTTTGACTTATATGACCACTGTTGGCTCTGTTGTGACCATCTGCCAACCTACTTTGACTTATATGACCACTGTTGGCTCTGTTGTGACCATCTGCCGACCTACTTTGACTTATATGACCACTGTTGGCCCTGTTGTGACCATCTGCCGACCTACTTTGACTTATACGACCACTGTTGGCTCTGTTGTGACCATCTGCGGACCTACTTTGACTTATATGACCACTGTTGACTCTGTTGTGACCATCTGCCGACCTACTTTGACTTATATGACCACTGTTGACTCTGTTGTGACCATTTGCCGACTTACTTTGACTTATATGACCACTGTTGACTCTGTTGTGACCATCTGCCGACCTACTTTGACTTATATGACCACTGTTGGCTCTGGTGTGACCATCTGCCGACCTACTTTGACTTATATGACCACTGTTGACTCTGTTGTGACGATCTGCCGACCTACTTTGACTTATATGACCACTGTTGGCTTTGTTGTGACCATCTGCCGACCTACTTTGACTTCTATGACCACTTTTGGCTCTGTTGTGACCATCTGCCGACCTACTTTGACTTATATGACCACTGTTGGCTCTGTTGTGACCATCTGCCGACCTACTTTGACTTATATGACCGCTGTTGGCTCTGTTGTGACCATCTGCCGACCTCATTTGACTTATATGACCACTGTTGGCAGTGTTGTGACCATCTGCCGACCTAATTTGACTTATATGACCACTGTTGACTCTGTTGTGACCATCTGCCGACCTACTTTGACTTATATGACCACTGTTGGCTCTGTTGTGACCATCTGCCGACCTACTTTGACTTCTATGACCACTTTTGGCTCTGTTGTGACCATCTGCGGACCTACTTTGACTTATATGACCACTGTTGACTCTGTTGTGACCATCTGCCGACCTACTTTGACTTATATGACCACTGTTGACTCTGTTGTGACCATTTGCCGACTTACTTTGACTTATATGACCACTGTTGACTCTGGTGTGACCATCTGCAGACCTACTTTGACTTATATGACCACTGTTGACTCTGATGTGACCATCTGCCGACCTACTTTGACTTATATGACCACTGTTGACTCTGTTGTGACGATCTGCCGACCTAATTTGACGTATATGACCACTGTTGGCTCTGTTGTGACCATCTGGCGACCTACTGTGACTTATATGACCACTGTTGACTCTGTTGTGACCATCTGCCGACCTACTTTGACTTCTATGACCGCTGTTGACTCTGTTGTGACCATCTGCCCACCTACTTTGACTTCTATGATCGCTGTTTACGCTGTTTTTGTGGGAAACATAACGAATTTTGCTGTTTTTATTGAGAGGGGATAGCTGTCAAGAGAGACAGTGATAACTAGCCCAAGGATAACCCACGTAAATTCGTGGCCTCACAGGAGTTAGTATGAAGTGAATCGTCGGCCATGGGTCGTAGGAAAGGCGTGTAATGAGACCGCTAAGGAAAATTGACCTGAACTGTTCGTGTGTAACAATGAAGGTTCGTGTCCTTAGAGGAAGGCACGGGATCAGGGCGAGGTATGTTGACCTCAATGAGTAAGGAGAATTCCTTAAAGTGTTTCTGTTTTGATGAGTTAAAGGTCCCGCTGGGACAGATTTGGGTGTATTTGATTGTAAAACGATGTAAAAGTGGTGGCTTGTGTTGTAAAAACGACCAGCCACAGTGTTTTTCTTCTGCTTGTTTAGATTGCGTATGTATTACAAAAAGTTTATATGTATCAAATGACATGTCTTTTATGCATGTACGATGTGAGTGAAGTTGTAAACAGGAGTGGTGTTTCCATTATGAATAGTGGAGACGAAAATTGTGTGATAGTGTTTTCTTTTCAAGGCAGGTACAATTTGAGTGGAGTTGTAAACAGGAGTAGAGTTTACATTTTGGATAGTGGAGACGAAAATGGTGGTCATTTGCCAGATGAAAAAAAAATTACCATCCATGTTTCGGTCTGTAGTTTAGGGAGGTAATGTAACAGTTCCCACCGGAGCAAGGGGAGTTTAGGACAGGGGTGAGGTAGTTTGGGATGCCTGAACATGTTAAAGCTTAAAGCTATCTGAATGCGTCTCAAGGTCACTTACCGTCTCAACAAAGGAGAACAGAGTTGGGGTAAGGAATGTGAACAGGTGGAAACTGACCTCTGGCCTGCCGATTTTGGTAGGGGGAGATTGATTGACAGACAAAATTGGCAGCGGGGCTTGCTGCGAGAGGATGAGTGACAGGTGTGCAAAGTGTGTCGTTCCAATGGGACTGAATGTGGCCATCACCTGAAATCCATTGGTCGAGCTCGGACTTTGCTTGAGTGTATACAACTCGAGAGGAAGTTGGCTCAGGAGCCTGGATGGAGAGAGGCTGGAGAGAGAGGCTGTATGGAGGAGAGGCTGAATGAGAGAGAGAGAGAGAGAGAGACCGAAGGTAGATAGTATGTTTAACTCACCGACTTAGGTAGAGGAGCGATTGATAGACTGTTGGACGAATGTTTAGTATGAACAGGATCGTTCAAATAGGTGTGTGAGTTTTGCATTAATAGATAATCTGAACGTGTGTTTGTAAGCAAGGACACATTGTGAACGAGTTATGTCGAGATCGCCCGCCTGAGGGGATTTTCAGTGAGGAAGAGTATTTGATAAAGAGTGTTAAGGACGCAATTAAGGCGATGTGTGTGTGATGTAATTGCAAGGCAATAGAACTGGGTTTTTAGTTAGTTGGGAATTCCATCAATAGCTAATGCTTACAATTCCCGTTTTAGTAATATGTATATTAACATATATATAATAATAGAATTCTTAGTTAAGATATGTATTATATTGTGTTTGTAATTTCTCTACTCATTCTATGATATGAGTAGGATATAATAAATATGCCACCTGCTGTGTGATTATGTCATTCACTGAGAATGGTCATGATGATGTGGATGAGTGTGAGAATGTTCTAAGTTAGAATAACGGCCAGGGCAAGCAGTGGGGTTTGCTACCTGTGTTTTATTGTGGTCAATCGTTTCTGTACATCATGTTCATTGTTAGCTATTAACGTTGCCACAATACACTGTCGTGGAAGCCTTAATGAAGACGTTGCTGTCGGGGATGAAGTGTTGTGAACGTCATGCTACTTTTAAGAATTGGGGGGACAGTTCTCTTCCTTTATGTTTTTCCTTCCTAACACTAAACCAGGTAACCGTTTACAGCTGAGTATATCGATAACGGGGACTGATCCCGATACATTGGTCGTGAGAAATAAGGGGTTCAACACTCTGCCATCCATACTCTCTGTTGCAATACCTTCTTCATATTTCTCAAAACCTAGCAAGTCGTTGGTGGAAGACATTGAACTGAATTATGAATCGCACCGTTTCCAGCGCGGTCTATCTATCGCCACTATCTCTATGGCTCACCAACAAATTGAGCAATTCTGAAAGCTGATAGATCACCCAATGTACCAGGCAGTAAATGGAATTGGAAAGAAAAGACTAAAACGGATCAACTTTGTGGCATCACTTACAGAGAAGAAGGGAACAGATTACATAAACGGCTCCGTACAAATACACTCCATGCACACTACACATATACTCCCCACGTGGATGAAAGAGCGCTTCATAGAACTGATAGATAGCGTGGAAAGCATTGGGATCCACAACAGCCAGACAGAAACAGAAAGAAAAATAACTGAAAAATACATAGGGAAACGCTACCAAAGAATCAGATAGCCCCAGGTGTGTACAGATGTGACAATAACGAACGCAACAGAGAATGAAGGTGGTTCATTCTTTATCAACCTAAATACAACACAAGAGCAAAGTTATTAGTGGCAACCGTAACATTTGCCAAGTAAATTCAGATCGAGATAGAGACATTGAAAACTGCAGCAGAAGTACTTATGAGGAATGAAAACACAGAGAGAAACAAGTGGTACTATTCACAAAATATATGTGGCGATAGCGCTTGGACGCCTTAAAAAAACCCAGATATAAAAGAACTGCGAGTTATTCTTCAAACTGTATTACCGATTCAAGAAAGTGGTAATTCAGTGGATTCCATTGCAATATATTTGACAATCAGTTGGCTGACATACTGGGAAGAGAAGGTAGAACCTAATATAGGCATACCTTATGAAGAGGCCAGGTGGTTTATCAGGTGAAAATACAAGAATAAGTGGTCAGCGTAGTATCCATGGCAACAACAAAATGACGTTTACAAGCTAAATAAGACCAAACATGTGGGGATTTGCAGACGCCACACTGGTCACAACAGACTGCTATACCATCTAATCAATGGATTCAAATAAGATCATACATGTGCAAGAGGTGTCCAAGATACGAGAAACAGATAGGGCACGTTTGATCTTCACCTGTTCCATTCCGAGAAACGCTCTATGGAGATACCAAAACTTATCGTGGACCATTGCTTTATTTAGAAACATTAAAATTGACGCCTAAAAGCGTACGAAGAAGAAAAAGAATATCGTTTTCTAAGTTTTTCCGTCAATCTTCTAAAACTATCTGTACAACGGTGAACTGAGATGCTAGTCCAGTCAGGCACTGACCAGGACATCGAGTCAGGCTTAATACACTGACCAGGATATCGCGTCAGGGTTAATACACTGACCAAGACCACAATTACTCTTCCATGTATCGCTCCCTCGAAACAAGCTGTTATTAAGGCAGCATGGCTGACAAGATGTGGATCGAAGTGACCTCCGTAGTAGTGAGCGCTACGCAGATGAAGCCAAGCATAGCATAACCGCCTAGAAGACCGCGGTCCACTTTCATCAGCATGCTCTGGATGTGAGTAAAGCTACTACAACTCGCCACTTAATGTCCTAATCAGAGCGCACAAAAGAGTAAACTTACTCATTGTGGACATTAAACACCACCACCACCACCACCACCACCACCAACAACAACAATAACAAAAATAAAAATTGGTACAACCCTTCTTAGGTCTTGCTCTTTTTCTTTTTTCTGTGAATGTCCCTTCAAGTACAGTATTGGATATCTAATTTGATCTTGTTACATAACAGTACTATAGCCGTATGTCTGGTTCTACAGCAGTCACTAGGTCTTGATTTCCAACATTCTGATGAATCACATTGATAGAAAATGAGTGGAGAGGGCCCAGATAACGCTGCCAAGGTGGCACCGTTAGGGAAGATGATCGCTATGAAAGTGGCTCAACATAGTATGGGGTGGATTTGGTATCAAGCGCAGAGCACGGCTGCATTGTCTAAGGAGATCATATTCACATATTTCTTGCACTCCAAACACTTCAGGCTATGGGACAAGGGACTGTGTTTTAGAACGACACCGCTCGTTCCCTCCCAGGTGGTAATGTCGTGCTGTCAATGACTTCCTTCAGCAGCATTATGTCACCAGCAAGGATCACCTGGTGTCAACACTCTTGAGCATCTTCGAGTCGTCTTGGTATGATCAGTAAGAGGTAACCATCTACCAGTTGTTGACCTCAAAAAATGGGTTGAAAACTTTGCGACAGGAGTGGCAGGCGATCACACATCACACTATCAAGAGGTGGGTTTAATCCACGAGGCAACGCCCCCTGGTTTGTATCCAGATCCCACATCACACTATCAAGAGGTGGATTTGATCCATGAGGATACGCCCCCTGGTTTGTATCCAGATCCCACATCACACTATCAAGAGGTGGATTTGATCCATGAGGATACGCCCCCTGGTTTGTATCCAGATCCCACATCACACTATCAAGAGGTGGATTTGATCCATGAGGATACGCCCCCTGGTTTGTATCCAGATCCCACATCACACTATCAATAGGTGGATTTGATCCATGAGGCAATGCGGTCTAGTTTGTATCCAGATCCCACATCACACTATCAAGAGGTGGATTTGATCCACGTGGCTTGGTTTGTATCAATGTCCGAGATGATCACACACGATACTGACTATCTATATTTAAGCAGCCGGCATGTCAGAATTTCAAAGAAAAGGGCTTGTCTGATTAAATAGCAATTGTTCGAATTTAGGTTTTATTGTTGACCTGAAACTGTCACACAATTTATGTGAAGAACAAAGTCATTAAATAAGATTGCCTTTTTGTTTTTGGATTTTTAGTTTGGTTAAATTTGATAAGTTGTAGTTCTTAGTCTGCCTGTACTTCTATAGGGAAAGATGCCCCTGCGCATGTCCCAGCTCTGGTATGAGCTGGATGTAGCCGGGAGAAAGACGTTCTGCTTAGAAGGCTCGAGCAGCTTAATACTCCGCTGCATTGGAACAATCGCTTACGGAGGGTGGTTAACCGATGTGTGAGTTCATCTTAATAGACTCAAACACTAGAGCAAATTAAACACGCAGCCTTTTAGGCGCCATCTATGCTGCTCTAAAAAAACCACCTAGCCATGGTCGGTGTTATACAATATCACACAGTTAGTTTTAATTTGATACATGGTCGTTGCATTATTTTGAGTAGTATATTTGTGATGCCCTGGATTGTTGCTTTGTTGATTTCAAATCATTTTTGTAGAGGCGGTATCAAGTTGGGTTGTTAGTGCCAAGTTCCCATTTTAGTTTCCAGCAAGTACCTTATGTCATACGCGAACCGTAGGTTCCAGACCAGGCGTTTTCCAAAGCCACAATATACCTGATAGCAAAACATTATATCTTTTGTTGTTTCCTGTTTCAGCTTCTCTTCATATTTGTATAGCGTCCACACAAAAATCTTCTTTTTGTTTTTTGTAGTTTATCTACGTAGCTTACTTTCTTTTTAGTATCCGGTGTGATTATTGCACGCTTGCTTCAGAAAAAGAGAATAATATCATCCCTAATGCTGTAGATCTCAAATTTTACGGCCGTCCATCCATCGTATTTAAGATCGTCTTCCATATAAGAAGATTAATCTTCAGAACTAATTTGTTTTCCTAATCGAATTTTTTTTTATAGTCCAGCATAAAGAATCATCTAAATCTAGATTCGCTTCCTGAGTATGGAAACCCATGATTGTCATATTTTTATTTTTAGTAATTTGAAAAATTCAGAGATCGTAATAGTCAAGCCAATCATGTTGTCGGGCTCTCAGTGCTTGCTTTAGATGATACATAAAGAATCGCGTGGCATGAGCACGACTGGATTGGGGTCTTAAAGGTCTTAAACTTTCCGGGCTTTCGTAGATCTATTCTCCTGCCATGCTAGGGTTAACGGCAATGAAAGATTTAAAAGCAGACATTGAGGACTCAAACCTTAATGAAATTGTGTCTGGATCTGATGTCCTGGTCTTGCTGGGTTCATGGCAAGGAAAGAGCTGACAACTTTGCTTTGAAAGCCCCCATAGTTGAGGACAAAGATTTAGTCTGGGCAGAAATAATATCAATCAATAACCATCAGTATAATAATGACAGTGCAATCGATAAATCAGTAATCAATCGTTGGTTGAGCAATCAGTTGCACTTGAAAGAACAGGACACAACTGTATACAACAAGGACGCTTCAGGGAACGAACAAAATCTATGCCATTGACTAAACGCTGATAGGCAAAATGAGCCTATTGATTTGTCTGCACCACAATAATGTCAGATCCTCATAATCTATTTCTTTAAAAAAAATTCATTTCTAGACAAACGAGATTTCATAATTGCTTCTTCTGTATTTCCGATCAAATCATGGCCGCCAGTGGCAAAGCTATAGCAGGGGAAGAAACTATTTTTGTTTTTGCTGGGGTAACAAATAACAGAAAGATTGCCCCTTGTTGAATCAATAGTTTTATTTTGTGTCAGGGTTGGTTACAGTGGTTCAAAGGCTAGGGGTCTTTGGACCCCTGAGAGGAGGCTTTCAACACGGTCAGATAGGGTTCAAAATAAAGTCCGAATTGGTTCTCTATCATACCTGAGGGGATTATCTATAAGGTCAATTGTGGTCTTACACAAGAACAGAGAAAGTCGTAGGCAAGGACAAAGGAAGTCGTAGGCAAGGACAGAGAAGGTCGTCACCGAAGTCAGAGAAGGTTGTCGCCAAGGTCAGAGAAGGTTGTCGCCAAGGTCAGACACGATTGTCGCAAAGGTTAGAGAAGGTTGTCGCCAAAGCCAGAGAAGTTTTCTAGGGCAAAGACTAAAGCAAGGACTGATGATTTGGAGAGGAAGAGGATGTTGGACAAGGACTAACTATAGTAGCTGCGAAGTTATCTAATAGCGTCATAGAGATTGTTATAGAAATCACAACTCTCTTGTTCGTCTTTATCTAATGCTAGTTGAACAAAGATCTAATGCTAGTTAAACAAAGATCTAATGCTAGTTGAACAAAGCTAAGAACTGGAGCGGCGACTGTGTAACCTTCTCATATAGAATAGGTACTGCGTGCATAGATGTATACTTCTGTGTCGTCCTTCCAAGTGGTCGAGATTTATTGGTCTCGTTTCGTATATATAGAAGGAACATTGTGGGTGTACATGGTGACGTCTCCAGAGTCAAAGTCTTACGATAGCTAGTAGTCCTAGAATTTCAATAGCCCCCTCAATATACATCGGACAGACTTGCAGGGATAGACTAGAGGGGACTTGCAGACCACCACAGTATCTAGATAAAGATCACCGTTTTATGAAGAGGAAAACACCAACAGCTGGTGCAGCTTTACGACGGTAATCTTACACAAGAATGGAGATAAAGAAGACCTATTGAAAATTGTCGTGCGATTACTTTTTTCTCAACCATTTACAAGCTGTTCATTTTGACTAGAGTTCGTTCCATCCTAGATAGTCCGCAACTAATTGGATACGCTGGCTTTCGGCGTTCTTTCAGCACATTGGACCATTTCTCAACTTGCTGTCGCATTATCGAGGTGGCCCGAGAATCCTAGACCCATTGATCTTCACCTTCATCGATTACATTGGGATCTAGACGCTGAGCAGTTCATGATCGAAGATGGAAGGCTAACCCTTTCAGGGATTCGTAGCAGGAGTATGAAAACGAACGACGAAAAAGAAAAATCGATTACAAATATGCATTTTGTTTCTATAGAACAACAATTTGTCAAGCAGTTGCTAATGAAACAAAGTGGCGATCCTGAGTACATCAAAGTTCTTGCCAATTACCTCACTTCCACCTTCCATCCAATTCCAACTCCCAGTTGTGGTTCCAATACATGAACAGATCTTCCAGGAACATCGTATCTCACCGAACCTCTTCTCCGAGTGCTTGGAATCGCTCATCAGTTCTGCTTAGAATCGCTCATCAGTTCTGCTTGGAATCGCTCATCAGTTCTGCTTGGAATCGGTCATCAGTTCTGCTTAGAATCGCTCATCAGTTCTGCTTGGAATCGATCGTCAGTTCTGCTTGGAATCGGTCATCAGTTCTGCTTGGAATCGGTCGTCAATTGTGCTTGGAATCGGTTATCAGTTCCTGCGACTCTGAGGACTTAATCAACATTGATGTTAGACTCTTCAGTTTTCTTCGATCCTCTGACGTTATGGTGCTGATGAAAGGGTCAGTCGAGGAAGCCAACCATATGTTAAAGGTGCTAAACAAACAGGAAAAAGAGCATGGCTGGAAATGAATATCTCCAAGATCAAAATCACGAGAAACTGTTTCGCCAATTGTGACCCCGTCATTCTGGATCTGAAAAAAACCTTAAATGACGTAGATGAATTCTACTATCTTGGAGGCCTTCTCAACACGCAGAATACGTTAGAATCAGAACTACGAAGGCTTTGCCACACGAACTGAGCAGCTTTCTCGTCCATACAGACAGTCCTGGAAGGTTGCCAGACTAATATCCTACCCACTTCTCTCCTCAACCCCACAGCGCTTCCTGTAATGGGCTCTGAGGCTGAAATATTGACCATTGCAAAAAAAAATGGTGAACAATCTGGGAGTGACCCATACCTCTCTTGAGATACACATGATCCGTCTTACTCTCTGCAACTGGCGCATGCATATCCTCCACAATTCCGACATACGGCAATTATTAATGGCGAACAATGCAGTCGTTCGTTCAAAGAAGGTAAAACATCGGTGGGCAGGCCACACACTTAGAGGAAAACATGAACACTGCAGCACGTCGCCAACATTCTAGCACACTTAACTACAAGATCGACGATACGTTTAAAGCAAAGCTTATTACCAGCTAGGCCATCATAGCGCGTAGGAACAGAGATAGATAGGGACTATGTTGGAACCCACGGCTGATACACGGAAAACTTTGCATGGCACCAACTAACAAGTCATACGTGCAGATACCATTACATGGTATTGGGTCGAAAGTGCGCGGTTGCTGCTTGATCTGTAACAATAACAATATATGTATTTATTAAAAATAGAAATGAAAGAGACCGTACACAAACGTATAGGAAATAATAACCGTACTGGAACCCAGAGCTGGTTGCAGCCGTTACAGAAAGAAGAGAGGTCAGGAAGAAAGTAGAAAAATCCACAAATACCATAAATAAAACATAGTCCAAAAGATGGACAGCAAAAGTAAGGTATATCACTAAATAAAGCAACCAGAGACGTGAGGAGAGCATTGTAGCAAGGTGAATCTAAAAAGTGAAGGGAATAAAGTGGGAAGGTTGAAGGGAACAAGATAAAGTCAAATCCAACACCCATAACCAGTGAAACAGGAGATGAAATAGGATCAAACACTAAGCAAGTTGAGATTTTATGTCATAGTAAATAAAGGGCAACGGAGAAAATTGCTAAATAAAACACTTTTAAAGGACTCATTTAACATCGACTCAATCAACATATCTTTACAAATCACTTCCCTCCACAAAAACTGAGCATGACGATGGCAAAAAAGAAAACACTTGGACCAGATAAAGTTAAAAACGAGATGATAAATAAATTAGAACCAAAGGCAAAAGAGGTCCTTTAATAGTTTATCAACAGAACATGGGACGAAGGACAGATGCCATCAATATCGCTATCAGCAACTATCAAACCCAAACTGAAGAAAGGGAAACAACCAGGAACAACTGGAAGCTATAGACCTGTGTCGCTCACCTCATGTTAAGGTAAAGTGGTTGAAAGAATGAACAGACTATATTGGTGGCTGGAAAGCAATAACCGTCTTGATTAAAACCAGGCAGGGTTCAAGCGTGGACACCGCAAGAACGATCTCCTCATTAGGTTTACACAGTATGTGATAGATGGATTCCAAGATGGAACAAGTGCATTAGCAGTGTTTATTGATATACAGCAGGCGTTTGGCATGGTCTACAGGTAGGGCCTTTTGATGAAAATGAGGAAAATTGGAATAGAAGGAAAGATGATCAAATGGATACAGGTTGTCCTAGCCAACAGAACCATAGATACCAACTTCGCAGGTGCAACATCAAGTAAAAGAACGTCAGAAGTACTGCCATAGGGCTCTCCTTTAAGCTATACCCTTTTCCGCATCTAAGACAAATGAACTCACTAAACATCTGCATGTGTCAAAAGGCATTGTTTGTTGATGATCTTGCCATTTGGACTATCGAGACATATCCCATGTTGGCAAAATCCTAGATCAACAGAGATACTAATAATTTCAGTATACTGCTAACTGTGGAAACAAAGATCAATTCACAAAAACCGGTAGACATGAAGAAGCAGATCTATTTAAAAACAAAATGAAGGAGGAATTACTAGTAAAAGAGGATACACCAGTTTATCTGGGAGTAACTCTGGACAGGCAGTTGAAATTGGGCAGCCGCATCTGCAATCTCACAGTTAAAGTAACCAAGCTATTAAACGTAACCAAGACAGCACAAATTGGGGAGCTGATAAACAAATTCGTCGGCAAGTATACCTTAGATAAGTACGACCAGTGATGGACTATTGTCTTCCAATTCAGATCTCTGTAAGTACAAATAGCATCTCATATATTTACCGGGTGCAGAATCAAGCTCTCAGACTAATTTTTAGGGAGGATGAGATCACCTACAGCGGCCTGCGAGATAGAGGCCAATATAAAACCGTTAGATTTCATGAAAAAGAGGGTACTGACTGAAGCGGTAGAGAGATACAAGAGGCTTAAAAAACAAATTCCAACCTTAATAGGGTACAAATAGACATTTCGAAACAATAGAGAAACTGAAGCAACTGCATCTACTGGATATAGCAGAAGAGGAAAGCCATCTTCACCATCTACCAGAAGAGAGAGAAAGGGAGAATAGGTTTTTTTGGACGACTACATTGGGAAAATCTGTGCCAGTCAGTCATTAAAACACACCTGACAGAAAAGACAGCCACAAAGAGACTACACCTGACAGAAAAGACAGCCACCAAGGAGACTACACCTGACAGAAAAGACAGCCACCAAGGAGACTACACCTGACGGAAAAGACAGCCACCAAGGAGACTACACCTGACAGAAAAGACAGCCACCAAGGAGACTACACCTGACAGAAAAGACAGCCACCAAGGAGACTACACCTGACAGAAAAGACAGCCACCAAGGAGACTACACCTGACAGAAAAGACAGCCACTAAGGAGACTACACCTGACAGAAAAGACAGCCACCAAGGAGATTACACCTGACAGAAAAGACAGCCACCAAGGAGATTACACCTGACAGAAAAGACAGCCACCAAGGAGACTACACCTGACAGAAAAGACAGCCACCAAGGAGATTACACCTGACAGAAAAGACAGCCACCAAGGAGACTACACCTGACAGAAAAGACAGCCACCAAGAAGACTACACCTGGCAGAAAAGACAGCCACCAAGGAGATTACACCTGACAGAAAAGACAGCCACCAAGGAGATTACACCTGACAGAAAAGACAGCCACCAAGGAGACTACACCTGACAGAAAAGACAGCCACCAAGGAGATTACACCTGACAGAAAAGACAGCCACCAAGGAGATTACACCTGACAGAAAAAACAGCCACCAAGGAGACTACACCTGACAGAAAAGACAGCCACCAAGGAGACTACACCTGACAGAAAAGACAGCCACAAAGAGACTACACCTGACAGAAAAGACGGCCACCAAGGAGACTACCCCTGGCAGAAAAGACAGCCACCAAGGAGACTACACCTGACGGAAAAGACAGCCACCAAGGAGATTACACCTGACAGAAAAGACAGCCACCAAGGAGATTACACCTGACAGAAAAGACAGCCACCAAGGAGACTACACCTGACAGAAAAGACAGCCGCCAAGGAGACTACACATGACAGAAAAGACAGCCACCAAGGAGACTACACCTGACAGAAAAGACAGCCACCAAGGAGATTACACCTGACAGAAAAGACAGCCACCAAGGAGATTACACCTGACAGAAAAGACAGCCACCAAGGAGACTACACTTGACAGAAAAGACAGCCACCAAGGAGATTACACCTGACAGAAAAGACAGCCACCAAGGAGATTACACCTGACAGAAAAGGTAGCCACCAAGGAGACTACACCTGACAGAAAAGACAGCCACCAAGGAGATTACACCTGACAGAAAAGACAGCCACCAAGGAGACGACACCTGACAGAAAAGACAGCCACCAAGGAGACTACACCTGACAGAAAAGACAGCCACCAAGGAGACTACACCTGACAGAAAAGACAGCCACCAAGGAGATTACACCTGACAGAAAAGACAGCCACCAAGGAGATTACACCTGACAGAAAAGATAGCCACCAAGGAGACTACACCTGACAGAAAAGACAGCCACCAAAGAGATTACACCTGACAGAAAAGACAGCCACCAAGTAGACTACACCTGACAGAAAAGACAGCCACCAAGGAGACTACACCTGACAGAAAAGACGGCCACCAAGGAGACTACACCTGACAGAAAAGACAGCCACCAAGGAGACTACACCTGACAGAAAAGACAGCCACCAAGGAGATTACACCTGACAGAAAAGACAGCCACCAAGGAGATTACACCTGACAGAAAAGATAGCCACCAAGGAGACTACACCTGACAGAAAAGACAGCCACCAAGGAGATTACACCTGACAGAAAAGACAGCCACCAAGTAGACTACATCTGACAGAAAAGACAGCCACCAAGGAGACTACACCTGACAGAAAAGACGGCCACCAAGGAGACTACACCTGACAGAAAAGACAGCCACCAAGGAGACTACACCTACTATCAGCCTTACAGAACAGACAGTCTCTAGCTACCCAGATTCGGTAGTCCTAGTCTATTCAGATGGATCAGCATTCACTTCTACCTGTTTTGCAGGGTATATTATCCTTATGAAATACCTATATGATTCCGAATGCGAGTTTTGTGATTCACGCGTGCTATCTCGTACGCGATACAAGAAAGGCATAGTGAATAAAAGTATATCCCACCGGCCGGAGCAATAAGAGGAGATTTTTAAAGTTCGTATTGCCCTTGCTAGAGCTCAGATCTGTGAATAGTTGGGAACCGTTGGTAGAGCTCAGATCTGTGAATAGTTGGGAACCGTTGGTAGAGCTCAGATCTGTGAATAGTTGGGAACCGTTGGTAGAGCTCAGATCTGTGAATAGTTGGGAACCCTTGGTAGAGTTCAGATCTGTGAATAGTTGGGAACCGTTGCTAGAGCTCAGATCTGTGAATAGTTGGGAACCGTTGGTAGAGCTCAGATCTGTGAATAGTTGGGAACCGTTGCTAGAGCTCAGATCTGTGAATAGTTGGGAACCGTTGCTAGAGCTCAGATCTGTGAATAGTTGGGAACCGTTGGTAGAGATTCTTAGGTACGGTTAAGGGTGTGTGGATGACAAATTTGTGGGGGGAAGATATTTTTTGCGGAAGTCTAGACAAGAATCATTGCTGGCGCCCGGATGCGCGTGCTCCGTGAGGGTAGGGGTTGTCAGTCCTGACGTCAGTAATAAGTTAGACTTGTGTGAAAGCGGAGGGAAATGTAATTCTTGAGCCACCACCGTCATTGGCAGGGCGTGTCTGAAATACGCGGCCCACCATGTTTTATCACGTGACCCGACGAGTGAGTAGCATTATGACACGAGGAAAGCGGCGGGTGATTATTCCTATATTTCTTCTCGTTTTCCAATCACAGGGGAAGCGCGTCATTAACGATGGACGATAGTCGCAAAAACGGACAGGTAAGACGCTCGGCTAGACTAATGGGAAGGACAAAACAGTGCGTGTTAGAAACATGCAAGTTTCAAGTAACCCCTGTTCTCAAGTGACGTCTTTTTGGAGACCGACGATAAACTTTATGAACACTATAACAACTATCGGCAGTTGAAATTCGAAAATATCACGCTGTTAGCCACTCCAGGGAAACAACTACAATTGGAAACATTATTAAGTTTCTGAACATAATAAGCAACAGAAAGTAGAATTGCAAAACGAAAATACTGCCGACAGCTTCGGTTACTTGACAGCAGGAAAACATCTGCCTGTTTATTACCACAATTCCAAATTCCCTACACATGTGCAAAGCCTTGAATTAGACTGTATTATTCTGCCGAAGACGTATGTGTCGGACCGAAAGGTGCATATATCGCAGTCAAGCTGTAAACTACCGACACAACGCATTCCGTTCTCTGGCCACTTACTAAGCTCTGTTCAGGACTTGGTAGCGGGAGAATGGGAACGAACACAGGAGAAGAAGGGGGAGACATAATTATATCATAGAGGGGTTACATCCGGCTGATAGTGGTCAGTTACGACATTCTCTCAGTGTGTCAGTGATCCAATTATGATTTTCTTACATACATAATGGCGTTTACTCTACATGGTTTAAAGGTAAAGGTTTGTCACATAATAGTTACACTACTGTCCGGCAATGAAGTTGTTAGAGACTTCAGTATACTAATACACAGCTTGTATGGGTTCATGTGAGGTGAATAGGGTGGCTAGGACCAGGTCAGGTGAGTAGGGTGGCTAGGACCCGGTCAGGTGAGTAGGGTGGCTGGGTCAGATCAGGTGAGTAGGGTGGCTGGGTCAGGTCAGGTGAGTAGGGTGGCTGGGGTCAGGTGAGTAGGGTGGCTGGATCAGGTCAGGTGAGTAGGGTGGCTGGGTCAGGTCAGGTGAGTAGGGTGGCTGGGACCAGGTCAGGTGAGTAGGGTGGCTGGGTCAGGTCAGGTGAGTAGGGTGGCTGGGTCAGGTCAGGTGAGTAGGGTGGCTGGGACCAGGTCAGGTGAGTAGGGTGGGTGGGACCAGGTCAGGTAAGTAGGGTGGCTAGGACCAGGTCAGGTGAGTAACGTGACTTGGGAAGCACAGCTGTTTTCATTAACAAAATTTCAGAGCGAGCAGTGATGTGTGGACTAGTGCTCTGTTGTGGTTCAGTCTTGGAACAAAGTTCACGCTGATCAACGACGTATTTGTAATTTCTCTGTTACAATGTTACGATCCTAGGAAGACGTTGCATTCCTCTGTTACAATGTCATGGCACGATCCTAGGTACATCCCGAATTATCTGACGCTGATTTGAGCTCATCATCTCCCGAACTAGATAATATGGGCGTTGTCAGTTGACATTATGGGTCGTCCCTAACTCGATTTGCAATCGTTTGACTGACAACGATCCTTAAATCGTTTAAGCCATTCGTAAACACGCGAACTTTTTCCCATAAACATGTTTTAACATTTCAAGAATCTCCCTTAAAGTTTGAAGTAAAACTTGATTTTGATTCATCACTCACGATATTCATACATCTAAAGAAACATAAAGCACAACCTGCACGCACGTGAATCAGCTACAAGGCGATAAACAATTGTAACAAGAACATTCTGGAAACATGCTAATTAAGAATGTTGTTCTTGGGTAACCCCACTGCCTGAAAGTTGCTATGATAACGCATTGACGGACAAGTTCAACAGTTCTAGAAATTTGTAAACAGACCATGTACATTAAATGTGACAGTGTCTGTGTCGCTCTCTTTCACACGCATACACAAACAGTCATGTTCTCGTTTTTGTGGCTCTCTTTCACACACATACACAAACAGTCATGTTCTCGTTTTTGTGGCTCTCTTTCACACACATACACAAACAGTCATGTTCTCGTTTTTGTGGCTCTCTTTCACACACATACACAAACAGTCATGTTCTCGTTTTTGTGGCTCTCTTTCACACGCATACACAAACAGTCATGTTCTCGTTTTTGTGGCTCTCTTTCACACACATACACAAACAGTCATGTTCTCGTTTTTGTGGCTCTCTTTCACACGCATACACAAACAGTCATGTTCTCGTTTTTGTGGCTCTCTTTCACACGCATACACAAACAGTCATGTTCTCGTTTTTGTGGCTCTCTTTCACACACGTACACAAACAGTCATGTTCTCGTTTTTGTGGCTCTCTTTCACGCATACACAAACAGTCATGTTCTTGTCTTTATCACACTCATGGTTGCCTACCGTTCAGTCGTTAGATCGCCATTTTTTCAACAACAAATAATCGAAGCCGCGTTTATTCTGCTGAGCTCAGCGGTGCATACATGACAACACCCAGTACGAGAATAGAGATGAAAGAGTTACTTGATGTGGCCATCCGAAACTTCATTAATCAGGGCATATATTGCTTGGGCGTCTCAATGCAGTACTTGAAAGGTTCAGTAGTGATCACTACGGCATGAGTCCATAGCAGACATAGAGGCTTCACACAACCTGTGAGAAGTGTAGTGTAGATCTAAGTTCTCCATAGTGATGATCCACGGATGGTACCGGTCGGCGCTTCCTTCTTCGCTGGTCTGCACAAGGCGGCAAGACACGTAACAAAATTGATGTCTTCTGACTTGGTTGTCGACTGCGAATGATCTTAAAACGACATGATTCTCTCTCTCTCTCTCTCTCTCTCTCTCTCTCTCTCTCTCTCTCTCTCTCTCTTTCTCGATAAAACATCCTATCCGGCATATTGCTTCATATAAATACGGATGGAACTCTGTCGACATTTCTGGCTAAGCAAAATTTAAACAGATTCTAATAGAACTGTTAACGGTAGCATACGATTGGCTTAGCATAATTTAAACAAATTCAGAATACAAATACTAACGGTGGCATACAATTCACTGAGCATCATTTATACATATTCAAATACAAGTTTAGGATGGTCAAATATGGCAACAAACAATCAATTTGACGTCATTACATGTTGCAATAGATAAATACATGTATGTCAGTCACATCGAAACGACTCTGAGGACAGCAATAGGATCTCTAAGGCCAGTGCTGCCCTTGGGGAAGAAAGGTGGGGGGGGGGGAGGGAGGAAGAGCTGTACAACAGCATGTGGAATAGGAAGGGTCATAACCTTAATAGGAAACCAAAAGTCTGGCCGAATCGCAGTGTTCACCACCCACCTATATGCTCGTGAGAAATGAATTGTGTACAGCAGAGACGCTAGAAAAATAAGCCCTATCCATACAAGCTGCCACGGTAGATTGTTAAAAATACAGTTGCAGGATAGGATAGACACAGAAATCCAGAGGAAGTTCAACATGTCGAGCATCTACATACTGTTGCAGAACATTCAGATCAAGTGGGCCGGCCATGTCATGCGCATGCCAGCCAACCACACTACCAAACAACGAAGGTATGACGAGCTCAAAGAAGGCCTTCGTCTGGTCGGTGGGCAAAAATTTCTGACTATCAAATTCACTTCGTATGTTTCTGTTTTCTTCCTAACAGATACTGAAAGTATGTTTCTGTTTTCTTCCTAACAAATTCTCAACGTATGTATCTGTTTTGTTCCTAACAAATCCTGCACGCATGTTTCTGTTTTCTTCCTAACAGATACTGAATGTATGTTTCTGTTTTCTTCCTAACAAATTAATTCTCCCCATATGTTTCTGCTCTCTTCCTAACAAATCGTCCATGTATGTATCTGTTTTCTTCCTAACAAATTCGCTTCGTATGTTTCTGTTTTCTGCCCAACACATTCTCCCCATATGTTTTTGTATTATTCCTAACAAATTCTTCCCATATGTTTCTGTGTTCTTCCTAAGAAATTCTCTCCGTACGTTTCTGAATTCTTCCTAACACATTTTATCCGTATGTTTCTGTTTTCTGCTTAACAAATCTTCCTTGAGTGTTGTTTTCTGGCTATATAACCATTCAACTCATTTTTGTGTTTTCTGTAGTTTATTCTCTGTATTGCTGCCTTCAATACCTCAGTTGCGTCTTGTCTATTTACCTCATTAAGCTTATTCATTTCACCATTGTAATTTTTTTCTTTACCTATTTCGCTACGATTTCTAACCAACATGCGAGTCGGGCATCCCTATTTATTTGCATTACAACCTTTGTCTATCCCCATATATCCTCTAACCCAGATATCATAATCGTCACTCCCTTCTAAGCTGACACTGGTGCTTCCAAATGTCTATATCTTGAAGAGGTGGTAGACCAAACGTAGTCTGGCTGTCATGCACAGCAAGACTTTCCTTAACCTCTAGAGTTTTCAGGCTGCTTGATCTGACCTCTTGTCTATTTATGATATTTCGCCGACCGTTTGATGTTGGTTCTGGATTACAAGCGCTTGGTAAAGTCGCAAAGTGGTGTACCGTACATATATTTTAGTGACGTTCCTGGACGTAGTAGTGTGAAATGAAGATGGTGATGATGTCAAGTGACATCTCCGCATCGTAATTTGGCTACATTGGATCTATAGCATGTTTTGTTTCTTGCCTAGTTTCTACGCAACGACAAACTATTATTAGTCCATCGCTTGATGTTGCTCTCCAATTTATAGCGCTGCCTTCCTGATGCCCGCGTGCCTTTAACTTTTCACTCAGTTTTGTTTTCAATAGTAAATATCTCTACATGTACAAACTATTTGTTCTGTCGAATGTGTATGTCTTTCAGTATTTTTAATCCAATTCACGACTTCATGATAAATTTGCTTTTCTTTCACCGAAATACAACTCGTTCTTCTGCAAATCAACATTTCAATGGCCGCTGTTTTGTCCTCCAACGGTTTGCTGAATGTCCACATTTTCGTGCCGTACAGAGTAATGATGGATATGGATATATTTAGACATAGATACATGCATGCATATATATATATATATATATATATATATATATATATATATATATATATATATATATATATATATATATATATATATATATATATATATACCACACAATGACCTCATTTTTAGTTTATTTGTTATTTGCCTACCATCTTTTCTTGAAATCTTTCCGTCAGTTGTTCGTGCTGGACACTATAAAATACTGTTCTTGGAGGCACTCCGTCAGTTGCTCATGCTGGACACTGCCAAATACTTTTCTTGGAGGCACTCCGTCAGTTGCTGATGCTGGACACTGCCAAATACTTTTCTTGGAGGCACTCCGTCAGTTGCTCAAGCTGGACACTGTCAAATACTTTGCTATAGTCTAGGAAAAGACAACTCATTGCAACGATCAGAACAAAGGCAGTTATCCTTCTTGTTATAAGAAAAGGCGGCTTGCAGCACGTTGTGACAACGGGAGATATAGCAGGACAGAGAGACAGAGGAAAGTCGAGAGAGAAGATTCTGAGCAATGTGAGAGAGCGACACGTGATAGAAGTGGATGGAGGTATATGATCGCCAATATTAATTTACGATACTCAATAAAGTTGTTGGCAATTTCTTTAGATTATGCAGCAATTTGCAACGTTGTGATATTGACAATGGAGCAGACACCAGGTATCACATGCACATACGCAGCTCAATTACCAAATTCCGATCGTGCTCACAGAGTGTACAATCAAAGAACAGCGTGCCGATGTGCGTTTCTTTTAGGTGGCGAAAGAACTTTCTCCATCATATATTCATGCGGAAATGATTCTTGTTTGTAGTGAGATGTGTTTGTTGTGTAAAGCAGTAAATAGTTAGATCGATACATCTTTCTCAATGGTTCCCAATAATTGCTGATGAAGACCAGTTTGGTCGGGCTTTTCAGATTGTAACAAAAAGATTTGCGCGGTCGATGGAAGAGATAATTCGAGCTGACATATCAGTAACGATGGACAGTGTAGCAACTCCAATAGGATGTTCGCATAGTTTAGCCTACAGCACATGTTTGTTGATAGATGTTATCTTTAGAAATAAGGCAAAGTGTATGTGTAATAATAAACGAATTTCAAGTTCATAGGCGATATTGTTTTTTTTTTAAAATAGCTGTATTAGACCATATTACTGACTTTTCTTTTCATTGTGTGCATGTGTGTGTGTGTGTGTGTGCATGTGTGTATATATATATATATAAAGTGAGTATCAATTCCTCTCATACAATCAACAGACTTGTATATTGTCTGCTGACCATATGTCGATCGGTTTCTTTCTCTCTCTCTCTCTCTATTCCTTTCCTTCTCTATTTGTCTCTTCACCTTCTCTGTTTTTTCTTTCATTATCTTTCTCTCTACCATCTCTTTCTCACTCTTTCTTTTGACTCACGTTCTCACTTACTCTCTTTCAAGTTCTCCCTCAATGTTCCATTTTCTCCTTCCCCCCTCCTCCAATTCCATTGCTTTCTCTCTCTTCCCTTCTCTTGCGATCTATTCTATTCGTCTTTCTCTCTATCTCATTTTCTCCATCTCTCTTGTTCTCCCTTTCTTTCAGTCTCTCGTTCTTTCTCTCCCTATGTGTCTCTGCCTATGTCCCAAAGGTATATTTAATGTTCAATTCAAACATGAATTTCTCCGGTTTTTCCTTTCATTTATATTCACCAAATAGTCCTGGTCTAGCCAAGAATTGCTTAAACAGAATCAGATAGCGCAGCAAAACGATGCACGTTAGAAATAATTCCAAGAAATCGTTGGCTGTACAAATCATGGAATAGCAGGAAGAAAAACGATTTGTTGAGAACTACATGACACTCCGTCCGATTATTTGATTATGATGTTTTCTCTCGTGCGCTTATTAATCTGCGCATATATTACCAGGTCGGCCATCTTACAAGCTTCAGTTTTGTGGTCTCGTTTATTTTGTAAATTGAAAGTGCTGGTTTCCGGTGTTGCGCCGAACTGAATGCCTAACCCTTTCGTCCGGCCTTTTGTGCTATTCCAATTGGTTCCACTGCCTGAAATGGATTCATGTTACTATTTCCACAGCATGTCGTCAATAGTGGACCATATTTGGATAAGTTTAATGCACCATTTTTATCATTATGCTGTATTTTTCGCTACCATCGAATCAAATATATACGTTGCCTCCTTCTATTAATAAAGATTCTAGTCAAAATCGTTCCGTCACCTTGTATTCACATCTCAATCGGGTTTCGTAATATCAATATTAGAAATGGATTTGTGATTTCTTATGTTAAATTTCATGTTGCCTAACTCTCCGAATTATGAATTCCCGCCGTATCTTCTTGTCTACGTCATTGAATGTTGTGCGTCACTGTGACCTAGTAGACTATCATTATTCATTGAGATATCCTGCAGAAAATGTATGAAAACCCCGTTCTAGCCTACCCAATAGTTAACCTTTCACGGGACTGCCAGTAAACAAAGAAGCAAAGGGTGGCACAGGCAACAGGAGCGACGCAGCAGTAGTAATAAAACCAACAGCCCTAATCAGAAAAAGATGGTCAATGCCAATCCCAGATCCATCAGCCCAAACCCCTACAGCGCCAGCAATCATGTGTTGAGGCCACTCAGTAGGCATGAGACATCCGATCGTCCACTGGTCTCTTTGTGACAAATTCTAATAACTGGAGACAGGGTTGGGACCCGCGCAAGATTATCTACCTTGTCAAGGACCGAGCCACTTCTGAACTAATTTTTATTATTATTATTTTTATTTTTTATTCGTTCGCCTTATTTTCCTAATTCCCAAGGCGGTGTGCGTTGCACTGTGTTTTTATTTTGCACCGGTCAGCCCAGTGCATCCCACTTCAGCATGCATTTTATGTAATGGTCTGCTTCCTGCTGCATTTTCTAAGGGTTTGCTTCCCCAGGGTAACGGCCGGTGCTGTGATGGGGATCGAACCCAGCAGCTTCGGGTTGTGAGCCGTGCCACTTAACCACTAGGCCACGCCGTCCTCACTTTTGAACTTATGATTTATGAAAGTAGTGGCTACGTAGAGCCTCTCGTACTGACTTTATGTAACCCTTAACGATGTTTCCTTGGTTACGGGTCACAGAAGTTTTTTTTTTCATCCCGAAACGAATTGCTGAAGGCTGACTGATGCCCGCCTCGCTGTAGTGCTATGTGATGCTCACCAGAAATCACACCAATATAGCGATTACAGTGTCAACTTCCACCCACCTTGACGGTCAGAATATTGAAATACAGCCTATTTCCACGAGTGCGGACAAGAACGAGAGGTGTGGGGGAGGGTACCTTGTGTGTTGTCGATGTTGTTGTGACTGCCCACAAAGAGTAATTTTACTATTTTGGGTCCCTGAAAAGGATGTTAAGTGGCCCGGTGCAGTGGGTTTCCTCACGTCCAGACCGTTCGCCTTCATCAGCACTAAATTAGACATGAGAAAACTTGAAGAACAGTCGCATGTCTGCCTGATGTACGCCACTTTACAGAAGGCTGTCTTCTGTCTGACTGTCCGGTTTTGTGTGTCTGATGTATGCCCCTTTACAGAAGTCTCTCATCTGTCTGACTCTCCAGTTTTGTCTGAATGGTGTACGCCACTTTACAGAAGACTTTCTTCCGTCTGACTGTCCGGTTTTGTTTGTCTGATGTATGCCACTTTACATAAGTCTGTCTTCCGTCTGACTGTCCAGTTTTGTCTGTCTGATGTATGTCATTTTGCAGAAGATTGTCTTCCGTCTGACTGTCCAGTTTTGTTTGTCTGATGTATGCCACTTTACAGAAGTCTGTCTTCCGTCTGACTGTCCAGTTTTGTCTGTCTGATGTATGTCATTTTGCAGAAGACTGTCTTCCGTCTGACTGTCCAGTTTTGTTTGTCTGATGTATGCCATTTTACAGAAGTCTGTCTTCCGTCTGACTGTCCAGTTTTGTCTGTCTGATGTATGTCATTTTGCAGAAGACTGTCTTCCGTCTGACTGTCCAGTTTTGTTTGTCTGATGTATGCCATTTTACAGAAGTCTGTCTTCCGTCTGTCCAGTTTTGTCTGTCTGATGTATGCCATTTTGCAGAAAACTGTCATATGTCTGACTGTCCAGTTTTGTCTGCCTGGTGTACGCCACTTTACAGAAGACTGTCTTCTGTGTGACTGTCCAGTTTTGTCTTCCTGGAGTACGCCACTTTACAGAAGAATGTCTTCTGTCTGACAGTCCAGTTTTGTCTGTCTGATGTACACCATTTTACAAAAAGCTGTCCGATTATGTCTGTCTGTTATTTGCAATTATCATCCCACTCATGCTGTTCGTTCTTACTCCAGCTGGAACAAAAAGGCCACCCTTACTGTTGCCTTCAATAACAATGTCTGTAATGCTCTCCTTGGCAAATATAATTTGCAATTAAATTAGCCAAGGTTCAAAACCAGGAATAAAGAATTATTACAGAAGAAATCAATACAGGAGGTACACAATATACGCACAAGATGTAAAAATCTATATAGAAGATGTGAAATCAATACAAGAGATACAGAATATGCACAGAAGATATAAAATCTATACATGAAATACAGATTATGCACAGAAGATGTAAAATATATACAGAAAATGTGAAATCAATACAAGAAATACAGAATATACACAGAAGATGGAAAATCTATACATGAAATTCAGAATATGCACAGAAGATGTAAAATATACACAGAAAATGTGAAATCAATACAAGAGATACAGAATATACACAGAAGATGTAAAATCTATACATGAAATACAGAATTTGCACAGAAGATGTAAAATATGTACAGAAAATGTGAAATCAATACAAGAGATACAGAATATACACAGAAGATGTAAAATCTAAACATGAAATACAAAATATGCACATAAGATGTAAAATATATACAGAAAATGTGAAATCAATACAAGAGATACATAATATACACATACAATGTAAAATCTATACATGAAATACAGAATATGTACAGAAGATGAAAATATATACAGAAAATGTGAAATCAATACAAGAGATACAGAATATACACAGCAGATGTAAAATCTATACATAAGATGGGAAATCGATATAGAGGATATGAAATCTACACAGAACATTGGGAATTGATATAGAGGATATGAAATCTACACAGAAAATGGGAAAAAGATATAGATGAAATGAAATCTATCCAGAAGATCAAAAATCGAAATTGAGGATACGAAATTTATACATAATATGTGAAGTAGATATAGAAGATATGAAATCTATACAGAAAATGTGAAATAGATATAGAGTATGTGTAACCATTCATAAAATATAAAATACATGTTGAAGACATGAAATAAATACAAAAACATGAAATAAATGTAACAGATATGAAAAAAGTAGAAGATTTGAAATAAATGTAAAAACAAACAAACAACAAGAGGAAGAATTAAGAAAGAAAATAACAAGGACAACTAGCTATGCTTGAGTATTTTGTTTTCTGTTAAAGAAACCACAAAGTTGTCTAACCTTGATAACCTCTTCCCGTCTGATCGACAGCTCAATAGAAATGTACCGAGCGCCTTATCCGATCTAAGTCTGTCAAAGTCCGCTTATCCGATTACATGGATCGGCTTTCAATTTGGTCTACGTGCTTCTATTGGAAATCGTGTTTTTTTCGTCTTGTTACATTTTTCTAAGTTGTTTAAAGTAATTTTCAAATGTCATTATGAATGTTTGCGTATTTTATCAACATGATTCGTGTTTGTTGTTTTGTATCCATTTGAATGTTTGGATGTCTCAGAAATAGTGATATCCCATTGAGAGTGTTATAGTTCGAAGCTACTCTTGTTGAGTTGCGTTAATTGTTGATGAGGTTTCTTTGGTAGCAGGTTACAGTGGCTCTTCTTACATACAGAGGAATACTAGAAAAATCGGACCGTGTCCTATGGGCCGTAACGCAAAAAGAAGTTCATCAAGCGAACGGATCAGGACGTAAGGTGAGACCTCGGAGAACGGGCGAGCACGTCAGGCTTAGGCCTTGATCAGACTGATTCACCTGCCGTGGCTGCTCTTTCCTCATACAGCGCCTGACGGCTGATATTAATGTGGGGCCCTGGTCAGACTTTCACCTGACCGTGGTTGCTCTTCGTTTCTTCAGCCCCTTGACGGTTGATATTAAATGTGGGGTCTTGGTCAATCTGTTTCACCTGACCGTAGTTGCTCTTCGATCCTTCAGACCACTGACAGCTGTATCAATGGGTGGGATCCTGGTCAAACTGTTTCACCTGACCGTAGTTGCTCTTCGCTCTTACAGCCCATTGACAGCTGTATCAATGGGTGGGAACCTGGTCAAACTGTTTCACCTGACCGTGGCTACTCTTCGCTCTTACAGCCGCCTGACAGCTGTATCAATGGGTGGGATCCTGGTCAAACTGTTTCACCTGACCGTGGCTGCTCTTCGCTCCTACAGCCCATGAAAGCGGATTGCATCTCTCTACCTAGAAATATAAGTGGAGGGACAAGATGATGAGTTGAAATTGATGTTTAATATTGTTTTGTTATATTTGTTATTTTGTGACCAAATACTGTATGGACCATCCCACACGTCAGGTTAGGTCCAATATTCTTGCAATACGGCCCAAAATATTTTTGTATCTCTTTATTTAGGTAGTCAAATAACACACATTGCTTTCGAGGATGACGTATTGGCGACTTCATTTTACTAGAGTTCAACTTCTTATTGATTGAAGGGGCTAAATCCCTTCCTTGCTGCCTTTCCATCCATAACGTCAATCCATGTAATAATCATTAATAGCTAGGTCGACTGTATCATGTTGATAATTGGGATATAAACCTGGAATCTTTGCCATAAGAAGCGAACGATATAATACTGTCTACCAGGCCAATTTCATCGCTTGCGAATGTACATAAATGTCAATAAACGTGTTTTATGCAAACTCAGAACTGGTACGGACCAAGAGGAATCTGACTGGCTAATTAAAACAAAGCAGGAGATTTATTTGCTCAGCAGACAACACGGCATCTCCGCTGTCCGTCCTTGCTGCTGTCCCTAAAAACGAAAGACATTGCACCGGAAATAATGAATACGTTGGAATAAAGAAAAGGTTTCAAAGCATCAATATCTAGGTGCTGATCATGGTGGTAGTAACAATTGCGTCTTTATCGAATAATCGCAGGAAGCGGCTGAGATCTAGTCGGGGGCTGCTTGTAGTTCTTCAATGCTAAAGAAGTTCCAGGTTAAGCATAACAGGGTCTCTGTTACTTTCCCACATGTTGTGGAAGACGACTGGGAATGTTTGTACTTAAGACTTGCAACCTCGTAATGTAAAAACCATTGCTGCAGAAACTACACCACAAACAAATGTATTCATGGTTCCATAAACAGTGGTAACGGTAAACGAAACTTCATTGTTCCATAAACAGTGGTAACGGTAAACGAAACTTCATGATTCCATAAACAGTGGTAACGGTAAACGAAACTTCATGGTTCCATAAACAGTGGTAACGGTAAACGAAACTTCATGATTCCATAAACAGTGGTAACGGTAAATGAAACTTCATGATTCCATAAACAGTGGTAACGGTAAACGAAACTTCATTGTTCCATAAACAGTGGTAACGGTAAACGAAACTTCATGATTCCATAAACAGTGGTAACGGTAAACGAAACTTCATGGTTCCATAAACAGTGGTAACGGTAAACGAAACTTCATGGTTCCATAAACAGTGGTAACGGTAAATGAAACTTCATGATTCCATAAACAGTGGTAACGGTAAACGAAACTTCATGGTTCCATAAACAGTGGTAACGGTAAACGAAACTTCATGATTCCATAAACACTGGTAACGGTAAACGAAACTTCATGATTCCATAAACAGTGGTAACGGTAAACGAAACTTCATGATTCCATAAACAGTGGTAACGGTAAACGAAACTTCATGATTCCATAAACAGTGGTAACGGTAAACGAAACTTCATGATTCCATAAACAGTGGTAACGGTGAACGAAACTTCATGATTCCATAAACAGTGGTAACGGTACACGAAACTTCATGATTCCATAAACACTGGTAACGGTAAACGAAACTTCATGATTCCATAAACAGTGGTAACGGTAAACGAAACTTCATGATTCCATAAACAGTGGTAACGGTAAACGAAACTTCATGATTCCATAAACAGTGGTAACGGTGAACGAAACTTCATGATTCCATAAACAGTGGTAACGGTACACGAAACTTCATGATTCCATAAACACTGGTAACGGTAAACGAAACTTCATGATTCCATAAACAGTGGTAACGGTAAACGAAACTTCATGATTCCATAAACAGTGGTAACGGTAAACGAAACTTCATGATTCCATAAACAGTGGTAACGGTAAACGAAACTTCATGATTCCATAAACAGTGGTAACGGTAAACGAAACTTCATGATTCCATAAACACTGGTAACGGTAAACAAAACTTCATGATTCCATAAACAGTGGTAACGGTAAACGAAATACAGAGTTAGACCTATACTCTGACATTTTGAGTGACAGGTTAATCATAGCTGATGATAAATAATAATAATAATAATAATAATAATGAATGTCTATAAACGCTACAGTCATACATGTTTTATTTCTGTCATCCTTACCTAGTTACTCTTCTACCAACTGGTTCAATGGTAACTATCTGTTTTATTGTGCTTTATTTGGAATTTCTGTGTGGATTTGATTGGAGTTGATGACTATGTATGGATGTGATGTAGGTGGATATGTGTGTGGATGCGGTATAGGTGGATGTCTATGTGGATGCCTTTATGGATATGATATAGACGGATGTATGTGTGAATGTGGAAGGTGGATGTCTGTGTGGATGTGATGTCAGGTAATGTATGTGTGGATATGTGTGTGGGTGTGATGTCAGGTAATGTCTGTGTGGGTGGGATGTCAGGTAATGTCTGTGTGGATAAGATATAGGTGGATGTATGTGTGGATGTGGAAGGTGAATGTCTGTGTAGATGTGATGTCAGGTAATATATGTGTGCAGGTGATGCAGGTGTATGTTTGTGTGGATGTGATGTCAGGACATGGCTGTGTGGATGTGATGTAGGTGGATGTTTGTGTGGAAGTGATGTCAGGTAATGTCTGTGTGGATGCGATGTAGGTGGATGTTTGTGGGAATATGATGTCAGGTAATGCCTGTAGATGTGTCAAACGGTTGATGTCTCTGTGGGCTTGGCTGGGTGGATGTAAATGTTGATAATATGGGGTGGATGTCTGTGTGAATCTGATACTGGTTTATGTATATACATGATAAGCAGGTGGGGATCAGAGAGGACATATGTCTGTGTTATACGATGTGGATATATGTGTGCGTGTGTGTTATATGTGGGTTAGATGTGGGTTTGTGTTTATGTGGGTTAGATGTGGGTTTGTGTTAGAGGTGGGTTAGATGTGGGTTTGTGTTTATGTGGGTTAAATGGGGTTTATGTTTATGTCCATTAGACTTGGGTTTGTGCTTTTGTGTTAGATGTGGGTATACGCGTGTGTGGATCAGTGGTACCTGGTCCTGACAGGAGATTAAAAAATACTAGCCAGGCATGATTGAAGAGGTTGATGAGGTTACTAAGAAACGTTGCACACTGTGCTGGCTACGTCATCCTGCAGAAACCTGAAGCCACAAAAACTTCAACTGAAATAGACAGGTTAGCGATTAATAACGTAGCGTTTAATGAACTAGTGTTTAATGACCTAGCGTTTAATGACCTTGCATTTATTAAAAAATATATATGCTTCACAGGGAGCTCAGAAGGATTCGATTGATTGATTGATTGTACATTCTACATGATGGAATAGATGGGCCCATGCCCACCTTTAATTAATCACTCTATTCCTGCACTTGATGTGTAGATGACTTCTTTAATTTGTGTTGTAGATTGTATTCTCTACAGGATGGCGTAGCGTGACCCAATCACAACCCTCCCTATCTATCTCTTATGACATGCTTGGCAAGTTACAGTGTGAGCCACAGGTAATGTACCCACAGCAAGTTAACACTACCATATTCTAATTATTTGCTATGGTAATTAGCAACTACTTTACAGATAAAAATAAGCGAACACGCACGGCGCAGATCAAGCGTTTCCCTATCTTAGAAATATAAAAATTAAAAATAGGAGATGAAATTCGGAAATCCAGAAGGAAATAGAGTTTTCATCAACGATATTGACATCCAAACTAGTCATTCAAAAATTAACAATGAGAGTGACAGGTGGTATGTGTCGTTATGGCGGTGAAACATGGACAATGAACAAATTGTTGGAGAAGAGAACTGATACCTTTGTAAAGTTGACATATATAAAAATGAGAAGTATCTCTTAAAAAGAAAACAAATAACAAAGTCTTTGGCAAATTAGGAGTGCAAAAAGGATTAATAAACGACATCAGTCAGACAGTTAAGACATTTTGGTCACATCAAACGTCATAACACCTACCTGACCTAAAACGTGACGAACAGATGGAGGAAAAACCTGCCAGAGATAGATAACGAAATAAGTGGGAGGATGCAATATAAAGAAGGTCATGGAAAGGCCTGGAAGATTATATCAGCAAAGTAAGAAACGTTGGACGCTGGGAATCCAATGCAGTGGAAATAGCGCGTGAACTGAACATAACAATATGGAGGAACTAAGAGGTACTTGGGTTGAAACATATTTGACCCCTGTATTATTTCAGTCAGTTGGGAATAAAATGAGTTATCTATTTAGGCTAGCAACATTAATATGTACAATCAATGCTATGTCAAACCGCAACTTCAAATTATCGGATACAGGCGTCTGTAAAGAGACCAGCTGTAGTTGTAGGCCTATGTTTCACATGAAGCGAAAAAGTTTAATCATTATTTTGATCTTCATATTATGTGCTTCACAGACTTAGGTCTAACTAATAAATGAAAGTAAAATGAATACAATGTATGCAGGTATTGTTCACGATAAAGTAATTTGGAAGCTGACTAGCATATCAGAAAAACCGGCCTACAGTGTCTCGAAGAGAGAAGAATTCGTGGAGACTTAATGCAGGTTTATAAGATGATCAGAGGAATCGATAAATTAGACTAAAACAAGTTTTTTTTAAATGCAGCCCCCTACAATAACACGAGGGCATAGCTACAAGCTGACTAAAGAGAGGTCCAGATTAGATATTAGGAAATATTTTTTTAGTCAGAGAGTGGTGTCTGCTTGGGATGCATTGCCTGGGGAGGTAGTGGAGGCGGGGACAGTTAATGCATTTAAGAATAAACTGGATGCGCATAGCTTTTAGAGCAAGGTGATGTAAATGTAACTGGTTGTATACAGACTCTGCAGGGTCTTCTACACCAGTATAAAGACGTTAAGTTAAGTATCATTGTATAAACTGCCGAAAGCGTGGGTCGATCGCCAAATAGAATGAACAAAGCCAATATTGAATAGCATCAAGAGCTCAGGACAGGAAGCGAACATAGTGGGCAAAGACGTTATTGAAAACCGCCGATAGAGTGAGGCAAGCGGCGAACTGAATGAACATGGACGTTATCGAAAACCCCCTCGGCGCGAGGCAAACGCTAAACTGAATGAACAAAAACGTAATTGATAACCTCCGACAGTGTGGGGCAAGTGCTAGACTAAATAAACAAAGACGTTAAAAACTGAAGATAACAGCATAACTCCGGAGAGAGAGTCCAACTTCATTGATTTTTCTGTTCTTACAAACACAAGAAAGAAAAAATAACATCATCTTTTCGTGTGATTTTAATTTCAGCTTATAGATGACGTCGCAACACACCGGATATCCCTATTTGGGTTGTTTTTTTCGGACAGAAGAAGAAGGACATGGGCACGACTGTTTTATGTAGTGAGAAAAGAGTAATCATGGTCAGGGGAAACATACGGACCAAGACCCGCATCTCACGTCTTCCGTTGTAATCCTGGAAACAGACTGATTAACAGCGTTATCACCAACAACGTGGGGATTAATCATTGCAATCCCTGTAAGGATGAGCTTAAAGCCTAATGAGGGGCCTTAATTATTGCAATCTCTATAAGGATGAGCTTAAGGAGGGGCCTTAATCATTGCAATCCCTAGAGGGATAAGGTTAAGGAGGGGCCTTAATCATTGCAATTCCTGTAAGGATGAGCTTAAAGCTTAATGAGGGGCATTAATCATTGCAATCCTAATATAGATGAGCTTAAAGCTTAATGAGGGGCATTAATCATTGCAATCCTTATATGGATGAGCTTAAGGATTAAGGAGGGGCCTTGATTATTGCAATCCTTATATGGATGCGCTTAAAGCTTAATGAGTAGCATTAATCATTGCAATCCTTATATAGATGAGCTTAAAGCTTAATGAGGGGCCTTAATTATTGCAATCGTTAAATGGATGAGCTTACAGCTTAATGAGGGGCCTTGTATTGCACTACATCCAGGATGAACACGCTTCACCATTCAATGCACCCCTATGGTTTTTTTTAAAGAGCCGCCATAACGCCCTACCAATTAAACTCTTTAAGAGTTATCTTAGGTTAGCACGAATAGATTCGAAAAACAATATGCGAGCGGCGTTCAATTAAAACCTGGACTTTTTTGTTCTAGGTCTACCTAAATAAGTTGATGCATGCATGAACTACTATCCTTAGTTAAGGTGTGTCCTATTAATGCTAGGTTGTCCACTTGTCACGGGACAGTCACGTGACAGATAAATAAAAATGGCGGACAATATTGTTAGTGTTTACATGGAGCAGCGTGTTGTGATGACGTTTTTTGTGAAAGAAGACGTTAAACCTGTGGAAATTAACAGAAGACTGCTTTCACAATACGTTGAACACTATTATTCGTTTATATTTCCATTTTCGGAAGGTTAGTGTACTTTGGGAGAGTGTACTTAGACAGCTTTCCGCTTTTGACCGGCAGAGAAGAATTTAAGCCTCGCTAGTCTCATACGACTCACCGCACTATGTACCATATGAAGCAACTCGGCTGGGAGGTATTGCCACATTCACCTTACAGCCCAAACCTCGCTCCAAGCGATTTCCGCCTGTTTGGACCCCTGAAAGAATTCATGGGTGATGAGTATTTCAGCACTGATGACGAGGTGAAACAGGCTGTTCTAGATTGTTTCGGACATACTCACAAATCTATCTATGATGAAGCTTTTCAAGCATTACCTAAACTCAGGTATAAGTGCATTAACGTTACAGAAGATTAAATACAAAAATTAATTCCATTTTGACTGCTTCAAACATACAGTTTTCGCCCTTACAAAAAATAAAGTCCTGGTTTGACTTAAACACTACCGGTAAATAACACTGATGCTTTCCTTATTTGTTGCTGACTTAACACACTTCACTTCCTTCATTTTTTTAAAAGAAGTGTTTATTTAAAAAAAAACACAACTTTATTAACGACTACTCTGGACTAAAACAATAGATGTATTTTCCCTGGAAAATATTCATGAAACTGTCACTTTCAACCGATTCATAGTTTGAGACCTGACCTTTACTTAATCTTCAGCTAAAGGGCTCAAGGTGAAGTGGTTTTCTAGCGCCCTCTATGGTACTCAAGATAAACTGGGTTCCTTATCTCATCTATAAGAACTGGAAGTTGAATCCTAGTTCTTCATCTTCTTCTTCTTTTGTTCTTGTTCGTGTTCTTGTTCTTGTTTTTTGTTCTTCTTTATCATCATCATCACCATCATCTTCTTATCTTTCTTCTTCTTCTTCTTCTTCTTTTCCTTCTTCTTCTTCTTCTTCAGATTTTGCTTTTAATTACTTTAACAAAGTCAGCAGTCAGCTAGAGGCTTTGGTATACGCCATACAGTTTTTTTTACGCAAGGACATTGGTTCTAATCACATGTTATGCCTTTCACTTGTACATGACGGACAGGACTGCAACATGTGTTTCGCTGTCATGGTGACCGTTCGAAGGTACAAAGATCCCTACTGCCAAACTTGAATTTATTATAAAGAAAACACGTCATTCTGTAGTTTTACTTGCGTATCTGGGCAATGATTATCTGATCTTTCCTGGAGAAATGGTAAAAAGTGTCATTTTCTGAATTGCAAGGATTGTTTATTTTTCATATTGATCTATATGTGGACTTGATAATTGCTTGTGGTCGCTTCTTATTCTGTGTTTAAGTTGTGTTGGTCTTGCTAGATTTGTACGTCCGTCGCCATGATGAGGTTGACAGTCCTCTCCATATCCGGATGGCATTATTACAGCTTATGTGTCAGCTCAGTTCTTTCTGTTCAGGCCTGCCATAATAGACCTCTGAGCGCTGGACAATCATGTAGAATGTGTTCGTAGATCTGGACCCCAATTCTACGTAGGAACCCACTTGTGTGAGATTTGGAGCCGATGTAGGCGCCCAATAGTCTGCAGTGGCCTGTTCTCATGCGAAAGGTGATTGTTTGTTGATGTCGTTTGAGCTGATGGACTTGGTTAGGTCTGTCATTCACGTCCATATTTTCTTCTTTTTCTTCTCTTCCTTTCTTTTTCTTCTTCTTCTTTTTCTTCTTCTTCTTCTTCTTCTTCTTCTTCTTCTTCTTCTTCTTCTTCTTCTGTGTTTGTTCTCAATCCGTCGCGGAAAGCGCTTTGCAAGTAGCAGAATGTACTACGGAGAACGGAATGCGTTGTGTCGCTAGGTTACAACTTGACTGGGATATTTGCACCTTTCGGTCCAACACCCGTCTGCAACAGCAGGCCTTCTTTGAGTACCGGGTTAGCCTCCCTCTTCGATCCATTTTCCTTAGGTAGCTTGCTCTGTTGCAGCCTGTCATCCAGGATCACTGAGTGGAGGTGTAGAAGGGTCTTGGCAGTCTGACGCTAGCAGTCAGCTATGGGTCGCTGACCGCTGCAGTTTATGCTCTGAACAGCATCCTGATCCCACGTCCATGTCTGTCTTCAACTGATTGTGATGGGTAGCTTTTGTCTTCAAACAATAACAGCAACATAAACACGAGTTGCTTCGAACAACAGCAGCAAGAACGAGATTAATATGAATAGCCTCGAAAACAAGCAACAACAAACATAACAACACGAGCATTTGCGAACATCAACAGTAACAACATCTACAACAACACTGACTCATAACAACTAAAGCGACATATTTGGCAGAGAGAAATGCACTGCTAGTTCCTCACGAGGAATCCCATCAATTAGTTGTATAGTTGGTATGACTGAAATATTCAGAAAACTGCTTATATATTGATAGATAGATAGATCGTTTTGATAGATAGATAGATAGATAGATACAAGATAGTTTTGATAGATAGATAGATTGATAGATAGATAGATAGTTTTGATAGATAGATAGATAGATAGATAGATAGATAGTTTTGATAGATAGATAGATAGGTTTGATAGATAGATAGATAGATAGAAAGATAAATATATAGATTTAACGATAGATAGATAGATAAATAGACAGATAAAACGATAGATAGATAGATAGATAGATAGATAGATAGATATATAGATAGATAGATAGATAGATAGATAGATAGATAGATGGATAGACAGATAGATAGATAGATATAAATTTATATATATAGATATAACGATAGATAGATAGATAAATAGACAGATAAAACGATATATAGTTAGATAGATTTATAGATAGATAGATAGATAGATAGATAGATAGATAGATAGATAGATAGATAGATAAATAGATAGCAAATTTACTTCAGAAATTAAATGCTTAAGTAAGTCAGAACTAAGACACCATTGATTCATACAATCCCCAACATTACCAAAGAAAATGGACATAATTTAATTCTGTGCAGTTCTCCTACACAATGGAACAGGCCATCTTGCTATCCATCTCACAATCCCTAAGGGGCGTTCATTTTCCCGTGGCTTCTCGAAATCTCGTACGATGTCTGGTAGCGGAAGTTAGTTAAACTGAAACATGCTCCCATAATACTCTTCACAAGATGGCTGCTGCTACTTCTGCGTATTTTGGTGTTGCTGTGGGTCCAGCAAAGCCTAAGCTCTCGTCCTTCTGCCAAATGCCATGTAGTGGTATCTGCAAATGCTGCTCAGATGATCAGATTATTGCGAAATTCTATAAAACCTAACAGGAAACACTAGAAAAAGCAGAAAGTAGAGACATTTTTATTATCACTGTAGATTTCAATGCGAAAGTTGGTAATAACGTACAGTAGAAAAGAGAAGTGTAGGAAGACCTTTTGGTTTGGTTTGGGATATAGAAATGAGAGAAATAAAAAAAAACTGGTTGAATTCTGCACTGAAAATAATCTCTTCATTGCCAGCACCACATGAAATAAAAGACAACATTGGATTGATGTCTCACCCAAAAAATAGATTTAGTCCTTCAATGGATTAAGGCTCATTGTTGGGTCCCTGAAAACGAGAAAGCAAATGAGCTCACAAAAGTCGGAAGTGGCGGCACGCAGACTCCTCATCCACAGAACTAAAAAGAAACAAAGACACTCATCAAACGATCCTTAAGACATAATGCAGAGACCAGCACGAAGAATGGAGAGACCCGCACAAAGAATGGAGAGACTGCACAAAGAATGGAGAGACCGCACAAAGAATAGAGAGACCGCACAAAAAATGGAGAGACCGCTCAAGGAATGGAGAGACCATAGAAAGAATGGAGTGACCACACAAAGAATGGAGAGACCACACAAAGAATGGATAGACCATAAAAAGAATGGAGAGACCACACAAAGAATGGAGATACTGCACAAAGAATGGAGAGACCACACAAAGAATGGAGAGAACCGCACAAAGAATGGAGAGACCGCACAAAGGATACAAGCCAGAAAATGACAACATAGAGCAACTTGGCAGAGATGGGCAGACAGAGATCTTCAGACTCAGAAATCACTCAAGGCCCACCTCCACAGAATGGGTCTCAGAGACACCACCACTTGCGATTGTGGACCACCCAAGCAAACACTAGAACATGTCCTGCAGGACTGTCCTACTTATACAGACCAAAGAGAGGCGTTCTGGTTTGGTGGAGCCACAATGCCCGACAAACTATGGGTGACCGGCAAATAACAGTAACGAACAGTCTCCTTCGTGAACCTCACGGGACTAACAAAAAGCAAAGCATCAGTTGATTGTGAACCTCACCGGACTAGAAGCAAAGCATCAGTTGATTGTGAACCTCACCGGACTAGAAGCATAGCATCAGTTGATTGCGAACCTCACCGGACTAGAAGCATAGCATCAGTTGATTGTGAACCTCACCGGACTAGAAGCATAGCATCAGTTGATTGTGAACCTCACCGGACTAGAAGCATAGCATCAGTTGATTGTGAACCTCACCGGACTAGAAGCATAGCATCAGTTGATTGTGAACCTCACCGGACTAGAAGCATAGCATCAGTTGATTGCGAACCTCACCGGACTAGAAGCATAGCATCAGTTGATTGTGAACCTCACCGGACTAGAAGCATAGCATCAGTTGATTGTGAACCTCACCGGACTAGAAGCATAGCATCAGTTGATTGTGAACCTCACCGGACTAAAAGCAAAGCATCAGTTGATTGTGAACCTCACTGGACTAGAAGCAAAGCATCAGTTGATTGTGAACCTTACTGGACTAAAAGCAAAGCATCAGTTGATTGTGAACCTCACCGGACTAGAAGCAAAGCATCAGTTGATTGTGAACCTTACTGGACTAAAAGCAAAGCATCAGTTGATTGTGAACCTCACCGGACTAGAAGCATAGCATCAGTTGATTGTGAACCTCACCGGACTAAAAGCAAACCATCAGTTGATTGTGAACCTCACCGGACTAGAAGCAAAGCATCAGTTGATTGTGAACCTCACCGGACTAGAAGCAAAGCATAAGTTGATCGTGAACCTCACCGGACTAAAAGCAAATCATCAGTTGATTGTGAACCTCACCGGACTAAAAGCAAAGCATCAGTTGATCGTGAACCTCACCGGATTAGAAGCAAACCATCAGTTGATTGTGAACCTCACCGGACTAGAAGCAAAGCATCAGTTGATTGTGAACCTCACCGGACTAAAATTAAAGCATCAATTGATTGTGAACCTCACTGGACTAAAAGCAAAGCATCAGTTGATTGTGAACCTCACCGGACTAGAAGCATAGCATCAGTTAATTGTGAACCTCACCGGACTAGAAGCAAAGCATCAGTTGATTGTGAACCTCACTGGACTAGAAGCAAGGCATCAGTTGATCGTGAACCTCACCGGACTAGAATCAAAGCATCAGTTGATTGTGAACCTCACCGGACTAAAAGCAAAGTATCAGTTGATCGTGAACCTCACCGGACTAGAAGCATAGCATCAGTTAATTGTGAACCTCACCGGACTAGAAGCAAAGCATCAGTTGATTGTGAACCTCACCGTACTAAAAGCAAAGCATCAGTTGATTGTGAACCTCACTGGACTAGAAGCAAAGCATCAGTTGATTGTGAACCTCACCGGACTAAAAGCAAAGCATCAGTTGATCGTGAACCTTACCGGACTAGCAGCACAGCATCAGTTGATTGTGAACCTCACCAGACTAGCAGCACAGCATCAGTTGATCGAATAGGAAGAGGAAAATTGGTAACAACAATATTCAAACAACAAACGATAAGACTAAGCACGTGGACCTCCCAGGATGGTAGCAGGAGCCAGATAGATTCCATCTTAGTACAACAAAGATGAAGGTCAAGTATGTTGTCAACAAAAACTCTCACGGGATCGTATTGCGACACGGATCCCGAATTACTGGTTGCAGTTGTTAATACTTAAAAGGTCGAGCAAAGATCAAAGGTATGCAACAATACGTATCGATGTAAAACGGATATTAATTAAATATAACATCGAAATATAAAATACGTTAGAAGCGTCGATGCTAATCTAAGAAAAAACAACATCGGGCGAGTTGACCACACAGGCAAGAGGAATTTTAAATTTTGTTACTCAAAACGTGTTTCCCATGTTTTGGGGGTCTCTGTGGCGAAGTGGTCAAGCCGTTTGCTCGAGTTCAGACGGTCGGGGTTCGATACGAGCTGCGACGGTCGGTCCATGATGTCAATTTTTTCCGGAGATCCCTGGGTTCATCGCTAGAGGTTTTTTTTGTTTTTTGTTTTGTTTTCCAGAATGCAGGGTAAGAAACAGAGCTACATGTCAAAAGAAACACTGACGCTCATAGAAAATTAATTAATTATTAATAGCTGTCCATCATTGTCGATGAGGACCGCCGATATCATCCATGTCACAGATTCCCTGTTGGGTGTGGGTGCGCATGCGGCTGAATAGGCCATTGTGGGCACGAAAACAGCTGCTACATATAGGTCACACGAGGTCTATAGAAGGTAAGGATGTTTTCGCTGTTCCCGCTGTTCGGGATTTCCGGGTCTCGCGTCTGCTCTGGGCTTTCACAACACGGTCGTCTTCGCCGGTAGCTACACACTATTTTTTGTTTGTTTGTTTGTTTTTGCGTTCGCCTTATTTCTCTATTCCCCAAGGTGGTGTGCGTTGCACTGTGGTTTTTATTTTGCGCCTGTCGGCCCAATGCATGTGACTTCAGCATGCATTTTATGTAAGGGTCTGCTTCCTCCTGCATTTTCTAAGGGTTTGCTTCCCCGGGGTAACGGCCGGTGCTGTGATGGGGATGTGGGCCGTGCCACTTAACCACTAGGCCACGCCGTCCCCACACCCGATTTGACTGCGCTTCTCCAGTCAGATCTGTTTTGCGCAAGACATTCCCAGGTGTCGATGTCTATCTGGCAACTTTTCAATGCGTCCTTCAGGCCGTCTTTAAAACGTTTCTTTGGGCGCCCTCTCTTGCGCCATCCATCTCTCAGCTCGCCGTAGAGAAGCTTCTTTGGGAGCCGCTCGTCTGACATACGGACGAGGTGTTCGGCCCATTCTAGTCGTGCTTTTTCTAACAGTGCATGGATGCTGGGCATGTTAACCCTCGAGAGAACCTCGATATCAGTGACACGATCTTGCCATCGCATGTGGAATATTCGCCTCAGGCAACCTGTATGGAAGTGGTTTAACCTCCTTGCATGATCACCAAACGGTTTTACGAGGCACTGAAAGCTCTCTACGACCCGCAGCCCTCTAGCAATACCCAAGTTTGCAGTGTGGATGGGGCACTGCTAACAGATAAGGTTAAGATCTTAGACAGATGGGCTGAGCACGTCTGCAAAATACTAAACCATCCATCGTCCATAAATGAGGAGGCCATCCGGCGAAGGCCGTAGGTGGAACTGAACATGGCGCTGGATGAAGTCATCACTGAGGAGGAAGTCGACAGGGCAATCAGTGCACTATCTATAGGAAAAGCTCCAGGAGCGGATGTAATACCAGCAGAGGTATATAAGACAGCTGGCCCATCCCTCACCAGAAGGATCACTGAACTCTTCTGTCACAGGTAGGCTAAAGTAAAAATTCCGCAGGAGCTAAATGACGGCCCAATCGTTCACCTGTACAAGAGAAAAGGCAACCGTCAGGAATGCGACAATCATCTTGGAATATCGCTACTCTCCGTAGCAGGCAAGATCATAGCGCGCTTACTGCTAAACAGGCTCAACAAACACCTTGAACAAAGCCACCATCTCCCATAAAGCCAATGTGGGTTCAGAGCCGGAAGAGGAAAAGTCGACATGATTTTTGCCGCTCGCCAAGTACAAGAGAAGTGTCGGGAACAAAATCAGGCCTTGTACACCACATTTATTGATTTGACAAAGGCATTTGATATAGTAAACAGAGGACGGCTGTGGATGATAATGTTCAAGTTTGGCTGCCCCAACAAGTTCATAACTGTGGTGAAACAGCTACACGAAGGCATGTGTGCCCGTGTACTGGACAGCGGTGCAATCTCTAAAACGTTTCTAGTATCAAACGGAGTAAAACAAGGATGTGTACTCGCCCCGACCTTGTTCAGCATGATGTTCGCGGCCACAATGACAGACGCCTTCAGATCACTGGAGTTTGGCCTACCCATAAAGGACCGCACAGATGGCAAGCTACTCAATCCCAGAAGAATGAAGGCCAAAACCAAAGTGGCTGTCGACATAATCAGGGAACTTGTATTTGCTGACGACTGCGCTCTAATGAGCAACTCAGAACTGAACATGCAGGTTGGAATGGACCAGTTCTCGGCCGCATGCGAAAATTTTGGCCTGACGATAAATGCCAAGAAAACAGAGGTCATGTACCAACCAGCACCAGGCATGCCGTACACAAAACCAGAGACTACAGTCAGCGGGCAGACGCTGAATGTCGTAGACAAATTCACGTATCTGGACAGCACGCTGTCGAGATCTGTCAGCCTAGACGATGAGGTGGCAAGCAGAATAGCAAAGGCCAGCACAGCCTTTGGTAGAAATCTCTCGATAGTGTGGACAAGTCGTGGCATCAGCGTCAAGACCAAACTGAAAGTCTACCGTGTAACCATCATTCCTACTATACGCTGGCGAAAGCTGGACATAGAAAATAGGAAAACACTAAAGCATCACAGAAAGTTTAGAGAACCACCACCACCTATAGAATATGTGCAAGAACAGTCGGAAGAGAAAGAAGAAGAAAAAACATGGCAATGTACATAAAGAGCACCTGTAAAAACATGAAAGAACTGCAACATGATAGGAAGGGAGATGCATTTAAGGAGATAAGAACGCTGACATGAGAGTTCCGTGCAGTACCACGAGTCATTCATTATTTAGAGAACAAGATATTCACAGAAAACAAATATTTTTTTAAAAAGATGGAGGGAGTACTGCATAACTATGTGCGAGGACACCTTAAAGCATCCAGCTACAGTAATACCGAACGAAGAGAGAGAACCTGAAACAACATTGGACGAAGTGCGCTGGGCAAACAAAAGCCTGAATAAAGGAAAGCCACCAGGATACGATGACATCTTAGAGGAATTAATACAGGCAGACCCCAGTGTTCACATTTATCCTTTACTGTGCAAGAGGATAAATTACAACACTATTCCGCTAAAAAACAACGCTAACAAGATCCTCTTGTGGATTATATTGAAGAGGATAGAAGGAACAGTTGACTGTGAATGTCACGAAGTGCAGGCAGGTTTCCGAAAAGATAGAGGGACCAAACATCACGAATTTAATATGAGGAACATCAGTGAAAATGTAGATAGTATAACGATGATGATATGTATACATGCTTTTTTCGATGACATTAAAGTCTACGATTTCGTAAAAGAAAAACAAATAGGGACAAATCATGATAGATATAGGGTTTCCAGTTCATCTAATCGAATAATTATATCAGGGACAAGCTACTGTCAGAGTATCTCGGTTTGATGTACACACACAAAAAGAGAAAAACATGGATGTATCCTCTCCTCAAATTTTTTAAACATTTATGCATAAATGAAGAAGTGAATAATGAGGAATGTTAGATATCTTTGAGCTAAGATAGGCAGACGACACAGTGATACTATCAATCTGTGCAGGGGGTTAGAACAGCTAAATGCAGCCGTAAGCAGATGCAGCGAAGATCAAAACCTATTTGTAAATATAAATAAAATAAAGAAATCACCTCTGACACAACTTAAAAACAACATCAATTAAATTTCACAAGTGTAGAAATAGAATATGTTACGAACTTCTAGTGTATGTGCTCAAGAATTGATAACACTGTCGATTGCTCAAAGGAAATCAGAAGGAGATTAGAAATAGCAATGCAGAGGTTACACATTCTGAGAAATATTAGTAATGGCAATGCAGAGGTTACATGGCCTGAGAAAATTAGCAATGGCAATGTAGAGGTTACATAGCCTTAGAAAACAATGGCAAAAATTAAACTAAAGTTAACATTTTTGGTTATCTTTTTTTTTCCTGTTGGAGTATACGACTACGAACATGGACAGTTACCTGAACCTGAAGGTCTAGAATTGGGTTTTCCGAGTATGTATCTGGCTTTAATAAGCCGTTCTGACTCTTCGTACGTCATACTAGTATCTGTTTGTGGTAGTCTTGCACTTTCTTTTGCCAGTCTATCTGCCTCCTCGTTGCCTTGGATGTTGCAGTGTGATGGGACCCACTGTACCACTACCCTTTTTGGTGCGGACTGCTGGCACAGTTTGCAGAGTGCTGCTCTTAAGTCATTAAGCTCAGTGTTTTTCTGGCTTTTTAGTGCTGTGATTACGGCCAGAGCATCTGTCAGCAGGACTGTATGGCTTTCATTTTCTTTATGTGTCACCATTTCTTCCACTGCCGCCCTCAGTGCTTCTGCCTCCGCTCTGAAATTGCTTGTCTACTTACCAGTAGCGAATGACAGTGTTATTTTTCTGCCATTTGGTAGGTTCAGGAATGCTCCTGCCCCTCCGTTCTGTGTAGTGTTTGTTACAGAACCGTCGGTGTATGCATGGGTCCAGTCCATGCTTGGGTAGTTTTTCTATATAAAGCTTAGGGTAGTATCTCTCCTTTCTTTTTCAGTCTGGCAGTTTTTGTTTCCAATACCTGGAATATTTTCTACCACCTCTGGAAATATATCCTGCCTCCAGGTGGGTTTTCGTACAGTAGTGATGGGTTTTGGTGTTGTTAGTGCGTTTATGGGATCTTCGTGCATCTTTGCTTTGGCTATTTCTGAAAAGTTTCTCCGCTTTAGTTTACCATTTCCCAAATTGTTTAGTCTCTGATGCATTGGAAGGTCAGTCAGTCTTCGGAGTTTTTTTGACTGCAGCTGGGCTCTGCAGTCTCTTCTATCGGTCATGGATTGCAGTTTTGTAATCTTTTCAAGTTCTACAATTGGCGTTGACTTCATGCCTCCTGTTATAACTCTCATGGCTTGGTTTTGAAGTCTGCTAACTTTATCGAAGTTCGCCTTTGCTGCTGTTGTCCATGCCGCAATGCCATACTCGAGAACTGGTCTCACTCTTCCAGTGTACAGTTTCTTTAGTATGCTTTCGTCTGCTCCCCAGCTTGTGCCAGCAAGTTTCCTCATGATTGCCATTCTTTCTCTGGCTCTTATTCGGTTTCTCTCGATCTGATTTTTCCATGTCATGCGCCGATCAAATGTGACTCCCAGATAGTTTGGGTTGTCGTTTGCCATTTAAACTTAACTTGGTATTTTGGAGTTTGATTGAAAGCGAGAATATTGTGCATGTAGTTTTCTCCTCGTTTATTTTGACCAGCCATGAGTTCGCCCACTCTTCCAGCGATGTTAGGGCCTGCTGCATCCGATTTCTTGCTATGTTGAGATTCTTTTCAGGAGTCCACATAGCCAGATCGTCTGCAAACATTGAGCTATGGACTCTTCTTGGTATATTCTCTGTAATGTCGTTTATATACCCTTGGGGTACTCCCTGCTCGAGTGTCACCTTTTTGCTCATCTGCCCTTGTACTTGGATTCTGGCCATTCTTTTTTGGAGGTAGTGGTTGATCCACTTGTACATTCTCCCACAAACTTCACTTCTCCTTAGCTTGACTCTAAGTCCATCTTTCCAGACTTTGTCAAATGCCTTTTCCAGGTCCACCCAAACCGCTACTGTGTGTTTCTGTTCCTGGTAGACATCTTCTATTTCCTGGGCTATGAGGATGACCTGGTTCTCAGTGGATCTGTGCTGTCTAAAGCCTGCTTGCTGTGGAATTAGTATTCATTTTTCTTCCAGATGCCACATCAGTCTGGTGTTTATCATACGTTCCATCAGTTTGCCGACACAGCTCAGTAGGCTGATAGGCCTGTATCCATTTGGATCTGTTTTGTCCTTTCCTGTTTTTGGTACTGGTACCAGTACTGCGTCTTTCCATGCCTGGGGTACAAAACCCCTTTTCCAGCTTTGGTTCAGGATTGATAGCAGTTTCCTCTTCGCTGTTTGGCCCAGCCCCAGCATTTCGTTTGTTATCCCGTCTTTTCCGGGAGATTTCCTTTTCTTTAATGTTCTCATGGCCTCTTCCATTTCGCTCATTGTTAATTTGGCCATCATATGCTCTTCAGGTGCCGTATTGATGTTGTCGTGCCCCTTTTGCTCTTCACTAATATCTGTATGCCTATCTGCAGGGACCTCGATGTGGTTTGCTCTGGCAGAGTGATCGACAAAAGCGTTTGCGGCTTTCTTACCAGTGAGCAAGTTTTCGCCCTGCTTGATGGTAATTTGTTTGTTTGACGGGGTTTCGTCGTTCTTTGCTCTGTCTAGCTTCCATAGCTTGTTCCCTTCTTTGTACAGGTTGAGGCTTTCCGTTTTGTTTTTCCAGCTCTCTCTTGCTGTTTGGTTAAGAGTGTATTTGTATTTCGCCGTGGCGGCTTTGAGGGCGATGTTTGCCTCCATAGATTGTTCTCGCTCTGCCATGTTCCTAGCATTTGTTACTGCATCTTCCGCTTTCTGTAACTCATCATTCCAATAGGGCTTATAGTTTTTCCTAGCTCCTCTTGGGATGGTTTCAGTGGCGGCTTGCATTATTGCCTTGCTTAGCCTTTCCACCATGGGCGTTTTCCGAGTCTAAATGTTATAGATGGATCCTCAGAATACCTTTGGACCGAAGAAGAAGAGTACATACATTCGACAAGAGTTTGACATAAGAGGAGATCTGGCTCAAAATTCCACCATGAACAGAAAATTGAAATACTTTGGCTACATCAATTAAAGTTATGGTGACTGACCTGAAAGGCGGAGGCAGACAAATAAGGTGATGGCACCAAGATGCGAAGGCATGCTTGAGCATGACTCTGAAATAAGCTGTAAATTGAGCAAGATGTTAAGTTTAATTCAGATGGGCTGTCATTGCAGCGACGTTCTGTAAGATGCATGATACATGAGGATGATGATGATTTATATATATACAAACATGTATATACGAGTATATATAATATCTATCATCATCGTCATCAGGTGTTTCATAGACATACATTGCCACAGTTCAAACATATGTGTATACGATTATTTTCCTCAGATACATACTTTGTTATTGGGTGCAAGGATTCTTTGTTTCTCTCTAAACACTTTCTTTACCATTGCAATTCTAGATCGTATTTCTCTATAGCATCGTGCATCTTCTGTTATGGTTTGACCAAGATATGGAAATTGGAATACCTGCTTGACTTCTTTCCCCTTTATGGTTACTCTTACACTGGTTGGTTTTTTGGCTAAGGTCATTGTCTTGTTCTTTTCTATGTTCACTTTCATGTTATAGCATTCCACAGTATTTCTATTTTCATTGACATTTTTTTGTAGAATCCTCCTCTGTCTCTGCTATAATGACTTGGTCATCAGCGTATTTTATTGCCTCCAGTTGTTCGCCCTAAACCGTTAGGCACAGATTGCATTTCTTTATTGCTTCAGCCATCATGACCTCTGAGTACGCGTTGAATAGGCCATGTGAAAGTGGACATTCCTGTCTTACTCCCTTTCTTATAAGTACCGCGTGCTTAGGCTATTCTCTTAATGATGGGATGGCCTTTTGGTTGTGTGTATAGGTTCTGCATCAGCCGGAGGATTGGTTCTTCAATGTCAACATGTTTGAGGATATCAAAAAGCCTCTTCTAAGACACTCTATCAAACGCCTTCTCATAATCTATTTAGAAGATGTACAGGGGTCTTCCTCGATCGATCATTATCTCCGCAAGGAACTTCAATGTGCCAATTGCCGCTCTGGTGCCTGATCCTCTCTGGTGCCTGATCCTCTCTGGTGTCTGATCCTCTCTGGTGCCTGATCCTCTCTGGTGTCTGATTCTCTTTGGTGTCTGATCCTCTCTGGTGCCTGATCCTCTCTGGTGCCTGGTCCTCTCTGGTTCCTGATCCTGTCTGGTGCCTGATGCTCTCTGGTTCCTGATCCTCTCTGGTTCCTGATCCTCTCTGGTTCCTGATCCTCTCTGGTGTCTAATTCTCTCTGGTGCCTGATCCTCTCTGGTGCCTGATCCTCTCTGGTGCCTGATCCTCTTTGGTGCCTGATCCTCTCTGGTGCCTGATCCTCTCTGGTGCCTGATCCTCTTTGGTGCCTGGTCCTCTCTGGTGCCTGATCCTCTCTGGTCTCCCCAGTGCTGAACCTCTCTGGTGCCTGATCCTCTCTGGTGCCTGATCCTCTCTGGTGTCTGATCCTCTCTGGTGCCTGATCCTCCATGGTGCCTGATCCTTTCTGGTGCCCGATCCTCTCAGGTCTCTCTAGTGCCTTATCCTCTCTGGTGCTTGATCCTTTCTGGTCTCCCCGGTGCCTGAACCTCTCTGATGCCTGATCCTCTCTGGTGCCTGATCCTCCATGGTGCCTGATCCTTTCTGGTGCCCGATCCTCTCAGGTCTCTCTAGTGCCTTATCCTCTCTGGTGCCTGATCCTCTCTGGTGCCTGAACCTCTCTGATGCCTGATCCTCTCTGGTGCCTGATCCTCTCTGGTGCCTGATCCTCTTTGGTATCTGATCCTCTCTGGTGCCTGATCCTCCATGGTGCCTGATCCTCTCTGGTGTCTGATCCTCTCTGGTTCCTGATCCTCTCTGGTGCCTGATCCTCTCTGGTGCCTGGTCCTCTCTTGTGTCTGATCCTCTTTGGTTCCTGATCCTCTCTGGTGCTTGATCCTCTCAGGTCTCTGGTGTCTGATCCTCTCTGATGCCTGATCCTCTCTGGTGCCTGATCCTCTCTGCTACCTGATCCTCTCTGGTGCCTGATCCTCTCTGCTACCTGATCCACTTCTGAACCCAAATTGATTCTCTTTCAACAGTCCATCTATGTGGCTATTTATTCCCTTTCTGATTATTGCCAGGAGGATTTTCGAATCATGTGATATCAGTCTTATTGTTTTGAAATTATTGCATTCAGTCGCATTGGATTTCTTTGAGAGTGAGATTATTACTGTTGTATTGTAATCCATTGGCCGATTTCCCGTTCGATAGATAGCCTGTACGAGCTGAAGAAGTCGACCCTCATAGGTTCACCTGCCACTTTTAGAAGCTCCGTTGGTATGTCATCTATTCCTACTGCTTTGACATTTGGGATTGTCTGAAGGGCCCAGTCAAATTCTTCTCTACTTAAATGTATGTCCTCCTCTCCTACTTCTTTCTCACTTGTTGTATTTGAAATTTGCGCTGCATAGTTATCTTTTTCATATAGTTCGCAACCTATTCTCTCCATCTCTCTTTCTTGTGATCTGGTCCTGTAATGATGTTACCCAGTTTATTTTGTATGGCACGTGGCTGAGCTCAGTTATTTTGTGAGCTGGTTTGTTTTATTTTCCTATAAATCAGGTCCTACCTCTCTTCTTTTCCCATTTGTTCAATTTCACTACAGCCTTCCTTTCACCACTCCTCTTGCTTTCTTGCACTCTCTGTCTATGTTTTTTTTAGTTTCTTGTAAGTCTCTCTGCCTGCTTTGGTTTTCATGTTTTTCTATTTTCCGAGGCTCCGCCATTTTGTGTATTTTTCCCGAATTGATTCAGGGCTTCTTTACTTCACTTTTCCCAATTGCTGTTAGTGCGGCCGATGTCACACTATTTGTCAGCCTTTGCCATTGCTCCTCTGGCTTTGGCTTGTGTTTTTTTGTGATTCCTATTAGCATTTCGACCTTCTTTTGAAATTTTGCCCTTTTTTCATCCTCCCTCAGGACTTCTAAATTCCACTTGCATTTTTTGGGTTGCTTTCTTTGCGTCATCCATTCGCAGCTGGCATTTCATCATTACTAGTTTGTGCTCTGAATCTGCATTTGCACCGGGGTAGCCCACGGATTTTATAAACTGGTTCCTAAAGCTAGATTTTAACCTATGTTTAGATACCATGTCCATGTATATCTCCTCCTTTAGCAAATAAATACGAGGAGTGTTCAAATGAAAAGGGACCAAACTGCAATAAGTGAACATACGTACGATGAGCATCATTTAGTCACTTCTTGTGTAAACTGGACATACCAACCGTCAAGTTTGCGTTATTTGATTTCCATTGACTCATAGTTTCCTCACCGGACCGTCGAAAACATGGCGGGTGTGATACGGAATCGGTCCAGAGTTGATCATCGAGCAGTGATTTGGTGTCTAAGAGTTAAAAGATGTCGACCAGCTGATATTCATCGCAGAATGCAGGAAGTGTATGGTGACAAAAGTGTGTCGAAGACAACAATGACGAACTGGATAACGATGTTTAAAGAAGGAGGTGGGTTAACGCAACAAAATGCGCGTGACCTGGTCTCGGGAGATCTTTCGTTAACTCACGTCCTTCTTTAAACATCGTTGTTCAGTTCTTCATTGTTGTCTTTGACACACTTTTGTAACCAAACACTGCCTGCATTCTGCGATGAATGTCAGCTGGTTGACATGCTTCAGCTGGTAGAAACCGAATCACCGTTCCCTGATCAACTCTGGGTGGATTCAGTACCACACCCGCATGTTTTCAACGGTCTGCCGAGGAAACTATCAGTCAAAGGATAATTAAATTTTGCAACTTGACGGTTGGTTTGTGCTGTTTACAGAAGAAATCGGGAGTGCCAGTGCCAGGGCCACCTTCAGTTTGGAGAGGGTCAGGACCACCTTCAGTTTGGGGAGTGTCAGAACCATCTTCAGTTTGAAGAGGGTCAGTACCGGGTTTATCTTCAGCTATGAGAGGGCCAGTGCCAGGACTACCTTTAGTTTGGAGAGTGCCAGCGCTAGGTCCACATTCAGTTTGGGGAGTACCAAGACCACCTTCAGTTTCGGGAGTGCCAGTCTCTAGCCCACCTTAAGTTTGGGAAATACCAGAACGACATTGAGTTTGGGGAGTGCCAGTGCCAGGGGCACCTTTAATTTTGGGAGTTCCAAGTCCACCTTCAGTTTGGGAAGTGCAAGGTCCACCTTCAGTTTGGGAAGTGCAAGGTCCACCTTCAGTTTGGAGAGTGCAAGGCCCACCTTCAGTTTGGAGAGTGCAAGGCCCACCTTCAGTTTGGAGAGTGCAAGGTCCACCTTCAGTTTGGAGAGTGCAAGGCCCACCTTCAGTTTGGAGAGTGCAAGGCCCACCTTCAGTTTGGAGAGTGCCAGTGCAAGACCCACCTTCAGTTTGGGGAGTGCAAGGTCCACCTTCAGTTTGGGGAGTGCCAGTGCAAGGTCCACTTTCAGTTTGGGAAGTGCAAGGTCCACTTTCAGTTTGGGGAGTGCCAGTGCAAGGTCCACTTTCAGTTTGGGAAGTGCAAGGTCCACTTTCAGTTTGGGGAGTGCCAGTGCAAGGTCCACTTTCAGTTTGGGAAATGCAAGGTCCACTTACAGTTTGGGGAGTGCCAGTGCAAGGTCAACCTTCAGTTTTGGGAGTGCCAGTGCAAGGTCAACCTTCAGTTTTGGGAGTGCCAGTGCAAGGTCCACCTTCAGTTTTGGGAGTGCAAGGTCCACCTTCAGTTTGGGAAGTGCAAGGTCCACTTTCAGTTTGGGAAGTGCCAGTGCAAGGTCCACCTTCATTTTGGGGAGTGCAATGTCCACCTTTTCCCAACACGTTTCGTGAAGTAGGTATCCATTATTTACACTTTTCGCCTTTCAACAAAGACAGTGGACTGCTGTCCTCATTTATTCATTGTACCGCTTAAAGCAAATGGCGATGTGGCGTTCACTTTGCTGTTTTTGTCGGACTCACATTCAAGTCCGTTTTTGACAATTTGTTTGAACATTTGTTGTCCTAGCTATTGATCTAACGTTTCATAGAGGTCCTCAATACATCGTCATCAGAACATCCCATATTGAGCGCATAACACTGTATATTGAATGATTGCTTTGTCTGACCTTTGACCTCTAGTTTTAGTGTTGATATTTGTCTAGATCGGACAATCTGGACATTTGAACATTTGGTGCGTGGCGACTGGCAACAATAAAGCCAACTCCACCAATGTGAAATTGATCTTCTCCATCACCAATGTTTTCAGAGCCTATTCTGTTAAACTTCTGTTTATATATCATTCCAATGATTCTTCGTGTGGATTTCTCTAGCTTAAAATGCAACTATTAGGACGAATGTGATGAACTGAATTTGTATGCAGACTGGTCCTATCGGTGGTGGAACAACATTTGAGACACACAATTTCAATGCATTGATGCAAAATTAAATTAGACGCACAAAGTTATTTTTACATGAAATTGAGGACAAGAAACTAGATGTATACATAATCTAAAGGCCTTCTAAACCAGTATAAATAATTCACGTTGAGTTAGTGCAATCTATGCTTTTATGTTTCAAGTTAAGGAGACTTGTATTCGCCAAGACAGATTGTTCTCCACTCGGTCTTTTTTTTTTTTTTTTTTTTTTTTTTTTTTTTTGCGTTCGCCTTATTTTTCTCTAATCCCCAAGGCGGTGTGCGTTGCACTGTGTTTTTATTTTACGCCTGTCGGCCCAGTGCATCCGACTTCAGCATGCATTTTATGTAAGGGTCTGCTTCCTCCTGCATTTTCTAAGGGTTTGCTTCCCCGGGATAACGGCCGGTGCTGTGATGGGGATCGAACCCAGCACCTTCGGTTCGTGAGCCGTGCCACTTAACCCCTAGGCCACGCCGTCCCCTCTCCACTCGGTCTAACTCGGTCTAAAACCAGGAAATTTCAGGCCTGAAAACCCTTGAACTGCACCTTCCCAAGGCCTAGAAAGCATATAATAGCTATATAATAACCAAACAATAATCAGAAAGGAGGTCCAAGAATACATGATACGATTCATGACATGATGCATTCTACGGGCCACTGGGATAGACTCACATAATTAACAAGTAAATATACCTGCTAATCCCGGGCAACAAGATTCCAGAAATGAATTTAGCGTAATTTCCTTTAATCTAAAGAGCAGATTTGAGCTACACAGACAACACTAAATAATGGACTGTCTTAAATCTCTAAATTACAACATCATTGGAATCATTGAGACCTGTGCTCATGCCAAATCATTCCTCAAAGGGTTTAAATGTTGAGGACGAAATCCACACTGATCACCTCATCTTTTTAATTTGCGAGTCATATCAACCTATGACTAATGTTGGTGAAATCAGATTTGGCCATCTATTTTCTCTTCCTGATTTTCATTTCGCATCTTCTTTTAAACTATTATCGTTCCAAGAAAGAGGCAAGCTCATAAACTGTTTCATTGTTTGATCGTCTATTTTTATTTGCAGAATAGATTTCGAGTCTTCAGCACCTCAAGAACAGAATGAAAACTTAGAACAAAACAATACAATCTACTGATGTTCTGATAGTACTGAAGCATATGAACAGAACTTAGAACAAACCAATACAATCTATTGATGTTTGTTCTGATAGTACTGAAAGATATGAACAGAACTTATAACAAACTAGTACAATCTACTGATGTTCTGATAGTACTGAAAGATATGAACAGAACTTAGAACAAACTAGTACAATCTACTGATGTCCCTGATAGTACTGAAAGACATGAACAGAACTTAGAACAAACCGATACTTCTTCTTCTTCTTCTTCATACGCAGTCAGACAGTAACCATTATTTTTTCGAAAAAAAGCGGCGGTCATCCTGAGGCTGTCGCCACTGCCATAGAGCTTGTCTTGCAGTTCCCCATCTGCTCTCTCTGATCCTCGTATGTCGGGCAGTTCTGCAGCAGATGTTCAGCGGTCATTTTACCAGTATCGCACGGGCATTCGTCGGTACCACCTATTTTCAATTTGTTGAATAGGTGGTACCTCAGTCTATTGTGGCCAGTGGGAAGTCTGAAGACAACGACCTGCTCTCTTCGGTTCAACTGGTAATAGACATCGTTTTTGGTGTAACCAGTATGTTCGGTTTCCCATTTGGTCATGTATCTGGCTTGAATAAGCCGTTTTGACTCTTCGTACGTTATACTAGTATCTGTTTGTGGTAGTCTTGCACCTTCTTTTGCCAGTCTGTCTGCCTCCTCGTTGCTTTGGATGTTGCAGTGTGATGGGGCCCACTGTACCACTACTCTTTTTTTTGCGGACTGCTGGCACAGTTTGCAGAGTACTGCTCTTAAATCATTAAGCTCAGTGTTTTTCTGGCTTTTTAGTGCTGTGACTACGGCGAGAGCATCTGTAAGCAGGACTATATGGCTTTCATTTTCATTATGTGTCACCATTTCTTCCACTGCCGCCCTCAGTGCCTCTGCCTCCGCTCTGAAATTGCTTGTGTACTTACCAGTAGCGAATGACAGTGTTATTTGTCTACCATTTGGTAGGTTCAGGAGTGCTCCTGCCCCTCCGTTCTGTGTAGTGTTGAACATACCAATACAATCTGTTGATGTTCTGATAGTACTGAAAGAAATGAACATAACTTAGAATAAACTAATACAATCTACTGATGTCGCTGATAGTACTGAAAGACATGAACAGAACTCAGAACTAACTAATACAATCTGTTGATGTTCTGATATTACAGGAATATATGCATATAACTTAAAAGAAATCAATAAAATATAATGATGTTCTAATAGTAACGGAAGAACTCCAAAATAAGAAGTCTTAAAGAAGAATATGGTAAGGCATTTTGGGTAGAAACAAGAAATGACAGAAGAGATAGGCTGATACATGTTTGTGTAGTTAGACAACTAGCTATATGTAACATGTTTTTCCATCAATATCCAAACAGTCTAGACATGCTCAAGTGATAGAGTAAGAAATCGGTTGTCTATATAATGATAAAGGGCATATTTTTAAATGAAGTCACAGAAGCAATAAACAATCCAGGTGCAGACATATATTCTGATCAAAATCCTGTAAGGATTAAATTACGAGGCGTGCTCAAATGAAACCCGCACCTGTGGATTTATTACGAACGTATGCAGAGAATATAAGCAGTTGGAGCAGAATTAAACAAAGCAATTGCTACGAAGCAAGTGTGGACGTTGGTTCGTTAGAAAAAGTCGCAAAAGGCATTCAGACACGCATCCCTTTGCTAGTCGTCTGCAGTTCGAGTAGTCTGCCAATAAAAGCCTTTCGTGGTTAAAACAAAAATGCGGTCAACATAACCTTACAAGCAGATACTTGTTTATTTTTTAAATCCACGATGCTTCAATTGCATACCTGCTGTTTTGCTGCACTGCTCAAAGTGATGGCACTACTTCTCATCACCTGCTACTTCACGAATCATAAATTCACCGCCCTCCACAGCAAGTAATGCAGCAAGTGGTTCAAATTCCACCCCGTAAGTTCTTCTTTATGATGGTCGGTCAGCATCCGTGAGACCCATTGTGAACACACCTTCCGATACTTCAGTTTCTTCCTAACTACCTTTTGAACTGTCCCAACGCGACACAACGAATTTCTCATCACGCGAACTGAAGCTTCGACAATGGCGTTTTGCTGCATCAACATCGGCGATGGCTCTTCTGTCGCAACAATTTCCGCCTGACCCGGTCGCAGACGATCTTTCGTTAACTCACGTCCTTCCGAAAATATCCGCGCTCAGTCCTTCACTGTTGTCTTCGACACACTTCTGTCACCATACACTGCTTGCAATCTGCGATGCATGTCTGCTGGTCGACATCCTTCAGCTGTTGGGAACTCAATCACAGTTCGCTGAACCACCCTGGACGGATTCCGTATCACCCTCTCCACGTTCTTAACGGTCTGCAGCAGAACCAATGAATGCGAGGATAATAAACACGTGCTCACTTACATTTGTTTGTGCTTAGTGAGTCAGATATGACGTCATCATACTCCTCGAGCGAATGACGTGGCGCAGTAAGGGCGGAATTCATTTTAACACGCCTCGCAGTAATTAGACTGAAAACATAGAAATGAGATATCAAAAAGGCCTCACAGATCGATATATCAGCATTACAGCAGTCAGAAATTAATCATAACTATCTTATGGAAGTAAAAAAAAAAGGATTTCATTCTTTTATAAAGCATGAACTGAAACAGAAAACCCTTTAGAGAGTATAAGGGCTAAGTGGGACTACATGAAGGAAATAAAACTCTATCGATAAGAGAATTGAAAGATCAAGTTTGGGTTAAAGATGATAAGGAAAGCGATAAGCAGCAGTAAAGATAGACAGAGAGGAGAAACATACTTCAGTATATAGGGACAGAGCACTGCGATACGGACGATTATGCGAGGTCGAAGTGACAAAGTGGACAGAATCAACAAGCAAATGTAATAGGAGACACGGGAAAGGAGGTGTCCACACAATAATAATGCATGCAGAAATAAAACAACATTGAAACACGATAAGGCTGGCTCAATGAGACGTGGGCTTTACGTACATAAAAGCAGAAATCTCGCGGGATGAGAATGAAATATTAAACAGGTGGGCAGAATATGTACATGAACTGAAAAAAACCAGACAAAACATCACAGTTTAATAATGGCGGTCACAATATTCTCATATTAGCAATTGAGAAAGCAATAATAGATCTGAGCAAAGGGAAAGCAGCAGACAAGCATACAACGAATACTTTAAAAGTTGTGCTCCCTAGAAGAATTTGGACTAGTTGAAATCACTTATCTGTGTATTGACAGGGATCTATACCTAGCGACCTGATCACATCTGTCTTATATAACTATACATGAAGCCTAGTTCAACATAAGAACTTGTCAGGAGAGAGCTAGGCGTTTAGTCGACAACCAAGTTCAGAATTAACAGTTTAAACAGAAGGGAGAAACAAGTGCAGCAATATTCTATTAAGAAGACCTTTGCAGAAAAATATATAGAAGTGCAGAAAAACATGTATATGTGTTCTGTGTACTACTAAAAGACTGTTGATAGAGTTCAGCATGAGATACGAAAAACATATGTGGAAATCAAAAGTTTGGATGGAATACACACAATAATACTCAGTAACCTATATTGGTTCTCTGAAAAGCTTCAAGTCCGACAGTAACCACGTTCAACAAACAGCTAGAGTATTCATTCATGATCAGTGAAAACAATCTAGACTGCAGCACAAAGCCACAATCAAATTAATGTATGATTCTATGAAGAAAGTTATTGGGCCTGTAAATAGGAAAATAAAGCCGCTTAAAAGTTGCAATGGCGAGAAAATAAAGAACACTGGAAAGTTTAGAGAGAGGTGCATCTAACGTTATTCTCAGCTCTACTCAATTGACACTAGCGTCACTCTCAGAGCCCTCGAAGCTGTCAAGTGCTATCCCAGTACGGCGTATATAGATATTGAACCATCCCTAGAAGATCTCCGGCCCCGTTGACACCGGACAGAGCGGCAGGAAGCGACGGGATCGTGTCTCATCTGATCAAGCGCTCTGTAAGTCATTGAATGAGGCCACTGTAGCTCAGGATATGAGATATGTGCACATTATAACATTTTACAAAATTGCACGTGATAGAAGGGACCGTAATAATCTTAAAACTCAAAAGCTAGTCCGGTCAGTCACAAAATACTGACCAGGACGTCGCTTCAGGGTCAGAGACAATATACTGACCAATACCACTATCTATCTTTCATTAGGCGTTGCCTTGACACAGGCTGTTTTCGCGGCAGTCTGGTTGAGGAGATTTAGATCGACCTGATCCCCGTAGTAGTGAGAGTTACACAGATATAGCCGAACATATCACCACCCCGTTCAAGACCGCGGTTCACTTTCATCAGCACGGTCGGGATGTTAAGAAAGCTGTTACAGGCCACCACTTAACTCCGTGTTCAGGGCGTACAGAAGAGTAAACTTACTCATTGTGGGCATTTGACAACAACAACAACAACAACATCATCATCATCATAGGCGTCTCGGTCTCTTTAAACCATCCACGCGGCTCCCTGTGAGTTTTGTCCAGCTCTTTCTCCTGTATTTCGACATTGTCGGCTATTGCTGTAACGGCCGATCCGCGTGTGACAGTCTCTGCCACCGATCGTACAACCATGCTAAAGAGACTGGCTTGCCTGGCTGTTCTGTGATCTCAATAACAACAACAGCCATAATAATTTTAGAGGCCCCTCTAGTCTGACTGTTCTTGGCAGCGCTTTTGTCAGATTAATCTTACTGCAGCTATACAAATTGGCTGAAATGTATGCACAATTAAAGAGTCAGTTTTGATCTAGAAGTTGACATGATCTTTTGTCTTTGGCAACTTATTGAAAAGTTACCGTAGCAGAAACAAGAAAATAATGACGTCTTTATTGGCCCAGAAAAAAAAAAAATTAATGAGGTCTTGATTGACCTGGAAATACATTTGATTTCGTTAGTAGGGACAGGCCCTTGAAAATTATGTGACACACAAGCCGGTCTAACACATTGCATACAGCTAATGGCTTGGCTTGGCTTCGTTCGTTCTGAATCTCCCGCCAATAAACCCTGAAAGGGCTTAAGTTGCAGAATGTAGTCCAGAGAACGGAATGCGTTGTGTTGTAGTTTACAGCTTGACAGCCCACATTTGCACCTTTCGGTCCAACACATCGGACTTCAATAAGCATTTTTTTAGTACCGGGTTAGCATTCCCTCTTCGATCCCTTCTCCTTAGCCAGTCTGTCCTGCTGCAGCCTGTTATCCAGGATCACCGCGTGGAGGTGTAGAAGGGCCTTGGCAGCTCTGGTTCGCTGGCCCAGACGCTAGCAGTCAGCTATGGGTCGCTGACCACTGCAGCTCATGCGCTGCTCAGCATCTTGATCCCGCATGCAGCTAATAATACCCAAGTCAATTTCAAGGTAACGTATGACAGTTGTTCGGTATGCGCAATGGTGTTAAATACGGTTGTTGGTTCATTACCTCGAAACTATTTGTAATCTCCTTGTCAATCCTATTGACGCACGAATTTGGAAACGAAACGGAAGTGATTTGACTTCACACTAGGTCAGATGGCGGCTTTTTAACTTTACCATGACCAACAAGAAAAAAGAAAAGATTGAAAAGGTCACTATCAAGAACTTGCTGTTCACTGATTATGTTACGAATGCCCCTCTCCAGTCAGCAGAAACTTCAGAAGTTGGCCACTTGTTGCTTCCAAAGGTACACAGACCTGGGACTGACAATGACTCTCCTGACGCCAGACGTGCTGGACCGGACACCTGGTAGATGCCCCTTCAGCCGTCACCAACGATCATTCAGATTCAGTATCTGTGCACCAGTTCATGTTTCAAGGTCCATCGTCAACGACACGCTCTCTCTCTCTCTTCCTCTCTCTCTGTCTCTCTCTACCTCTCTATATAGCTCCCTCTTCATCTCTCTATCTCTCTCTATCTCTCTCTATCTCTCTCTATCTCTCTCTTTCTCTCTCTCTCCCTCTCTCTATCTCTTTCTCTCTATCCCTCTCTTCCTCTCTCTCTCTATCTCTCTCTTCCTCTCTCTCTCTCTTCCTCTCTGTCTCTATTTCTCTCTTACTCTCTATCTCTCTTCCTCTCGCTCTCTCTTCCTCTCTCTCTCTTCCTCTCTCTCTTTCTCTCTCTCTTCCTCTCTCTTCCTCACTTTTTCTTCCTCTCTCTCTTCTTCTCTCTCTATCTCTCTCTTCCTCTCTCTCTTCCTCTCTCGCTCTATCTCTCTCACTTCCTCTCTCTCACTCTCTCTATCTCTCTCTTAATCTCTCTCTCTTTTCCTCTATCTCTCTATCTCTCTCTATCTCTTCCTCTCTCTCTATCTCTCTCTGTCTCTCTCTCCCTCTCTCTCTTTTCCTCTCTATCTCTTTCTTCCTCTTTCTCTGTCTTCCTCTCTCTCTATCTTCCTCTCTCTCTTCCTCTCTCTTCCTCTCTCTCTCTCTCTCTCTATCTTCCTCTCTCTCTTCCTCTCTCTTCCTCTCTCTCTCTCTCTTCCTCTCTCTCTTCCTCTCTCTCGATCTCTTCCTCTCTCTCTGTTTTCCTCTCTCTATCTCTCTATCTCCTTTAACGCTGAACTGACAAAAACATTTGTAAATCTACCGCCTATCTGCCCTTCTCGCGAAGCGTGTTTAAGTAAAACCCAAGGCCATGGTTTACGATTCGCCAGAACTCTCCTTCGTGGTAGCTATAACTGGACAACATATACCAAGGAAGAACAAATGCTGAACACCCATTATCTACGGCGCCTGTGATCGATCCTAGTCGCTTCATGGAATGACAGGGCAACACATTCAGAGGTGCTTCCAAACAACATTCTCCAAATCATGTGAACCTGTTAGGCAGCAACGACTACAACAGCTTAGTCTTGTTTGTCACATGAGAATTGGTCTCACACCCAAAGATATTGTCAAGGCATAGCTGACTGAGAGTAAAAGAGCGTTGCAGACCATAGCTGGCGCTGACAGACTGGAAATGAAGGAACTAGACGTAAGTCTCACACCCAAAGATATTGTCAAGGCATAGCTGACTGAGAGGAAAAGAGCGTTGCAGACCATAGCTGGGGCTGACAGACTGGAAATGAAGGAACTAGACGTAAGTCTCACACCCAAAGATATTGTCAAGGCATAGCTGACTGAGAGGAAAAGAGCGTTGCAGACCATAGCTGGGGCTGACAGACTGGAAATGAAGGAACTAGACGTAAGTCTCACACCCAAAGATATTGTCAAGGCATAGCTGACTGAGAGGAAAAGAGCGTTGCAGACCATAGCTGGGGCTGACAGACTGGAAATGAAGGAACTCACACCCAAAGAAGACACAGCTGCACATTGATTCAAGTGGAGGTTCACTCAGAAGAACCACATCAGACTGAGCGAGAATACGTTCGTACAACATGGTGAAGTTGGACGACAGCGTCGTAAAGAAAAGGAGAATCAAATACGCAGTAGAGCTTTGCTGCTCCAAAGTGCACATTATCCTGTGGTCGGTCATGGACTACTTAGTATTGATATTTGCAGTAGTAACTAGGGAGCACAGAAAAAGGGCAGAGGTGGAGCTACACAAGTAGAAGAAATGAATTCTAATAATCACAACAACAACAGGACACCAACATGAATATTCTACCAGATCAGGAAGTAGCAGCAACCAATTTGAGAACACTTCCTGAGAGCATGCAGCCGTTTGATTACCGCCCATTACTTGACATCGCGCGTGAGATCGCGAGAAACCACATGATACTAATCGACCCTTAGGGATTCTATGATAGATAGCAAGATGGCTGATCCTATGTTTAAAGAGAAGAGTACATAATTAAATACTGACCAATTTCTTAGGTCTTGTTGGGTAGTCTGGAGAACCAATGGTGTACTTTTACACACTTATTTACTTTTTCCGCCCATCTTTGCCACGAAATCTGGTTGGAGATGAAGTTTCTCTCATCTTTCCCATGCATGTTGTGTTGGCTAATGTTGCCTCGTGTTGTGCAATTTCGTCTATACCATGTGTACCTTTGTATTTGTGTAAGAAAACTGTCGTTTCATATCCCTCTCTCTTATTTTGCTTCATCATTCTATTGAATATTTGAAAGCTGTTACTGATTCAAGCCATTCACTGCTTGATGCGAGGTATCCAAATATACCTTTGTTCTGCAAATCCTAATTCCACTTCTTCTTCTGCGTTCGTTCTCAGTCTCCCGCTATCAAGCCTTGAACAGGGTTTTGCAAGTAGCAGGATGTAGTCCCAAGAACGGAATGCGTTGTGTCGCTAGTTCACAGCTTGACTGCAATATTTGCACATTTCGGTCCGAATCCCTCTTAGGCCGGGAAAATCCATCTGTTCGACACTTAGAACGCACTGTCCCGTTCCTTCCCGGCTTGCTTCTCATGCTCACATTTCCCTGTTAGTAGCAAGTTTGTTGGTTGTCTCGTTTTTAGAACTTACTATGCCCACGGTCTCCATCGTGATTCGAACACGCGACCTCCGACACCCAAGGCGGACACCTTACCTCTAGACCCCTTAGGATCGCTGTAATGACAGGGTTCTGTGACTATATATGCTTTGAAGTGTGGCCTTGCTTGTTGTAGAAACTTTCAACTCCATTTTTAAAATGAACACGCCCCTGTCTTGGCAACAGTTTGCTCCCCAATTGTTTGTACCTAATTAAAGCAGTCCAGGTTTTTGTTTTGCCTAGCAACCAAATGTTAGTTGGCGTTACGTTTGTGTCCGTAACTAAGGATTTGGTAAAGATTATCCATGCATCCATTGTCATGGAACATATTTTCACTATGCAATATATGGGAGACATTTTGTGTTTAGGATGTATGGGAATTTGTAACAATTTGGTTTTAAATTTTGTTATTAGGATGTATGGGAATTTGTAACAATTTGGTTTTCAATTTTGTTGTTAGGATATATGGGGATTCGTAACAATTTGGTTTTCAATTTTGTTGTTAGGATGTATGGGGATTCGTAACAATTTGGTTTTCAATTTTGTTGTTAGGATGAATGGGGATTCGTAACAATTTGGTTTTCAATTTTGTTGTTAGTATGTATGGGGATTCGTAACAATTTGGTTTTCAATTTTGTTGTTAGGATGTATGGGGATTCGTAACAATTTGGTTTTCAATTTTGTTATTAGGATGTATGGGGATTCGTAACAATTTGGTTTTCAATTTTGTTGTTAGGATGTATGAGAATTTGTAACAATTTGGTTTTCAATTTTACTTTTAGGATATATGGGGATTCGTAAGAATTTTTTGGCTCACATGCAGGTTGAGACTGCTCGCGGACAGGGTGTACCCAGAATCCCGCTATAGCTTTAGAGTAGGTAGATCAACAACGAATATGATTTTCTCGCTTAGCCAAATCCAGGAGAAGTGCAGAGAACAAGATCAGAGGCTATTTATGACGTTTCTAGACCTCACCAGGGCCTTCGACGGTTAGTAGAAAGGGTCTATTCGAACTCCTCGAGAAGATCGGCTGCCCCCAAAAACTAGGTAGCGTGGTAATCTCTTTTCACACTGATATGAAGGGCTCAGTTCTGTACGACGGATCATCTTCAAACACTTTTCACACTGATATGAAGGGCTCAGTTCTGTACGATGGATCATCTTCAAACTTTTTTCACACTGATATGAAGGGCTCAGTTCTATACGACGGATCATCTTCAAACACTTTTCACACTGATATGAAGGGCTCAGTTCTATACTTCTTCTTCTTCTTCTGCGTACACAGTCAGACAGTAACCATTATTTTTTCGAGAAAAGCGGCGGTCATCCTGAGGCTCTCGCCACTGCCATAGAGCTTGTCTTGCAGTTCAACTGGTAATGGCCACATCTGCTCTCTCTGATCCTCGTATGTCGGGCAGTTCTGCAGCAGATGTTCAGTGGTCATTTTACCAGTACCGCACGGGCATTCGTCGGTACACCCTATCTTCAATTTGTTGAATAGGTGGTACCTCAGTCTGTTGTGGCCAGTGCGAAGTCTGAAGACTTCCTCTCTTCGGTTCAACTGGTAATAGGCATCGTTTTTGGTGTAACCAGTATGTTCGGTTTCCCATTTGGTCATGTATCTGGCTTTGATAAGCCGTTTTGACTCTTCGTACGTCATACTGGTATCTGTTTGTGGTAGTCTTGCACCTTCTTTTGCCAGTCTATCTGCCTCCTCGTTGCCTTGGATGTTGCAGTGTGACGGGACCCACTGTACCACTACCCTTTTTGGTGCGGACTGCTGGCACAGTTTGCAGAGTGCTGCTCTTAAGTCATTAAGTTCAGTGTTTTTCTGGCTTTTTAGCGCTGTGACTACGGCGAGAGCATCTGTCAGCAGGACTATATGGCTCTCATTTTCACTGTGTGTCACCATTTCTTCCACTGCCGCCCTCAGTGCCTCTGCCTCCGCTCTGAAATTGCTTGTGTACTTACCAGTAGCGAATGACAGTGTTATTTTTCTGCCATTTGGTAGGTTCAGGAATGCTCCTGCCCCTCCGTTCTGTGTAGTGTTTGTAACAGAACCGTCGGTGTATGCATGGGTCCAGTCCATGCTTGGGTAGCTTTTCGTTATGAAGCTTAGGGTAGTGTCTCTCCTTTCTTTTTCAGTCTGGCAGTTTTTGCAATACCTGGTATATTTTCTACCACCTCTGGAAATATATCCTGCCTCCAGGTAGGTTTTCGTACAGTAGTGATGGGTTTTGGTGTTGTTAGTGCGTTTATGGGATCTTCGTGCATCTTTGCTTTGGCTATTTCTGCAAAGTTTCTCCGCTTTAGTTTCCCATTTCCCAAATTGTTTAGTCTCTGGTACATTGGGTGGTCCATCAGTCTTCGGAGTTTCTCTGACTGCAGCTGGGCTCTGCAGTCTCTTCTATCGGTCATGGATTGCAGTTTTGTAATCTTTTCAAGTTCTACAATTGGCGTTGACTTCATGCCACCTGTTATAATTCTCATGGCTTGGTTTTGAAGTTTGTTAACTTTATCGAAGTTCGCCTTCGCTGCTGTTGTCCATGCCGCAATGCCATACTCGAGAACTGGTCTCACTCTTCCAGTGTACAGTTTCTTTAGTATGCCTTCGTCTGCTCCGCAGCTTGTGCCAGCAAGTTTCCTCATGATTGCCATTCTTTCTCTGGCTTTCATTCGGTTTCTATCAATCTGACTTTTCCATGTCATGCGCCGATCAAATGTGACTCCCAGATAGGTTGGGTTGTCGTTTGGCTGCAGGATTTTGCCATTTAGACTTAATTTGGTACTTTGGGGTTTTAATGAAAGCGAGAATATTGTGCACGTGGTTTTCTCCTCGTTTATTTTGACCAGCCATGAGCTCGCCCACTCTTCCAGCGATGTTAGGGCCGTCTGCATCCGATTTCTTGCTATGGTGAGATTCTTTTCAGAGGTCCACATAGCCAGATCGTCTGCAAACATTGAGCTATGGACTCTTCTTGGTATATTCTCTGTAATATCGTTTATATATACCAGGAAGAGTGTGGGTGACAATACTCCCCCTTGGGGTACTCCCTGCTCGAGTGTCACCTTTTTGCTCATCTGCCCTTGTACTTGGACTCTGGCCGTTCTTTGTTTGAGGTAGTGGTTGATCCACTTGTACATCTTCCCACAGACATCACTTCTTCTTAGCTTGACTCTAAGTCCGTCCTTCCAGACTTTGTCAAATGCCTTTTCCAGATCCACCCAAACAGCTACTGTGTGTTTCTGTGCCTGGTAGGCATCTTCTATCTCCTGGGCTATGAGGATGACCTGGTCCTCAGTGGATCTGTGCTGTCTAAAGCCGGCTTGCTGTGGAATTAGTATTCGTTTTTCTTCCAGATGCCACATCAGTCTGGTGTTTATCATCCGTTCCATCAGCTTGCCGACACAGCTCAGTAGGCTGATGGGCCTGTATCCATTTGGATCTGTTTTATCCTTTCCTGTTTTTGGTACTGGTACCAGTATTGCGTCTTTCCACGCCTGGGGTACAATACCCCTTTTCCAGCTTTGGTTCAGGACTGATAGTAGTTTCCTCTTCGCTGTTTGGCCCAGCCCCATCAGCATTTCGTTTGTTATCCCGTCTTTTCCGGGGGATTTCCTTTTCTTTAGCGTTCTCATAGCCTCTTCCATTTCGCGCATTGTTAGTTTGGCCATCATGTGGTCTTCGGGAGCCGTATTTATGTTTTCGTGTCCCTTTAGCTCTTCGCTAATGTCTGTATGCTTATCTGCAGGGACCTCGATGTGGTTTGCTCTGGCATAGTGATCGACAAAGGCGTTTGCGGCTTTCTTACCTGTGATCAAGTTCTCGCCCAGCTTGATAGTAATTTGTTTATTTGACGGGGTTTCGTCGTTCATGGCTCTGACTAGCTTCCATAGCTTGTTCCCGTCTTTGTCCAGGTTTAGACTTTCCGTTTTATTTTTCCAGCTTTCTCTTGCTGTTTGCTTGAGCGTGTGTTTGTATTTCGCCGCTGCGGCTTTTAGGGCCTCCATGGATTTTTCTCGCTCTGCCATGTTCCTAGCATTTGTTACTGCATCTTCCACTTTCTGCAACTCATCATTCCAGTAGGGCTTATAGTTTTTCCTAGCTCCTCTTGGGATGGTTTCAGTGGCGGCTTGCATTATTGCCTTGCTTAGGCTCTCTACCATGGGCTTCATTTTGGTGTTTCGTGTGTTGATGGTTTCACACAGCCCATCTGTCAGGATTGCAAATCTGTCCCAGTCGGCTCGTTTGTAATTCCAACGTGGGAGCGGTTTTGTTTCCTGTGGGCCTACTTCCATGGCAATGGTTAGCCTGATCGGCCTGTGGTCGCTACCTGCCAGTTGGTTTAGCACCTGGCGGTCTATTTTATGGTGTATGTCCTGTGTGGAGAAGGCCAAATCTGGAGTCGAGGTGGTATGCCATGTTCTTGAGTAGAAGCTAGGGCTATCCTCCGGCCAATTGATTAGGGAGAGATTTGCATCTATCTCCCAATCTTCCACTTCGTCACCTCTGCTGTCTGTGTCAGAGTATCCCCATCTCTCCGAGTGGCTGTTGAAATCTCCAACTACTATGCAGTTGGAGTCTCTGACCTCCATACTCGAGAGCGATAGGTCTCTGTTTGGTGGTTCGTACAGATTGAAAATGCGGAGCTTCGTCTCTTGAGCCATTATGTCCACTCCTACAATTTCTGCTTGTCCAGTGTGATTGACAGATACCGCGCTACTCGGTATGCAGTTTCTGGTCAGTATCAGGACCCCTCCTTTGTGGCCTTCTCTATCTAGACGGAAGGTCGGATATCCTCTGATTGAGAATTTATGGTTATTGTTGAGGTGCTTTTCCTGGATACATGCCACGTCAATCTTACCTTCATGCAGGTGGTGTGTTAGGGAAAGTTTTTTGTTAATGACTCCCTCCGCATTCCACTGTAGTATTTTGAGAGTCTTGAGGTTTTGGCCAATAGAGGTTGCCCCATAGCCATGTGCCTTGACTCCACGACACATGGGTGGGTGACCACCAGTAGTCAAGGGTGGGCCCCTTCGAGGCGTGGGGCCCGGCACTATCGCTGCCTGGCGGGACTCCGCAGGATGAGCGCCATGCGTTTTTCGAATAGGTTGTACTGCCATCATACTGTGATTTACGTTGCACTGTTTTGTTAGGCTTGCGGCCCCGTGCATCCGATTTCAACAGGCGTTTCTGTAGGGATGCCCTCCTTAGCCTTTGGCTGTCCCCAGCCTATCTGCAAGGCAGCAGTTGTTTATGATCAGAGTTTTCTCTCTTATGGAAGTTGTCTTACCAGACTATCGAGTCTTCACTACTCGTGTCTATAGGGTGCAATGATGATATGTGATGATATATGAGATGGACTGGTTTACCCGGAAGAGAGGCAGTCCAGTGTGTCTGTATCCCAGGATCGTCACGTCCTGCCAGAAACGTAGCATTTGCTGTGAGTGGGGTATCTCTTTTTCCCTTTATTTTCTTGGCTTCTATGCAGGGATGGTACGCCTAGCATTCCCCGCCACCTGGGGTGTTGACACAGTGGGGCAGGTGTGCAATGTCCGCTGGTCTGCATCTCTTCTGCGTCCAGTATGATAGTTATATGGCTGATAACGTACAGAGGTAGATATCGTAGCCGGAGTGCATTCAGCCAGAGGACAAGCCTGGTAATGTCACGGAGATGTTGTTCGCCTGATGTGCGGACAACTCTCATGGTCAGTGGTTGAGTCTTGACAGTTCACAGTGAGGTGGCTGCTCTACTGTTTTCGACACCCCGACCAGGTACTAAGTCTTTGGTTGGTGTTTTCGCACCCCGTCGCCGTATAGGGTGAGTATCAAGCGGTTTTCCGCCCGCTTTGATTGGCGGACGGCAAGGACCTCTTACTGTGGCTCTACCTGATAGGGCTGGGGCGCAAGCCCCAGGTCCCGAGCATGTAGAAGCCTCCCATTGCAGTGGTGCTGAGATTTTGGGCGGGATTGCGGCTTACAAGGGTTCGGCCGTAATCCCCCACATGGTAGCCTCGCGCCCTTGGCTTATCAGCCTGGTACGTGAACCAAAGTGTCTGCGGCTCCTCTCGATTTGAGCTGGTTTTCCGTAGCAGCGCCCTGTCATTTGTAGGGTAAAACTGACCTGTCTTCAGATGATCTATTTCCAGCACCCGTTCACTATTTGGTCAGACGAATTTATTGAGGGCTTTTGTTTGTCAATGACCAGGTATTTGAAATCTGCGGTTTCTGCGGAGTTAAACACGATTTCCGTAGCGTTCTTTCATTTGAGTGTTTGAGAGCTGACTTGTCATCCGTGAGTCTAATACCAGCGTACGTTCATTATTAGACCCAAGCGGCAGTGCTCTCGATTTGTCAGTTGTTCTACAGTATTGGCGTGTTCAGTCAAATTAAGCCGCAGGTTCCACACCTGGTGGTGCCCTTCCGTCAATTCCCTTAGCGAGACAATCAAGTTTCTTAGAGGGTAGCCCCAGATTTTCGAGGGTCTAATTCCAGTACATGTTCTCTATTAGACCCCACGAAGGTGTACTTTTTGATAGTCATTCTGCAGTATTGGCGTGTTAAGTTAATTTAGGTCTCAGGCTCCACTCCTGATAGTGCTCTTCCGTCAATTCCTTTTTCAGAGCACTGGATGCAGACCTAACCGGGCCACAGGGGGCATAACCCCAGATTTATGGGGGTCTAAATCCAGCACCAGTTCCATATTAGACCCCAGAAGAGTGGTCTCGGCATGTCCATCATTTCAGTGTTGGCCGTGTTGAGTCAAATTAAGCCGCAGGCTCCACTCCTGGTGGTGCCCTTCCGTCAATTCCTTTAAGTTTCAGCTTTGCAACCATACTTCCCCCGGAATCCAAACACTTTGGTTTCCCGGAAGCTGCCCGCAGAGTCATCGAAGCAACTCCTGCGGATCGCTAGTCGGCATCGTTTATGGACAGAACTACGACGGTATCTGATCGTCTTCGCGCCTCTGACTTTCGTTCTTGATTAATGAAAACATTCTTGACAAATGCTTTCGCAGTAGCTCGTCTTGCGGCGATCCAAGAATTTCACCTCTAACGCCGTAATACGAATGCCCCCGTTTGTCCCTGTTAATCATTACCTCCAGTTCCGAAAACCAACAAAATAGAACCGAGGTCCTATTCCATTATTCCATGCACCATTATTCAGGCAGCCGAGGCCTGCTTTGAACACTCTAATTTTTTCAAAGTAAACGCGCCGGCCACCCAGGACGCTCAGCGAAGAGCACCCGTGGGAGAGAGCCGGCAGACGGTAGGGCAGGAGACAACGGGCAGTGAACCGGCGCGAGCCGGACCGCCCGCCTGCGCCTGAGATCCAACTACGAGCTTTTTAACTGCAACAACTTTAATATACGCTATTGGAGCTGGAATTACCGCGGCTGCTGGCACCAGACTTGCCCTCCAATAGATCCTCGTTAAAGGGTTTAAAGTGTACTCATTCCAATTACGGGGCCTCGAAAGAGTCCCGTATTGTTATTTTTCGTCACTACCTCCCCGTGCCGGGAGTGGGTAAGTTGCGCGCCTGCTGCCTTCCTTGGATGTGGTAGCCGTTTCTCATGCTCCCTCTCCGGAATCGAACCCTGATTCCCCGTTACCCGTTACAAACATGGTAGGCATGTCACGTACCATCGACATTTGATAGGGCAGACATTTGAAAGATGCGTCGCCGGCACATGAGGCCATGCGATCAGCACAAAGTTATCCAGAGTCACCAGTGGGGACGCCGCAACCCCGCGAGGGGAAGCGACGATTGGTTTTGAACTAATAAAAGCGCTCTTTCCGCGAGGGTCGGAGCTTGGTAAGCATGTATTAGCTCTAGAATTGCCACAGTTATCCAAGTAGGATCGTGTCATCTAAGGAACCTCGACTGATTTAATGAGCCATTCGCGGTTTCACCGTGAGACAGTGTGAACTTAGACATGCATGGCTTAATCTTTGAGACAAGCATATGACTACTGGCAGGATCAACCAGATATCTGTCGGAGACGTACTGTGTACAGCACACACCGGTCGGCGGAGGAAGGGTGTGTTTTTGTAAAAGGCCTCGCTGGGACGACGGCCGCAGGGACCGACTGACGGGACGGACGGACGGTTTGTTCCACCCGTCCCTCACTCCGTCGACCTAGGACCGCCTGACAGGGGCCTCCCACATGCACCAGACGACCGACCGACCGGGCTCGCTCGAGGAGGGATGGCAGCGCTCTGTGCAGAACGGATCCCAACGACCTCGGCGATGAATTTCACTGGGACTGGAGACAATTTGGCCTGCCGGCCTGCCCTCGAGGCAACGATTCCTGCTTTCCATTTGCCGGTCACAAGCTCTTTGCGAGAGTCGGACCACCAGCGAGACGTACTGTCGAGCTCTGCTATACGCCTTAGATAAATCACCACGGACGGACCACGTTTCCTGATACGGACCAGACTAGCGCACCTCGGTGGAGGAGCCACTACAACAAACCGCACCCAATTCGCACTACGGGGAAAGGCAGGCGAGCGTTTTCCGCAAGCCCGCGCTATCGCTCCGCCTGGCGGGACTGAGATCGCTTTACGAACACTGGTTGAAATTGAGTCGCTGCGGCGAGACAACTACCCCAGATTCAGTTCTATACGATGGATCATCTTCAAACTCTTTTCCCATCAAGAGTGCAGTGAAGCTGTGGTGTGTGCTCGCGCCGACCCTCTTTGATATTTTTTCTCTATGCTCCTATCCTACGCCTATGTCACATCTGTGGACAGTGTTTATCTGCACACCAGGTCAGATAGGCGGTTGTTTAACCGGTCCCGAATGCGTGCGAGGATCAAGGTGAGGAAAGTGCTCATTAGGGAGATGCTATTTGCGGATGATGCAGTTCTGGTGACCAATAGTGAGGAGACCTTGCAGGGACTGACAGACAGACTTACACTAAACAGAAACGGCGGCTGAACACCTTTTACATGATATATCTACGGCGTATATTGGGGATTGGGTGGCAAGAGAGAGTGTCACATAATACGGCCTTACTTAGAGCAAATACTCACAGCATGGACTCGATGTTGAGAGAGCGACATCTACGGCGGTTGGGACATGTCTATCGCATGGAAGACGAAAGGCTGCCAAAGGATATCCTTTATGGACAGCTAGTCATTGAATCTAGAAGAATCGGCTGTCTCACACTGCGATTCAAGGACGTTTGCAAGAGGGACATGAAGTCAAGCGATGTCCCATCCGAGGGCTGGACACATTTTTCTCAGGATCGAGCTATCTGGAGACAGTCATTCGGATGGGGCATAGTGGCTGCTGACGCTCGTTGAGGTCTTCTGGCTACAGTGAAAAGAGAAAGTCTGAAGCGCTCAAGGAACAGTCAGGCAAGTCAGCTTCCTCAGCATGGTTGTACGATCTGTGGCAGGGACTGTGACTCGTGGATCGAATTTTACAGCCATAGCAGACAGTGTCGAGATACAGGTGACAGAGCTGGACAAAATGTAAGCGCGCCACGCGCATAGTCTATAGAGACTGAGACGCCTATGATGTGATGAAGTCCCTAGAAGGTGTAACTCTGTAGTGTCAATTTCCAGGCCTATCCCTAATGACAGCCCATAAGTATACAACACACTACCTTTGGCAATGCTGGCTACCCTCAGACTACCTGTGCCACTCTTTATTGGGTCTTCTCCAACTCTCTCTTCTCACCAATGCCACTCAAACTCCCTCACTCACTCACTTATTCACTCTCACTCACTCATTTACTCACTCACTCACTCACTTATTCACTTTCTCAGACTCATTCCTCACCCTCTCACACCTACTCTCTCCCTTTCTCATTCACTGTCTATGCATCTCACTCTGTTACTCGCTCATTCTTATTCAATTCTCTTCGTTCATCCATTTCGCCCTCTTTCATTTACTCTCAAACTTTCTCTCCTGATCCTGAACTTTCTCCGTCACCCCCTCACTCACTCTGTCAACCTTTATTATTGCCACTTACACTACACAACACGAACGCACGCACGCACGCACATACATTCTGACACTCTTCATCCCTGAAACACTCCCAGAAACCAAACGAAACCAGTGTCCTTTGAATAGTGAGAATATAGCGTCAATGGAAAGCCGTAACCTTGACACTGGTGTGACGTCGTGTTAACTCGTCTGAAATGAGACCGCAGTGGGGATAACACGATTCGTATGCTAATTATCTAATGTTTCAGCCGTTTTTTCTGTTACCTTTTATTTCGTTTTTATGCTTCATTTTATTTCCCGTTCTTTCTAATTCTGCACTCTGCTATCTGTCATCTTCTTAATTCTCCCGTTTTTGTCGATTTCCCCTACTCGCTCTTCCTTATCTACCATCTCTATTTCCAATCTTCATGCCCTTTCACTCAAGTTATTGAAGCATTGATCTAACACCACATTTGGCCCTTTGCCCTAACCCCTTTTAAGGAAGCCTGCATACAATTAATAGCATTGGCAGTTTCGCAGCATTGGTTATCTTCTTCTTCTTCTTCTTCGTACGCTGTCAGACATCAACCTTTATTTTTTCGAAAAAAGCGGCGGTCACCCTGAGGCTGTCGACACTGCCATATAGCTTGTCTTGTGTTGCCACTGGCGATGGCCACATCTGCTTTCTCTGATCCTCGCATATCGGGCAGTTCTGCAGCAGGTGCTCAGCGGTCATTTTCTCGGTACCACACGGGCATTCGTCGGTGCCACATATCTTCAATTTATTGAATAGGTGGTACCTCAGTCTATTGTGGCCAGTGCGAAGTCTGAAGACAACGACCTGCTCTCTTCTGTTCAACTGGTAATAGGCATCGTTTTTGGTGTAGCCGGTATGTTCAGTTTCCCATTTGGTCATGTATCTGGCTTTAATAAGCCGTTTTGACTCTTCGTACGTCATACTAGTATCTGTTTGTGGTAGTCTTGCACCTTCTTTTGCCAGTCTGTCTGCCTCCTCGTTGCCTTGGATGTTGCAGTGTGATGGGACCCACTGTATCACTACCCTTTTTGGTGCGGACTGCTGGCATAGTTGACAGAGTACTGCTCTTAAGTCATTAAGCTCAGTGTTTTTCTGGCTTTTTAGCGATGTGACTACGGCCAGAGCATCTGTAAGCAGGACTGTATGGCTTTCATTTTCTTTATGTGTCACAATTTCTTCCACTGCCGCCCTCAGTGCCTCTGCCTCCGCTCTGAAATTGCTTGTGTACTTACCAGTAGCGAATGACAGTGTTATTTTTCTGCCATTTGGTAGGTTCAGGAATGCTCCTGCCCCTCCGTTCTGTGTAGTGTTTGTTACAGAACCGTCGGTGTATGCATGGGTCCAGTCCATGCTTGGGTAGTTTTTCGATATAAAGCTTAGGGTAGTATCTCTCCTTTCTTTTTCAGTCTGGCAGTTTTTGTTTCCAATACCTGGTATATTTTCTACCACCTCTGGAAATATATCCTACCTCCAGGTAGGTTTTCGTACAGTAGTGATGGGCTTTGGTGTTGTTAGTGGGTTTATGGGATCTTCGTGCATCTTTGCTTTGGCTATTTCTGCAAAGTTTCTCCGCTTTAGTTTCCCATTTCCCAAATTGTTTAGTCTCTGGTGCATTGGATGGTCAGTCAGTCTTCGGAGTTTCTCTGACTGCAGCTGGGCTCTGCAGTCTCTTCTATCGGTCATGGATTGCAGTTTTGTAATCTTTTCAAGTTCTACAATTGGCGTTGACTTCATGCCTCCTGTTATAACTCTCATGGATTGGTTTTGAAGTTTGCTAACTTTATCGAAGTTCGCCTTTGCTGCTGTTGTCCATGCCGCAATGCCATACTCGAGAACTGGTCTCACTCTTCCAGTGTACAGTTTCTTTAGTATACTTTCGCCTGCTCCCCAGCTTGTGCCAGCAAGTTTCCTCATGATTGCCATTCTTTCCCTGGCTCTCATTCGGTTTCTCTCGATCTGACTTTTCCATGTCATGCGCCGATCAAATGTGACTCCCAGATAGTTTGGGTTGTCGTTTGGCTGCAGGAATTTGCCATTTAGACTTAATTTGGTGTTTTGGGGTTTGATTGAAAGCGAGAATATTGTACATGTGCAGCATTGGTTTTAATTTGATGAGGTTGCAAGTCCCAAGTAGAACCTTCTTTGTCAATCTTGTACTACACGATAGGAAGATGACAGTGACCATATTCTTGTTGCCCAGCGAACATTGCATCATTGAGACTAAGAGCTTTGCGAATCTGAGCAGCCTTTACAAATGGAAGTGGTTCCGTTAAATCCCCCCACAACTTCATGGTGAATAGTTCCGCCATTAAACTTCAAATAATTGACAACTAAAATGTGGGGCCTGAGTTACAATATAGCACACAAGCGAAGCGCACCGGGAAACTCGCCTCCAGATAAGTACTCGCCTCCAGATAAGTACTCGCCTCCAGATAAGTACTCGCCTCCAGATAAGTACTCGCCTCCAGATAAGTACTCGCCTCCAGATAAGTACTCGCCTCCAGATAAGTACTCGCCTCCAGATAAGTACTCGCCTCCAGATAAGTACTCGCCTCCAGATAAGTACTCGCCTCCAGATAAGTACTCGCCTCCAGATAAGTACTCGCCTCCAGATAAGTACTCGCCTCCAGATAAGTACAAACTCGTGAATAACGACTTCCATCTAATGCTGGAACAGCACTTGTATAACAAGTTTTCTGATGTTTCAAATATCAAGATTTTGAATGGGACAAGGCAAATTCCTAGTGAGTCAGGAGATAATGTGGAGGAGGTGGAAGTGGATAGCATTCAAATAACAAAGAATATCGTGCAGCGTTAAATGTCGCTCGATTTTCTCAATCTTATTTGGCAAGAGGAGTTGCAAACGGTCCATGAGTACTTGGAGAAAAGAAATATCCGTAAACTTAGCGAAGGCGGGATAGACTTGATCTTGATGACCCATTAATCAGCGAAGCAGCTGTTTCCAACTTCGTCTTCAGCAGACCCTGTCTTGGGCCTCAGAAGTCAAATGGGTAGTTAGCACTCCTCTAAAGGCTTCTTGGATGTTATGGCGGGATATGCAAGAAGTCTGACCAACCCATTGGATGTCTTCCCCGCGGCCTCTTTTTACCTCGAGGGTGTCAGATTGCTGTCGCTGTGCTCCCCGAACCATTGTTTCGTTGCAACATGTGATCTGTCCATCTATGTCTGGAAAGATTACCCCATCATTCACAAAGGACAATCGTATGTCAGAATTGTGGAGATTTTGCAATCGTTGGTGGCGGAGAGTGATTTTGACCAAAGCTTCTCTCAAAAGAAACCTGGGTCACTCTCATTTTATCATCCAGTGATTTCGTGACTGTCCATGTCTCAGCATCGTATCACATTGCCGGGAGCACGGTGTAATTGAAGATAGAGGAGCGTTAGTTCTGGTTTTGGATTACACAGAATCCTTTTCGTACCACGAACCACGAGCCTTTGGGGTCGCAGTCCCAGGATTACACAGAATCCTTTTCGTACCACGATCCACGAGCTTTTAGGGTCGCAGGCCCAGGATTAAACAGAATCCTTATCATACTATGGCAAAACTTCTAACTTGCAGAGATCAAATCTTTCTCTAATATTGTTTACAGGTTGTTCATCATTCGCACGTGTGAGCGAAGTGCAAGGCTCTTGATGTATGATGGGATAACCATCCCGTAAACGCTCTGTCACCCGAACTCGAATCTCCTCCATTTCTCTTGTATAGGCCCTTATCAGAGTTGAAAACATAAAGTGGCTTTCAAGTGGTCACAGGTGACTGGTCAGTTGTCAATCTCATTTGGCCACTCCTTTCTAGATTCTCATTGACTCAAATCTCTACATGTCATTCCAATTGTGATCGCATGACGTACGAATCCTTGTGGCCAATCTCCGCCCCTCCCATCCCTATCTCTGGTACCAGTCTGATACTAAGAATGGTTAGATCTAACACCTACCCTTAATCCAGACAAGTTTCAACTTATAGTAAATAGTAACCTCTCACCTCGGCCTTACGTTTCTTCTGCCTTCTTAGTGTTGATACAGGAGTTAAGTTGACCCTGGATTCACCTGGCTTCGCTAACTATTTTCTCAGGCAATTTTTGCCTCTCAGAGAATGCAGTCGCCAGTCTCAATTTCTTCTGCATTTAATGCTTATGCTTTTCATGGATCTGTTACAAATGTTGAACTCGAGTTGTGCTAAGTTGTAGGTGTTCCTTCCGAATCAATACAACATTCGAAACGTTGGGCAAGGAATGAAAGCCATACAGTCCTGCTTACAGATGCCCTGGCCGTAGTCGCAGCACTGAAAAGCCAGAAAAATACTGAACTTAATGATTTAAGAGCAGTACTCTGTCAACTATTCCAGCAGTCCGCACCAAAAAGAGTAGTGGTACAGTGTGTTCCATCCCACTGTAACATCAAAGGCAACGAGGAGGCAGACAGACTGGCAAAAGAAGGTGCAAGACCACTACAACCAGATACTAGTATGACATACGAAGAGTCAAAACGGCTTATTAGAGCTAGATACATGACCAAATGGGAAACAGAACATACTGGCTACACAAAAAACGATGCCTATTACCAGTTCAACAGAAGAGAGCAGGTCGTTGTCTTCAGACTCCGCACTGGCCACAATAGACTGAGGTACCACCTATTCAACAAAATGAAGATAGGTGGCACTGACGAATGCTCGTGTGGTACCGGGAAAATGACCGCTGAACATTTGCTGCAAAACTGCCCGACATACGAGGATCAGAGAAAGCAGATGTGGCCATCACCAGTGGCAACACTAGAGAAGCACTATGGCAGTGTCGACAGCCTCAGGATGACCGCTGCTTTTTTTTCGAAAAAATACAGGTTGACGTCTGATAGCGTATGAAGAAGAAGAAGAAGAAGAAGAAGAAGAAGAAGAAGAAGAAGAAACGTTGGGCTATGGCTTGGCAAAGTAGACCTCAATCGTGGATGACCTCCCCAGTTATGTCAGCTTCATCTGATGATTTTCCAGTCGGAATTGACTCGTCCGCATGGCGAATTTCTGAGGGCAGGAAGTCGGAAAGACTGGGAAAAAGTGGACGAGACAATAATTGAAGCGGGTTCTGGCGATCTGAGCATGTTGCTCTAGAAAGCTTTAATGATCGACTCCATGTCCAGTTTGACGTGATAGAGTCCCTTCGGAAGCTATCAGACAAGGAATGGTTTGGTTGTGATCGGAGAGGCGTAGAGTTCTAAATTGATGAAGCGTCGGTATTTTGCAGCTTTGATGAGACATTCGCGGACAATGGTTTCATGTGGTTGCTCAGAGAATGAGCCATCTTACGCCGATTCTCTAACGAAGCACTAGTGACAGGCGAAATATAATTTTATTTGTTTGATTGGATACTGGAAGTCTGGTTGCTGTACCAGATCCACTCAACGCAACTAGCTATATTGGACACTGTGGTCAATGGTTACCGTGAGGTATTTAACGTATCGCTCTTAATTCAAATAATTTGTTCTCTCCCATAAAAACGTAAATGAAACAACAAAAACTTATTCTTTCACAAAAAATAGGTATTAATTTATTTACGTAACTGGAAAAAAGCACATAAATTTCAGTATAATATATCTCTCTCTAAATTCTCTTCTCTGTCAGATAGTTCTTCTGGTTATAACCCGGTTTGCTTCTGCTGATAATATAATTCTTTCTCTTCCTAGCAACATCAACTAATATTAAATAACATCTAGGGCCTTTTGGTCCTCGTTTCCTGAAGCGTATTTGCCCTCCGCCATCTGGTAGCATTGATCTTTCCAGTTTCCGTTATGGAATAAAAGATATTAGACTTGTGTAATGGGATGTGGTCCCTGATATCTTGGATGCACCTGTGCGTTCCATCGTAGCGGTTCACACGCTCATCTGGCAATAGAACTAGACTCCGAACAGAACTTGAAACCCACTGATGTTCGACAAATACCTATTGTAGTCCGACTCCTGTGTCGTTCAAAGACGATTAGTGCATGTCTTTGAATTCATCGAATAGTCTGAAACCATTTAAGCATTGTCGGGCCCAATCTGAAGTTACCATCGCTTATAGAGTTTACGCATTCAACTCAAAATAAGCACTTCGTGTCCCCTACCCTGCCAAACATCTTTTCTTTGGACGGACTACCGTGTCTTTCAAAGTTAATTTAGGCATTTGAATTTACCGTAGCACTTCCTGCCACGTTTGCTTGAAATATGTTATACATCACTAATTATCTTGTCTCCTTAAACTTCTCCTTCTTCCGTGTCTGCGCTGAGTGAAAATCACGTGGTGCCAAAGTCTTCAACACGTGGATAAGTTCGTGCAAGTTTTCCTTTGCCTGGTCGCTGATAAGCCAGCGCTCCATCTCTGAAATCCCCCCCCCCCCCTTTCTCTTAAAGATTCACCATTCGTTGGAACAACTCTGTCTACTGCAGCATTTGTTTTTCTGCAAAATTCCCTCCTTCCCACTCCCCCACCCCCAGCCATCCTTCTAAATTATGTCTTCCCTACCTATTCTAACAAAACAATTTTAGTACCAATTCCCAATTTGAAAATATCACGGACACGTTTTTAACAACCTGAATTAACGTACTAAACTTTGGATAATAAAAGTCAGAAATTCTGAACAGCTAACTTTCCCTTGACCTGATTTCCAGACAAAGGAAAAGTTACATAGTCGATATAGAAACAGGCCCGAAGAAGGCAATGGTCGCTTCCTATGCAGGATAAATCCACCACTGAGGCATCTGTTGTCAACCTACGCTTGGACAGAATATGATAAATTTCGTGATGAGGAAGTACACCGGGTCTCACATTTGTGTATCTCTTGTGAATGAGCTTCTAGAAAAAAAGTTGATACAGTGGAACAGTCGATCTGTTTCACAGAGAGTGGCTAGTCTATCGGCTGCGTCGTTTCTTGCTTCTCCAGACTACAGTCCCACGTTGATTTCACGATGTTGGCACGATCCCATTCCTCCATTGAAATTGCCCATAATGATCTTGTAGCAGCTGCGACGTCGAACGAGGATCTTATGGAGGTTGTCGTAGAAGTCAGTGTGATCTTGTCCACCATTGTCTGCTGCTGATGTGTACATTTGTACACCGTTTGGACATGGTAATGTTCGGAAAAACCAGGCGGTGATCTACAAATGTCACATGTTGAACGAGATGGAAGATTCATGGAGCGACAAGGAAACCAATTCCACCTAATGTAAAGTTGCTCTTGCGGACGCCGATGTAAACTTCGTGCGTCATTAAAAATCGTTGATAGTTGGTTTTATCGTTTGGTCTCTAGGATGATAATGATGCCATACATGTTGTCTGTTAGTCTCGTCAATAAGGTGGCTCAGCTGTCAGCGCATGTAGAGTGGCAGTTGAAGGACCCATTGTTCGGTGGGTTTCGCGAGCCCGAGATAGTTTTTCGACACAGTACCAATGTCTGACAACAGAATGTGTCCACCTGTCCCTAGCTTGTGGATATTCTCTATACGTTTTTTTGAGTGACCTTTAATCAATTTTGCATCTCCTCCATTTCCTCGTTGTCAGCTGTCTTGGGATTCATCTGCTCCACTTTGCTATAACCGAGATCATTATGGACAATTGCGTGCGCAGTGCCTTAAACTCAGGCTGAAATATATGGCTACTTTATCCACAGTGACCAGCCTGTTGCCAACGGGCATGCTGGTCGATCTGCCATTTCACTGTGACAGTTGACACCTATGCTTATCTGCCTCATCGCGGTTCATTAATGACGTTTTGTCTTCCATTCCGAAATTTGTCTACCCATCCACACACTCTTCTCTCAATAGAATCGACATAAAATACCCCAACGGCGATCTAGAAAACGATTCCATGCATGCAAGAGAGACCTGCACTGATTTCAAGTATGAAGCAACAACTGTACATACAGCAACTCAGATTGTATCAGCTAAAACACAATTCCATGAAGAACGTCCATTCTAACATCTCCAGGAGCGTACTGCAAACCTCTCAAGCCTCACAGAAAGATGAACTCTCATACAAAATAAAATATTACATCGGGTTGCTGTCTCAAAAAAATAGATCTAGTCCAAAAGTGGATTCCCGCCTTGTGGGGACCTTGGAAACCAGAAGTCAGATTAGCTAGCAAAATGTGGCGGTACACTCTAGAGATCAACATAGCTTTTGTATTAGCTATTTGTGACCTACTTACTGACTTGCCCTTATGTACATGATCCCAAATCGTGTTGGATTGTGTCTCCCGACATTGTCTACGAATTCTCAGCGCCAATTTTATTAACGATAAGAGAAATGGTGATACGATCGTCTCTGTCATACACTAGCTCTTATTTCAAAGGACTCAGAATGGGGATGTTCGTGTAGAACTTCAACATTCCTTCATGCATTCTTTGGTTCTTGGTATTTATGTTACTGAACATTATTGGAAGTCACTGTCTGTGCTGTCAAATGCGTTTTCATAGTCTACGAGGGAACGGCATGGGCTGGTAGTTACGTGACACGGCTCACAACCAGAATGTGCTGGGTTTGACCCCCATCACAGTACCGGCCGTTACCCCCGGAAAGCAAACCCTTAGAAAATGCAGGAGGAAGCAGACCGTTACATAACATGCATGATGAAGTCGGATGCACTGGGCCGACAGGCGCAAAATAAAAACTACAGTGCAACGCACACCGCGTTGGAGATTTGAGAAATAAGGCGAACGCAATTAAAAAAAGAAAGAAATAATTGTCTACGATTCCGATAAACATTGTTTATGTCATTTCAAATTGCCTTCAATGTTCAACTTTTATTCCCATTACAGCTATCAAGTTTACAAATGACTTTTTTAGAAATATATATTAAATAGTTGACATCATACCGTTCTTCTGTGTTAAAGATGGAGAGAATATATTCAAAGAATACTATGACAGGCAGAAAGTACTAACACGTCTCTTGGGCTTCCACTTATTCCAAATATAGTGTCAAGTACAGGCATTGTAATCACAATGCGATTGAGTACTTCAACTCTGAAATTAGCAGTTGTAACGAGGTTCAAGGCGCACGATCTCGGTCGTATGTACCTCCAACAATTGTTTGACTTTCGCTTGAAAACGACGCAATTTAGGTTTCCATTCTGACTTTATGAAAAAGACAAGAGACGACTGGCTGCTTGCGACTCGATGTCGCTATTTGTCGCCCTTGTTTCTTGATGGCGTCACTGGTATCGGAGATAAAGGACATTTTAGTAGAGGATTATCTGCAGGGATGTTCTCAAACGGGCGATCTGTGACGCTCTGGCTGCTGGAGATTGTGATAAGCGATACAAAGAGAGCACAAGTAAAAGAGTGGTAAAATGGAAAACATGTCCGATTCAAATTCTGCTGTCTACATGCTTCCGTACACCCAACTGAAAATAGGTACATGGTTAAATGCTAGGGAGGACAGTCAGCGAAGAATGTTATTGGCAACCCAAATCTTTACTTAGGCACGTTAACATGATGTCGCTAACACTTCACCCACCTCAGCAGTTTTTGGAATGGGGGCTTCCCTCATTTTATATTCATATAAAAGAACGGAGGAAAGAAAGAGCAAATGTGAGAAAAAGGAAGCTAGTGAAGCAGGCAATGCGTCAAATCAAATGTATAAATTCGACTAATTTTAAAGCATATTGTGCCTGAGATTTCTACAAAAGTATCCAAACAATGAGGACACTAGATTAGATCGTCAATCCTACTTCAATCATTTATAACACAAGCATTTAATCCACATAATTTAGCTATCAAATAAGGGCACATGCACCTCAAAAGAATTAATATTTAGCCCAAGACATAGAATCCTCTAGAAATTGATATTGTTTGAAGCAATATAAAGAGTTATACAGAACAGTCGTATAAACAAGTTACTAGGTATAGACGGCACATCAGCAAGAGGAAATCAAGTTTGTTGGAAAGCAAAAGTGAAGTCGTAATAGAGAGAATCTTCACAACAGGTCAGAAATAAAAGTTGATTGGCAGCAAGCATACCAATCTGAAAGACAACAAAAGGCAACTGGGTAAACGGGAATACATGCAGAGTTATATCGCTACTATGTTATACAGTAAAAATGTATTCGATAATTTTTGAAAACTAATAAAACCAACTGTTGAACTTCAACATGCGCCAAGCTATATTTGAATTCAGTAATTCAATGCATACTACTGCTGTCTTATTTACGACTGAGGTAAAGAACAATAGACAAAAAACAAAAATGACAAGCACTTAAGCAGAGCATTTACAGATCAAGAAAACGATTTTGATTTAGAGTTGATAAGAAGACAATCTGAACACTATTACAAGACAATGAAATACAAGGGTAACTATCAGATAAAGTTAGATAGATTTACCATTTTAATGTGTATATATATTTATATGTATACATAAATTGAATAAGAACATATATTTAACATAAATTGCAGGGATAGGACATGGATGTGTTTGTTCAGCATTGTTGTTCAACATTTACATGGACCGAAAACAACACGAGTCGACCAAATTACAAAACCAAAAGTGAAATTCAACATAATAAGCAAAGAACTCAACTACAAAGATAACCTGTAGAGTGCAAATCCGAAATCCCTTGAACACACTTGGTACCGCATGTGAAAGCTAAAACATGACAATCAGCAAATCAAAGACATCAACTTTAACCGTTATTTCAGGCGACAGTTTGTCCATTACCATTGTTATCTGACGCCAGTTTGTCCATGAACTTAATTGCATTCGGCTTTTGGTTAACAAAAGACTTATGCAGCTCCTAATTAGTGGCCCGTTAGATTTATTATTATCTTCACCAGTTGTGGCCCCTCGCGAGGTTTCAGTTTGAGACCCCTGTTCCACCAAGCTGTATTTATTATCTTATCCCACATGATGTTTTCCATTGATATAAACATTCATTTATTGAAATGTTATTAATCAGCCAAGAACCTGAACCACACTCGAGTCTCAGACACACAATGGACCGTGGACTCTGGCGCCAAAGCTGAACATCCAAATCACTACTGGTCTAGCCACCTATTCATACATAACTAGGACACCAGTTTCTTTACAAAGAGCATAACTTCCTTCACAGACAAAATGGCGTTGTAACGAAATGACCTTATTTTCACAACATAATTATGCGTTTAAACTACATGTAAGCGTGTAAGCCTGGGAAGAGGTCCTAACTGGAGCCATCGCCGATGTAAATTGTCAATCAGTATTCAAATCTATCCAGCTCTCTGGGGTATTCAAGTGTTTAGCAAATACACGACAAGACCTCCTGTTCTGGGCTATTCGTTCAGCTCTCTCCAGGTGTTGGGTGTTTCCCTTAAATTGTCACGAGTCACCATTTCCACGTGTGTTTTGGTCTACCTCTACTTCTCTTACCCCGGTAACACTAGAACAAAGACCGCCTTGTAATTCTGTCAGATTGTTTCTTTAATGAATATAGTTCATAAAGCCAACGTCTTCTCATCGTCTGCTGTTCTGTTTGTATGTCTGGTTCTTGCAAACATGTGTACAGTGCATGACCTCTTGCACCGTTTTCAATACAGCCGAAGTTCTAGGGCCACTCCTACAGTTGACCTCCTCTAGAAATTTGCACTAAAGTACTTTTTTTTACTATTGGCACATTTTTGTTTGTGTAGTCATTTGTTTTACATGATAAGGTTGCTAACCCCACGCACAACTCTCTTACGTCGCGAGCTACAACATGCATAGCGGTTCAGGGGTGCTTTTAAAAAAAAAATACTAATGGCTTTAACTGGCTGGTTGATTATCCTTGTCTAGTCACCTGATGCAACCCATGACACGAGAAATTAGTCATCGTAAAGAGTTATGTCTCAAGGTAGTACCAAATTAAAACTGGAAGTTATACAATTTTAATCTCTATTTATGATTGTCGTAGTTGCTATTAGTAGTGACACGCAGATGAAGCTAAGCATAGCACAATCGTAATGAGGATCCCGGTCAACCTTCATCAGCACGTCCTGGATGTGAGGAAAGCTACTGCAACCCACCACTAAATGTTATTTTCAGGTCGCACAAAAGAGTAAACCTACTCATTGTGACCATTCGAAAAAAACCTATATTGGAACTGGCCCACCTGTGTTACCTTTTCCAGAGCTCAGTATTGTTTCTGCAGCTTTATTTCAATAGAGACGACAGTTTGATACAAGGTCCGACTTGTGAACTCTGTGGCTGGCGAGATGGCCAAATGCTTGAGTTTGAAACATTCTTATTAGAGACGGACGTAACTGGGCCTTTCTTCTTCATTCATACTCATCAAAGCAGGATGTGTCACAGCTGTTTGACCAACGAGGTAGGGATCGACATTGAACTCTTATGGTGGACAGCTTAGTCTCGCATTGCACTAAAGAAAGGAAGACTGAGATTCAGATTCTCTTGCACGCATTGGGATGCAAGGAAAGCCTATGCAACCTGCTACGAAATAATCGTCATCAAGAGTTAACTCAATGCGAGTAGATTATAACAACGCCAATCGCCTTGACGTTGCTTGTTCTATACGGTATGTGTAACTTGACTTGGGTTGGGGAAGGAAAAGGCAGCGTGGAAGGGAACTGGCCATCATACCTCATAAGCTGAGGCTAAATATACTAACATTTCAATCCTAACCAGCGGTTAAGTCTGCTGAAGGATTTCATGTACCTTTTTATAATCATATCGCCTGGACCACAGAGTGGTATAACACTCACCTGTCATGGCAAAGGTGATGGGTTCAGTCCTTGTAATCGAAACACTGCAGTTGACCCAGTTGTTAAAGAGTGCCTGGCATACTGTTATCAAACAATGAAACTGGCCACACCACCACAGAGTAAGCTCATACTTTCAAAATGAAGCACGTAACATTTCATCTTCGACAGCAGTGTCCTCTATTTGTTAAGGTATACATACTTTGTTCCATTATGTTAGGCATTGACATGGAGCCTAAGTTGCAATTTGATTCTAGATCCGGTTGTGAAGTTTATTATTATTGAAGTGGTCTTAGTGGAATTCCCTTCTGATACCCTCTTGGCTTAAGATCGCTGTTACCACCTGGAACCTGGGACACATGTAACCCATTTTACTCTATCCCACACAAAATATTGATATTCCTCGAGTCTGATAATATGTTCAAACAATGTCTTTCACATTAGAGGGTTTGAAGATCAATCAATGAATGAAAATTTTGTTAGCTCTCTACAGAGAATAGGTTTTCTACAGGGAAATAAGACGCCTCCTTCCACCGGGGTTAAGAAGGGTTGAAGTGAGTTGACTTGCGGACCGATCGTCTCTAGAAAATGTCCTTTATTCTTGATGTCACATGTCTCTTAACACCCTCAGTAATAGTTATGCGCCAGTCTGTGCGATTGGTGACTGTTCTTTCCCAGTCATCGTGGTTATTATTGCACTGGATCAGTGATCTTTTTAGTGTATCCTTGTACCATTTCCGCTGCCCACTGCGTGCTCTCTTGCCATGTTGGAGTTCACCATGGAGGAGTTCTTTTAACTTAACTTAACTTAACTTAACTTGACGTCTTTATACTGGTTTAGAAGACCCTGCAGAGTCTGTATACAACCAGTTACATTTACATCACCTTGCTCTAAAAGCTATGCGCATCCAGTTTATTCTTAAATGCATTAACTGTCCCTGCCTCCACTGCCTCCCCTGGCAATGCATTCCAAGCAGACACCACTCTCTGACTAAAACAATATTTCCTAATATCTAACCTGGACCTCTCTTTAGTCAGCTTGTAGCTATGCCCTCGTGTTATTGTAGGTGGCTGTATTTAAAAAAAAACTTGTTATAGTCTAATTTATCGATTCCTCTGATCATCTTATAAAAACCTGTATTAAGTCAAAACGAATTCTTCTCTCTTCGAGACACTGTAGGCCGGTTTTTCTTAGTTGTTCCTCATAACTGTAATTCTGGAATCCCACTATCATCTTTGTCGCTCTTTTTTGTATTCTTTCTAGCATGTTTATGTCCCCTCTATGATAAGGACTCCACACCTGTACACATTACTCTAATCTAGGTCTAACTAAAGCTTTATACAGTTTGACGATCACTTCCTTGCTCCTATGTTTAATATTTCTTTTTATCATACCTAACATTGCATTTGCCTTTTTCACTGCTACCTTAACTTGCTCACTCACCTTTCCTGTATGATCTATTATAAGCCCTAGGTCCCTTTCCTTATTTATCTTTCTAATATTGCTTTCTCCAATTCTGTAATTATGTTCCATATTGGATCTACCCATGTGGATGACTGTACATTTATCTACATTAAACTCCATTTGCCTGCTTACAGACCATTCTCGAATTTTATCTAAATCCGACATCAATATATCCACTTCCGCTTTAGATGAGACACTACTGCATAGTTTTGTGTCATCGGCAAATTTTGCAATCATGGATCTCATATCAATGTCCAAATCATTTATATATATCAAGAACAAAATTGGTCCCAAAACCGAGCCCTGTGGCACACCACTTTTCACTTCACTCCACTCAGAGTACTCCTTATTTATGCCCACCCTCTGCCTTCTTCCCGTTAACCAATTTTCAATCCATTTGGCAACTTCCCCACCTATTCCATGTGATTTTAACTTTCTAAATAATCTTTGATGAGGTACTCTATCAAAGGCCTTTGCAAAGTCTAGATAAATAACATCCACTGGCTCCCCTTTATTTATGATTTTAGTAACCTCCTTTATGAATTCTAATAGATTTGTTAAGCATGATCTCCCTCTAGTAAACCCATGCTGACTATTTCTAATTAGATTAAATTTGTCTAAATGCATTACAATGTTTTCTTTGATTATTGACTCTAACAATTTACAGACTATGCTCGTTAAACTCACCGGTCTATAATTTGCTGGATCTGATTTTTTGCCTTTTTTGAATAAGGGGATCACTCCTGCATCTTTCCAATCCCGTGGAACAATCCCTTTTGTAAGTGATTGAGAACATAATATAGCCAATGGCTTTGCTAGTTGGTCTCTAATTTCGCACAGCAATTTTGGATGAATACCATCTTGACCTGGACATTTATTCACTTTCAACCCCTCCAATTTTAAAAAAACCATTTCCTCTGTAATACAGATTGATCTTAATCCCGCTGTATCCATTTCTCTTTGAAAAATATCTATAGGCTCTGGAATCTCTTTGTGAAGACTGTGCCAAAGTACTGATTGAGCAGATTAGCTGCCTCCCTATTCTCACTTATTATTTTCCCTGTACTGACTATGAGAGGGCCTACTTTGTCTTTCGTTCTTTGTTTATTTCTAACATACGAGAAGAAGCTTTTACTGTCAGTCTTGATCCTCTGAGCAAGTTTTTTTTCAAAGTCTATTTTTGCTATTTTATTCGCTTTCTGAGATATTTCTGCTTGTCCAAATATTTTAAATATGTTTCTTTTGATTTACCTGCCTCTATATATTTTTTCCATGCTTTATTTTTTGCTCTTCTACATTTCACTACAAATCTAGTTATCCACTTTTTACGCTTGGGGTTTACCTCCCTACATGGAACACGTTCCTCTTTTAGCGTTTCTAGAACTGTTTTAAAAATGTCCCATTCCTGTTCAACATCTGTTCCTACGACAATATCTTTCCAGATTATGTGGTTCGCTGCCTCTTTCATCCTCTTAACATCTGCCTTAGAGTAGTCGTATGTTCGCGTGTTTATGTTTACTTCTTTCCCTGCAATAAGATCCCAACGGATGATTTGATGGTCACTTGAGCCAAACAGTTCCCCAACGGGAACGTTTTCAATCATATTTTTCTCTGTGGTAAAAACTAGGTCGAGTATGTTTTTGGCTCTGGTGGCTGCTTTTACATGTTGAATTAAAAAATTTGACTCTAAAAGTGCTTCTGCCATATCCCATTTTATTTCTGGATAGTTGAAATCTCCCATTAATAATAATTTCCCTTCACTTGCCCTTGCTATGCTACTAATCAGCTCCTCATCTTCCTCTTTTTGACTTGATGGACATCTATAGCACACCCGAATCACTGTTTTTTCACCCCCACTTTCTATTTCTCCCCATACACTTTCATTTTTTGTTACCACATGATAAATAATCTTTGATCGTTATATTAACAGAATTTATACAGTATAATAAAACGCCACCTCCCTTAGCCGTGTCTCCAACTACCCTATCTTTCCTTAACATTGTATATCCCTCAATTTCAAGTTCACTATCTGCAATCTCCTCATATGTCCATGATTCTGTTAACCCTAGTATATCTGGTTTTTCTTCTTCTACATACAGTTCCAATTCTTCTCTTTTATTTACTATGCTTCTCACATTTGCATAAAAACATTTTAGTTTGTAATGTTGTTGGTTTTCCTCTTTTTGCTTCTGCTTTATCATTTTAGTGTTTGCTTTTCCACTATGTATTTCACACTTCCCTGACACCAACTTAACCCTTTGACTACATCCTCTATAGCACCCTATTGTAGGCCTATCTTTAGTCTCATACTTCCTAGGCCTTACTAGTTTAAATTTCTAACACAATGATAGAACATATACTTGCTACAACTTGCTGTCCTTTCTCATTTAGATGTAAGCCTCCCCTATCTAACATTTTACTTTTGTCTACTTTAACATCAATAAATTCCATTCCCATGTCCGCACACATCACCTGTAACCTAAGGTTGATATCTATTATTTTGCTATCTAGATAGTCTGACCCATCTGCTCTGTCTAAAATGCCCATCATTGTGACCTTTCTAAACTTTTTTTCCCTTAAGTGTTCTCATAAGACTTTTATATCTTGGTAGACTTCGATACGACATGCGTACCACATGGCCAGCCCATCTCAGATGTGCTGCACATATCATGCTGTGTATACTGGACATGCCCAATCGCGCTAACACATCTGTATTTGGCACCATGTCATGCCATATGATCCTCAGCAGTTTCCACAGGCAGTGCATGTAGAAGTGATTTAATTTCCTGGTCTGGCGACTATAGACTGTCCAGGTTTCACATGCATACAAGAGGATGGGTAGAACAATTGCAGCGTAGACCTTTATTTCTGTTTGAGTCCTGATCCCTCGCCTATCCCACACCTTAGTATGAAGTCTACCAAATGTTTGAGTCCTGATCCCTCGCCTATCCCACACGTTAGTATGAAGTCTACCAAATGTTTGAGTCCTGATCCCTCGCCTATCCCACACCTTAGTATGAAGTCTACCAAATGTTTGAGTCCTGATCCCTCGCCTATCCCACACCTTAGTATGAAGTCTACCAAATGTTTGAGTCCTGATCCCTCGCCTATCCCACACCTTAGTATGAAGTCTACCAAATGTTTGAGTCCTGATCCCTCGCCTATCCCACACCTTAGTATGAAGTCTACCAAACGTTTGAGTCCTGATCCCTCGCCTATCCCACACCTTAGTATGAAGTCTACCAAATGTTTGAGTCCTGATCCCTCGCCTATCCCACACCTTAGTATGAAGTCTACCAAATGTTTGAGTCCTGATCCCTCGCCTATCCCACACCTTAGTATGAAGTCTACCAAATGTTTGAGTCCTGATCCCTCGCCTAACCCACACCTTAGTATGAAGTCTACCAAATGTTTGAGTCCTGATCCCTCGCCTATCCCACACCTTAGTATGAAGTCTACCAAATGTTTGAGTCCTGATCCCTCGCCTATCCCACACCTTAGTATGAAGTCTACCAAATGTTTGAGTCCTGATCCCTCGCCTATCCCACACCTTAGTATGAAGTCTACCAAATGTTTGAGTCCTGATCCCTCGCCTATCCCACACCTTAGTATGAAGTCTACCAAATGTTTGAGTCCTGATCCCTCGCCTATCCCACACCTTAGTATGAAGTCTACCAAATGTTTGAGTCCTGATCCCTCGCCTATCCCACACCTTAGTATGAAGTCTACCAAATGTTTGAGTCCTGATCCCTCGCCTATCCCACACCTTAGTATGAAGTCTACCAAATGTTCGAGTCCCGATCCCTCGCCTATCCCACACCTTAGTATGAAGTCTACCAAATGCCGCACTCGCCCTAGCTATTATTATATTCAGCTCATCATCTACGTGAAAGACTTGGGATAAAGTACTAAAGGATAAAGAAGGCTCTGAACAGGCAATACCTGGAACCGGTTGATGTAGGACCCATGTTTTTGTTATAGAGATGGGTAAGCCGAAGTTTTCACAATCTGTGGCGAACCAATCCATACATTCTTGGATGTCAACCGCCGTATTGGAATTTAAGTGACAGTCAAACGCATAAAGAAAATCCCGTATGATTACATTGTGCATTTTGGTTTTGGCCTTTATCCTTCTCAGATTGAATAGCCAGCCTTCAGTGCGGTAATGAAGCCCAACTCCGACGTCGCAATCGCTGTAGCTATTACACATCATAGCAGAAAACATCAAACTGAAAAGAGCAGTGGCCAACACACATACCTGCTTCACACCGTTAGTAACACTAAATGAAGCAGAGTAGTGTCCCTGATTAATAACTTGTGCACGTTTTCCATCATAAAATTGTCGCACCATTGCAACGGATGTTGCCGGGCGCCAAAACTTAGCCATAACTGTCCACAGACCATTGCGATTTACAGTATCAAATGTCTTTGTGAGGTTCACAAAGTCGTATAGAGAGAAACATTATGTTCTTGAAACTCCTCTTGGATCTGCTTTGATGCAAAGATTATATCGATGGTCCCGCGGTTCTTTCTAAAGTCACATTGAGTCTCGGGCAGTAACCCCTGCTGCAGGTGAAGATTTAGTTTGCAGAGAAGAATTTTTGCAAGCACTTTTTCTTTTACACACAGCAGAGATATCCATCTGTGGTGATCACATGTTTGTGTACTGTCTTTACGCTTATGTAAATGAACAATGGAAGCGCCTTTGAATTCTTGTGGGTTGCTCTGTTTCTTCCAGATTTCGCAAAACAACTGAGTATGCTTCTCAGCCATTTTTTGACCCACAATCTCTGCTGGGATGATGTCAGCTTTATAGATCTCTGCTGGGGTGGTGTCAGCTTTATAGATCTCTGCTGGGATGATGTCAGCTCCAGGAGCTTTATCGTTTGCGAGAAGGTAAATCGCGACCTTAGTTTCCTGATCTCATTCATTTACATTTATGGTAGATGATCAATTGCCTCTTCATTAACAGTAGACTGTCTATTAAGGACTTTAGCAAAATGTTCGTTCATCTTACCAGGAGCTTATTTTTTTCACTGATTATAGAATTGACATCTTCACTTAAGAGCGGTGTCAGAACTGATCTGTACGAACCGTAGACAGCCTGTAGAGCAGTATACAAATTCCTCCAATCATGCCTGTTAGCAAAAGTCTGCATATCACAGAGCTGTCGCTGTGCAGTTGTTTGAGCTCTTGTGAAGTCATTCCGTTTGGTCACAGTTTGAGGACCGTTAGTGTCTGCACGGTGGGTGAGGTTCTTCTCGTCTAGCAGGGGCTTGATCAATTCACAGTTCTCATCAAACCAATCTTGATGGTTGCGTTTAGAGGAACCGAGAGTATCAACAGCAATAGAGTGAACCGTTTTAATAAAGGTGTCCCAACTGGATTCTATGTCAGTCATAGCTTCGTCCATTTTATTTAGCTGATCTTTTCAGAGTTTGAGCAAAAGATTATCGTGCGCAATTATCTCTGATACCGGAGATATTGAGATGTTTTGAGGTGATAGTGTTTTGTAGGCGTCTAGGAGATTGGATACGGAGGTTCATTTTAGAAATCACCAGTCTATGGTTCGTCCAGCCTTCTCCTCTACACATAGCATTTGTCACACGTGCATTCTAGCGATCCAGTCTACGAACAATGACATAATCAATCAGGAGCCAGTGCTTTGACCGTCGGTGCAGCCAAATGGTTTTATTGCGGTTAGGGAGACAAAACACTGTATTGGTAATCAGAAGTTCGTTTGTCGCACATGTCTTTAAGAGTAGGTCTCTGTTACTATTGCAGTTATCGATGCCATTTCTGCCGATCACCCCGTTCCATGAAACAAAGTCAGCACCCGCTCGAGCATTGAAGTCCCACAGAATGATCAACTTATTTTTCTTGGTCGATTAGTGTCTCCAAATCATTGTAGAACTTTTTCTTAATCGATTAGTGTCTCCTAATCATTGTAGAACTTTTCCTTGGTCGATTAGTGTCTCCAAATCATTGTAGAACTTTTTCTTGGTGTCTTCCGAGTTACTCATAGTTGGGGCATATGCACTGATGATGGAGGCTTGTTTGTTTCCGATCAATGTGATCTTCGGCACCATTAGACGGTCAATAATTCCCTTTGGAGCACTCGGGAGACACCTAAACCAAGTTTGATTTTATAGCGAAGCCAACACCCGACTCACGACAGTCTTCGACTTTACGTCCTTTCCAGAAAAAACGATAGCCGGCTTCAATTTCTGTAAGCTGGCCCTCTTCTGCCGAGCGAGTCTCAGTTAGAGCTGCTATATCAATTCTGTATCTGGAAAGCTCTTTGGCAATCAGAGATATTCTTCTCTCATGTCTTTTAGCTTTTGCACGATCCATGAGGGTACGAATATTCCATGCACCAAATATCAAAAGCAATCTTATAAAAAAAAATGTATCTTAGTTGCGTTAGTGAAGCAGTTCGTGACAAGGTGACTTGTGCGTGAATTTGATTATAGGGAAGATGAGTTGCGCGAGGTGGGGTCAGACACGGAGCCGCTGAGGTCACTGACCTCCACTCAATGGTAACCTACATACAAAGGTTGGCATGTCTGAAAGCCAACAGGATACAGCAGAGACAGTCCGGCCAAACTGATGTTGTACGCGAACCAGAGACAGAGTTAGAAGCAGTTTTGTTAATGGGGGGGGGGGGGGGGGAGAAATTCCACATCAACAGTTCGTGACCGACATTCTTTAAGTCTAAACAATCTAACCCACTTCTAGCGATCGAACTCATAAAACTTGAAACTACAGTGCTGCGATCCCACTACGGTCAGTGCCACGCTTCGCCAATGTGTTGATAACAATGGAGCGAATCAAGCACATTATTATCAGAATGTTCACCCCAGTCCAGTATTTTCCACTGAAATGTTATTCTGTGTCTGTTGGTAGTGGCTTGACTGTCGTTAACAGCCTTGACCTAGCAAACCGTTGGTCAGCTAAGTCCCTAAGGTCAATTTCTTCTTCGCGGTTGAACGATTTTGGTCTCGGTAAATGCGAGCCCACTCGTTATCGATAATAGGGATTTATCGATACTTCTTCTTCTTCTTCTTCTGCGTACACAGTCAGACAGTAACCATTATTTTTTCGAAAAAAGCGGCGGTCATCCTGAGACTCTCGCCACTACCATACAGCTTGTCTTGCAGTTCCACTGGCAATGGCCACATCTGCTCTCTCTGATCCTCGTATGTCGGGCAGTTCTGCAGCAGATGTTCAGTGGTCATTTTACCAGTACCGCACGGGCATTCGTCGGTACACCCTATCTTCAGTTTGTTGAATAGGTGGTACCTCAGTCTGTTGTGGCCAGTGCGAAGTCTGAAGACAACGACCTGCTCTCTTCGGTTCAACTGGTAATAGGCATCGTTTTTGGTGTAACCAGTATGTTCGGTTTCCCATTTGGACATGTATCTGGCATTTATCGATACAATATGCAATGCAACGGTGAACTAGACAGTAAACTAGGTACATAAATGCACACAAACTTCCACAGAACATGGCCCTGACTGCTAGTTATCAAATGTGAAAATTTATCTCCGATTTGAAACTTGGTAATGGCCTAAACAAATACAAACAGTGGGGTGAATCGTGTACAGCCTGTCCCTAAGTGCCCCTTTACCTTTGTATACACACACACACATCTATGTCTAAACTATGTATGGTATAAGGCAATCTGTGTGACGGGTACGATAATATGAGCACTACCACAATGATATGCTTGGCTTGGCTTCGTTCGTTCTCAGTCTCCCGCTACCAAGCCCTGAAAGGGCTTACGTAGCAGAATGTAGTCCAGAGAACGGAATGCGTTGTGTCATAGTTTACAGCTTGACTGCGATATTTGCACCTTTCGGTCCAACACATCCGACTTCAGCAAGCATTTTTTTAGTACCGGGTTAGCATTCCCTCTTCGATCCCTTCTACTTAGCCAGTCTGCTCTGCTGCAGCCTGTTATCCAGGATCACCGCGTGGAGATGTAGAAGGTTCTTGGCAGCTCTGGTTCGCTGACGCTAGCAGTCAGCTATGGGTCGCTGACCACTGCAGCTCATGCGCTCCTCAGCATCTTTATTCCCCACAATGATATAATCTTGCAAGAGGCAACTTATCGTGAGGTTTGATCTCTCTAAAGTCAAACAAAAACTATCAATTGTAGAGATTGTTTGCCCATCCATTCATACTGGTTAAAAAACAGCAGAGTGTGGAATAACCATTTATCGCAGCGAATAGACAAGTCCCGAGTGGTCCGCCGGGGTCTATGTGTATGAAAAGGACAAGAATAGCACCACTGCCACACAGACAACATGTCGTAAGAGGCGACTAACTGTGTGACATGGTATATGGCAAAACACTGACCATTGTTAGATGATTTGTTAAGAGCAGCATATATGGCGCCTAACAAGCTGCGGGTCTACTTTGCTCTAGTGTTTGAGTCTATTAAGATGGACTCGCATATCAGTTAACCACCCTCAATAGTGGAGTAATAAGCTGCTCGAGCCTAGCCCGCTAAGCAGGAAACCCTTCTCCTGGCTACATCCAGCTCACATCAGAGATGGGACCTGCATAGAGGCTTATGGCCTTCTAGATGTACAGGTCGACTAAGGATCCTAAGAATATACAAGTCTGACGTTATTCCTGTGGAAACTCAACACCACAGGGAAGATCAGGCGCGACTAAGTAAGTAAAGTAGAAGGCTCTAGACCATAATGTAGTTGAGGAGCGTCCAAGTAAATAATGTAGAAGATTATACATCCACACAGTAGAAGAGGAGCGTCTAAGTAAGTAAGGTAGAAGATTATACATCCAAACGGTAGAAGAGGAGCGTCTAACTAAGTAAATACGTATTCATCTATTTTCTATAGATCGATAGCAGAAGTAGACCATATGCAGATAATAAGAATTTCATCCACTCTTTTAATGACAAATTAAGTCGACTAAAGAGTAGTGATACGTGGAAACTGACACTAATAGCCTTTGCACTCTCTTACGTAATTGAAATGAGATCCGGACTCAGTGGCGTATTTACAATGCCTTGGGTTCAGAGCGCAAACTAAGATGCGATTTCCTTATTAACTGGCTGTCTTTGGGACATTCGTTTATATATACATGAAATCTCCGTAATAAATGTATAATTGTATTAAAATGATCACAAAAACATGCGTTTTGTTGCAACGAACGACAGGAAAGGAAGTGTAGTAATAAGGGGCCTGAAATCTTGCCACGGACCTCAATGGGACCATAGCGCTTTTCAGGGGGACAGAGCAGAGTTAACGGGTTCAACCAAGCGAATACCCTCTTAAACGTTTTCCAACAGACTAAGCTGGTCGAATCCCTTAGCTTGTCTGTTCGAATGTTGTATCTTCTCTGAGTTTTTGTTCTAGCCTTGTAATTTCCATTTGCTTTGTGACTCATCTTGAGCGAGCATGCTGTGGAAATAGAGTGAATCTCCATTTACAAGTCGCTGGCATGTCGCGAATCGGGCGTCCTTATTTCCCAGTCTTGCTCTGGTACCCATTCTTTGAGGCAGCGTCGACCCAGAACCGTTGGAGATATAAAAAAATATATCGTATAAATTAGAAAATAATACATGATGGCTGGCTGAGAAGCCAGTGGATTTGTTGAACAAATAAACATATCTTTTGGTTGGCTGGCATCAATCTGCCCGATTGATTCTAGTATACCAGTGTTTCAGGTTTCAAATATCTCAGTATTTCTGCAGCGGTGCCACAAGATGAGCGACAGATGTACGTCCTTGATAATATTTTACGATGACATGTTGTGAGCTCGTGTTCGGACAAACATGCACAATTTCGAGGGACCCCATTTCCAAATGAATGTAAGAGCGCATGCGTATCAGTGTAGTAGAGCGGTCGCTTCTCACAGTTTCCTGTTCTTGTTCTTCTTCTTCTTCTTCTATCAACTGATGCTCTGCTTCTAACCCGGTGAGTTTCACGAAAAAGACTGTGCGTTTCAGGTCATTGCCGGTCCCCTACAACTTTTCGAAGATGTTTGCTACCTCGGGCGGTCAGACTATCTCCTTTTATTCAGCATAAGTGGGACAGCCCTCCAGGGTATGTTCTGGTGTTTGCTTATGTGCTCCACAATTTCACATGGCAGTGTTTCTAAGACCCATTCTATGGAGCTGGGCTTTGAGTCTGCAGTGTCGCGCTCTGAGGATCTTTGTCTGCCCCTCAATGCCAACTTTTTGATGTTGTTATTTTCTGGTGTGGTTCCTTTGTGCTGGTCTCGCCATTTCGTCCTCATAGATTGTTGCATGGGTTTCTTTGCTTCCTTATAGCTCTTTGGATGGCGAGTCTGAGTGCCGGCACTCCGGCTTTTGCTAGCCGATATGCTTTCTCATTTCCAAGTAATCCACTGTAGGACTAAATCTGGTTTCTGTGTATAGCTTCTTCTTCTTCTTCTTCGTACGAAGTCAGACAGTAACCATTATTTTTTCGAAAAAAGCGTCGGTCATCCTGAGGCTGTCGACACTGCCATAGAGCTTCTCTTGTGGTTCCACTGGTGATGGCCACATCTGCTCTCTCTGATCCTCGTATGTCGGGCAGTTCTGCAGCAGATGCTCAGCGGTCATAGGCATCGTTTTTGGCTGTGTAAAGCAAACCGACGTTGCATTTTATTTCGTGTGAGTTTCTGTCTTGTTTTTGACTTGAGTTGGCCGGGAGTAAGCTCCTAGTCTTTGTTAGAATGTGGGTTTTTCTTGCAGTTGTGTTTTGGCTGATTAAAATCATGTATAGATGTTACTTCAGCTCTGAAATTGGTACAGGTCTCTACTGCTGCTACGGTGTGGTTTTCAACATCGTCGCTACGATTGCACTGCCTCTTAATTTGACTCACCAATGTTAGCTGGGGTGGGGTGGGGAGGGGGGTGTTGGTGGGGTGAGGGATGGGGGCATGTGATACGCTGCGTAACGAAGTGGATAGTGACACTGCTCACAATTCAAACACACATAAGCTCAAATTCAGAAAGGTAGTACTTCTATGAAAATAAACTTCATTTTAAAATGCGAACATAAGGCGGATATAAGGCGTCGAATGGCACAACACATGGTATAACGTACTTCGTTCCAATAATACGAACACAATAGGAATAAACATGCCCGACAACACGCTATGTGAGTATCGAGATATTTTTTTTAACTTGGAAAAAAACATAGTTTTGTTCTGATCTGTCAAGAATCGATGTCACTGTACTCCGGAGAGACTCATGGGTGCTCAGTCTACCTTTGAAATGACGAAGATTCGGTTGTGAATTCTTATTTTTCCAGCAACTCATTGGTTATTTTTATACTTTAAAAATTCAAGCTGCAGCAGAAAGTGGTGGTAACAATGTGTTATTAGTAGAAGTCAATAGCACTGAGTTACCGCACCGACACATAAACTCAACGAAATATATGTTGCGACAAAAGATCTTTATTAGTGACAAAGTAAGACGCAAATGAAACTCTCAAATCGCAACAACAGCAAATTAAACTGGACACAAAACGCGAATCTGAATCATTTCCTAGAAAAGGACAAAAAGTCGCCAAGAATGTCTTCTTCTTCTTCTTTGTTTGTTCTCAAACTCACTCTACTATGCCCTAAAAAAGGGCTATGCAGGAGGTAACAGGATGTAGTCCAGAGAACATAATGCGTTGTGTTGAGGTTGACATAGTTGCACCTTTCGGACTGACATCCGACTTCAGCAGTCATTTTTTTTATACCAGGCTAGCCTTCCATCTTCGACCACTTCTCGTTAGCCAGTCTGCTCTGCTACAGCCTGTTATCCAGGATCACCACATTGAGGTGTAGAATGGTACTGGCAACTCTGGTTCGTTGGCCCTAACGGTAGGAGCCACCTATGGGTCGCCGACTGCTGTAGCTCATGCACTGCACAGCCTCTTGATACCAAACAAGAATGTGATGGAAATAATAAGTACGATATGCCAGTTAAGACAGAGAAGCCCGAACAAAAAATGATCATTTGGTCTAAATAAAAACATATACATTTAAAAATGTTTAAACATGTAAATACTACCCACATTCTCATAGATACAAATATGTATTGTACATACACTTAAATTCAGGATCGATAAAGTAAAAGGGTAGAAGACTCTACACCCAAGGGTAGAAGAGGACCGACTAAGTAGAAAGGTGTAAGCCTCTACACCGCTACGGTAGAAGTGGATCAACTAAGTAGAGAGTTGAAGACTTTACATCTCAGGGTAGAAGTGGATCGACTAAGTAGAAGAGTGGAAGACTTTACATCTCAGGGTAGATGAGGATCGACTAAGTAGAGAGTTGAAGACTTTACATCTCAGGGTAGAAGTGGATCGACTAAGTAGAAGAGTTGAAGACTTTACATCTCAGGGTAGATGAGGATCGACTAAGTAGAGAGTTGAAGACTTTACATCTCAGGGTAGAAGAGGATCGACAAAGCAGAAGGGTAGAAGACTACACCCCAGGATAGAAGGGACGTGACTAACTAGTAAGAAGACTATACCCTAGGGTAAACGATGAGCGACTAAATAGTAAGGTACAAGTCTATACAATTGTGTGAAACAAGAGAGGCTGAATAGAAAGGTAGAATATTATATATCATCGTAGAAGAGAGGCGGCTAAAATAGTAAGATAGAATATTATACATCCTCGTAGAAGAGTGGCGGCTAAAATAGTAAGGTGGAATATTATACACATAAGTGTAGAAGAAGAAGGACTAAGTGGTAAGGTAGAAGACTTTACACATCAGTAAATAAGTAAGTTTTTTTCGAATCTACTTGTGTATAAGTTTTTCACTATTGATGAATCTGTTCTAGTAGAGAACTTAAAGTGGGTGTACTGAAGAAGGTGGTAATAGGTCTGCCTAGATTTAGTGAACTGCAAACCATCATTATTACCACTACATTTTAGATGACCACCTTGTCGATCAAGCTGATGCAATACAGCTAGTGTCTATGTACCTTGCATTGACGTCACCTGGGATAATGGTCAGTATGTTTCAATCTGACCATGACCCCTGGAAACTGAGACGCTAGTCCAGTCAGGCACACAATACTGACCAGGACGTCGCGTCAGGGTCAATCCACTGACGAAGACGGCAATCTCTTTTCCATGTAATGTTCCCTGGAAATAGGCTGTCTTCAAGATGAAACAGCTCGACACCTACTCATTGAGTGCAAGGCGGTTGAGGATATGAGGAAACGATTTTTACAAGCACTGCCGAGAATTGCCAACACATTGTACGGCGCAGTGAAACAACTGAAGAAGACCTGTATCTATATAAGAACAGCATTGAGCTGCCAAGAGTAGGCTTGCTCCGCAGCTATATGATAACAACAACAAGGCAGCCTGGCTGATGAGTTATGGATCGATGTGATCCCCGTAGTCGGTGGTAGTGAGCGAGCCGCAGATGAAGCCATGAATAGCACAGCCGCTTGGAGAACCCCGGTCCACTTTCATCAGCACGCTCGGAATGTCAGGAAAGCTACTACAACCAGCCACGTAACGTCTTTTTCAGGGTTCACAAAAGAGTAAACTTACTCATTATGGGCACTCAACAACAACAACAACCCTGACCCCAGCGACGTAACACCTTTTCATCCAAACAGAAAACAAAACGAATCTTGCACACTGCACAGCGACTGCATGAATATGCTGCTTCTATTCCTCGGCTAACTGAGACAACCCCCCCCCCCCCTCCGTCTAACCACCCTTTCCCTGTAGCTAACTATGACAACAAAACGCCACATAATCATATGCTAACGAAGCAACACATATGACACACTTTTAAACATTCAAAATGTGTCGTATGTCGGTCTCCCTGTCCCTTGATCTCTCTTCTCTCTCTCTCTACAATTCTATATTTGTCTCGTGCTCACTAGCTCGCTTTATCTTTCTCTCTTCCCCTCTCTCTCTTTCCTTTTGTCCCTTTTTTTCCTTCCTCTCTCCCTCCCTCACCCTCTCTCATTGCTCTCTCTCTCTTTCTCTTGTACTGAAACAAGATGCACTGGGCAGTACCCCGCCTTAGAAAACAAGTCGAACGAGAAAAAACATGTTTTTTACAACGTCAACGTAAAACCCTCTTCAGCTTATTCACTTCGCTGGAGGGTGTTGGGTGACGTTCCGGGCTCCCCTGGGCGGCAGATACGCCAATGTACTCGTATAATAGAAACCAGTTTTCATCCGGTTTAATATAGAAGACAACGGCAGAGAACGAAAAGTTTAAAGCGCTTTGAGACATAATATCCAGATTCAGAGACATGTATAATTTTGGAGAATGATTGGATAGGATCAAAAGTATGAGAGTCGCATATTCAGAATATGTACCGTAAGGATTAGTTGATCATTAAACATTGATTTCTTGACGTATTTTCAATCCTGATCGAGCATGGGACACAATTTCTACACCTGCTCTCCTTTTTAGTATTGATTTTGTTTTTTTCTACCTCAGTCTTTTTCTTCTTATCTACTAATTCTTTCCTTTACAACCATTTTCTTCTAATTCTTTCCTTCACAACCTTCTCTAATTCTTTCAATCACAACGTTTTTCTTCTAATTCTTTCCTTCACAATCTTCTTCTAATTATTTCCTTCATAACCTTCTTCTAATTCTTTCCTTCACAATCTTCTTCTAATTATTTCCTTCATAACCTTCTTCTAATTCTTTCCTTCACAATCTTCTTCTAATTATTTCCTTCATAACCTTCTTCTAATTCTTTCCTTCACAATCTTCTTCTAATTATTTCCTTCATAACCTTCTTCTAATTCTTTCCTTCACAATCTTCTTCTAATTATTTCCTTCATAACCTTCTTCTAATTCTTTCCTTCACAATCTTCTTCTAATTATTTCCTTCATAACCTTCTTCTAATTCTTTCCTTCACAATCTTCTTCTAATTCTTTCCTTCATAACCTTCTTCTAATTCTTTCCTTCACAATCTTCTTCTAATTATTTCCTTCATAACCTTCTTCTAATTCTTTCCTTCACAATCTTCTTCTAATTATTTCCTTCATAACCTTCTTCTAATTCTTTCCTTCACAATCTTCTTCTAATTATTTCCTTCATAACCTTCTTCTAATTCTTTCCTTCACAATCTTCTTCTAATTATTTCCTTCATAACCTTCTTCTAATTCTTTCCTTCACAATCTTCTTCTAATTATTTCCTTCATAACCTTCTTCTAATTCTTTCCTTCACAATCTTCTTCTAATTATTTCCTTCATAACCTTCTTCTAATTCTTTCCTTCACAATCTTCTTCTAATTCTTTCCTTCACAATCTTCTTCTAATTATTTCCTTCATAACCTTCTTCTAATTCTTTCCTTCACAATCTTCTTCTAATTATTTCCTTCATAACCTTCTTCTAATTCTTTCCTTCACAATCTTCTTCTAATTATTTCCTTCATAACCTTCTTCTAATTCTTTCCTTCACAATCTTCTTCTAATTCTTTCCTTCATAACCTTCTTCTAATTCTTTCCTTCACAATCTTCTTCTAATTATTTCCTTCATAACCTTCTTCTAATTCTTTCCTTCACAATCTTCTTCTAATTATTTCCTTCATAACCTTCTTCTAATTCTTTCCTTCACAATCTTCTTCTAATTCTTTCCTTCATAACCTTCTTCTAATTCTTTCCTTCACAATCTTCTTCTAATTATTTCCTTCATAACCTTCTTCTAATTCTTTCCTTCACAATCTTCTTCTAATTATTTCCTTCATAACCTTCTTCTAATTCTTTCCTTCACAATCTTCTTCTAATTATTTCCTTCATAACCTTCTTCTAATTCTTTCCTTCACAATCTTCTTCTAATTCTTTCCTTCATAACCTTCTTCTAATTCTTTCCTTCACAATCTTCTTCTAATTATTTCCTTCATAACCTTCTTCTAATTCTTTCCTTCACAATCTTCTTCTAATTATTTCCTTCATAACCTTCTTCTAATTCTTTCCTTCACAATCTTCTTCTAATTCTTTCCTTCATAACCTTCTTCTAATTCTTTCCTTCACAATCTTCTTCTAATTATTTCCTTCATAACCTTCTTCTAATTCTTTCCTTCACAATCTTCTTCTAATTATTTCCTTCATAACCTTCTTCTAATTCTTTCCTTCACAATCTTCTTCTAATTATTTCCTTCATAACCTTCTTCTAATTCTTTCCTTCACAATCTTCTTCTAATTATTTCCTTCATAACCTTCTTCTAATTCTTTCCTTCACAATCTTCTTCTAATTCTTTCCTTCACAATCTTCTTCTAATTATTTCCTTCATAACCTTCTTCAAATTATTTCCTTCATAACCTTCTTCTAATTCTTTCCTTCACAATCTTCTTCTAATTATTTCCTTCATAACCTTCTTCTAATTCTTTCCTTCACAATCTTCTTCTAATTATTTCCTTCATAACCTTCTTCTAATTCTTTCCTTCACAATCTTCTTCTAATTCTTTCCTTCACAATCTTCTTCTAATTATTTCCTTCATAACCTTCTTCAAATTCTTTCCTTCACAACCGTCATCTTTTAATGCTTTCCTTAACAACCATCTTCTTCTAATTCTTTCTTTCACACTATTCTCCTAATTCTTTTCGTCCTCACCTTCTTATTGTTCTTCTTCTTTTCTTCACAACATACTTCTTCTGATTATTTCCCCAACAACCTTCTACTTCAGTCTTGTTCTTCTTCTTCTAATTCTTTCCTTCACAAACATTTTTCAATTTTCATAATTATTTCCTCTTCTTCTTTCAATTCTTCTTTCACAATCTTCTATTACTTTTTCAAATTCTTTCCTCTCAGCCTTCTTTTTCAAATGCTTTCATTAGCTCCATTGTGTAATTCCTCTTCTTCTTCTGCGTTCGTTCTCAATCTCCAACTACTAAGCCCTTAACAGGGCTTTGTAAGTATCAGGATGTAGTCCAGAGAACGAAATGCGTTGTGTCGCTATTTTACATTTTGAATGCGATATTTGCCCATTTCGGTCCAACACATCCGTCTTCGGCAGGGTAATTCCTCTAATTCTTTCATATAACCTCTGACTTCAATTCTCCCATATAACCTCTGACTTCAATTCTCCCATATAACCTCTGACTTCAATTCTCCCATATAACCTCTGACTTAAATTCTCCCATATAACCTCTGACTTCAATTCTCCCAAATAACCTCTGACTTCAATTCTCCCATATAACCTCTGACTTCAATTCTCCCATATAACCTCTGACTTCATTTTTTTTATATAACCTCTGACTTCAATTCTTTCATAAAACCTCTGACTTCAATTCTTTCATATAACCTCTGACTTCAATTCTCCCATATAACCTCTGACTTCAATTCTCCCATATAACCTCTGACTTCAATTCTCCCATATAACCTCTGACTTCAATTCTCCCATATAACCTCTGACTTCAATTCTCCCATATAACCTCTGACTTCAATTCTCCCATATAACCTCTGACTTCAATTCTCCCATATAACCTCTGACTTCAATTCTCCCATATAACCTCTGACTTCAATTCTCCCAAATAACCTCTGACTTCAATTCTCCCATATAACCTGTGACTTCAATTCTCCCATATAACCTCTGACTTCAATTCTCCCATATAACCTCTGACTTCAATTCTCCCATATAACCTCTGACTGCAATTCTCCCATATAACCTCTGACTTCAATTCTCCCATATAACCTCTGACTTCAATTCTTTCATAAAACCTCTGACTTCAATTCTTTCATATAACCTCTGACTTCAATTCTCCCATATAACCTCTGACTTCAATTCTTTCAATCATAATTTGTTACTTCAGTCTTGTTCTTCTACCTCCAGTTCTTTCTTTCACAAATTTCTTCTTCCAATTCTTTTGTTCAAATCTTCTACAAATCTCTTCTTTTTCTTTCTCTTTCTTCTGCTTATCCTTCTTCATCTTCTCTACTATTTTCCTTTCTTTTAATTTTGCTTCTTCTTCTTCTTCTTCTTCTTCCTATTTACTTTTTTTTTCCTTCATCATCATAATCATTCTCATCTTCTTCTTCTTCCTCTTCTTCATTTTCTTTTTCTTCTTCTTGGTCTACTTCTTCAGCCACTTAACGCCCAATCACCTTCTACTACACACATACATACACGGTCAGTTTCAACCTGCGTCTCCACATCGACCCATACAAACATTCCACATATGGACAAACAAAATAGTTTCTCAAAGCCATAACACACAACACACACATACACCTATACCGTGCATAATAACACACAAACATACACTATAAAGTCAAACTCGTTTCTCACACCAAAACCCCCTTACAAAAACATACACATAAACACACACACACACACATATACACAAAGTCTGACAATTGAAAGAAGTTCCGATCATCGGACGCGCACACACAAACACGGACACCACTAGCACCCTTACAAATAACTCGCAAGTACACAACTTCTGTAAGTGTCTCCAGTTCACTTGATCGCGCCGACGGTTTGTCCAATCGATGACCACTGCCAGCCAATCACCACCAGCCAATTCAGGACCAAACAACATTTGATCAGCGAGATCTAGATAACTCGGCTAGGGTTTGTTCAAATGGTTTGGCAGTTGTCGTTCTTGATTGCTGGAATCGAAGACTGGAATGTCTGGACAATCACTGTATTAATTGATGGTTCTTCTTGTTCTTCTGTTTTCAAATGTGAATGGTCTTCCTTTTTGCCATCATATTTTATCTCCTTTTTCATCATTGTCCTTCTTTTCTTTCTACACATTCACCTTGCTTTTTCCCCTTGTTTTCTTCTTTCCCATCTTCCATGTCTGGATGCTTTATCTTCTTACTACTATTTCTCCAACGTGTCTTATTCCACTTTTTATTCTTTTTCATATTCTCTCTCTCTCTGATCTTTCTCTTTTTAGTCCTCTTTCTCTTCTTTTTTTTCATTCATTCCCCTTCTTTTTTTAGTTACTTCTTTTACTTCTTTTTCTTCCTCTTTTCTCTCCTCTTCGTTTTCTTGTTGTCTTAAAATCTTCTTCCGTGTTTTCTTCTTCTTCTTCTTCTTCTTCTTCTAGTTTATCATTTTTCATCTTTTACTTCCACTTCTTTATGTTTTCTTCACTTTCTTTTTCTTCTTTTTTTTCTACTTATATTTCTTGTCTCCTTCAGACTTTCTTCTATTTTTACTACTTCTCTTCACATCTCTATTTTTAAAATGTAAAAAAACGCTTTATATACATGCACTGTCACTCACTCATAACTTTATCAAAATACACAACACATACACGAACACAGAAACATCCACAAGCATGCACACACAAACAATTGCACACTTAAATACGGACATAACCAGTTTGCAAACTAAAATAGACACGTACAAATTCACACATGCACACTCGAAACCACTTTCCTATATCACGACATCAACAGAAATACACTTGGATACACACAAACATTCACACGCAGAAAATTGCTCAATTGCCCTCTTAACTATCAATATCCACACACCGATAATAGTCTTTCGACACGCACACATAGCCACACATTGACATATAAAAACATCCACGAAGATACTCAATAGTTCTCCAATACACACAAACATGTACACACACACACACCCAATGGACACAATATCATTTCTAGAAGCACATAAACACTCAGACATACACGGGTATACGTCTTCCCACACCCACGCTAACCTATACATTCGGGCACTCAATAGTCTTCTAAACTAACATCTTTACACATATCCACACAATCACAAGCACAGATACACACATACACGTACTTGTCCACTCATTAGAACTACCCTAGCCAGATACACCAACCCACATACACCCTTACAACTAGCAACGCACCCCAAGTACACGACTTCTGTAAGTGTCTCGTGTTCACTTGAACGCGCCGACGGTTTGTCCAATCGATGACCACGGTCAGCCCATCAGCACCAGCCAATCACCACCAGCCAATCCATGACAAATAACATTTGATCAGCAGGATCTAGATAACTCGGCTAGGGTTTGTTCACATAGTTTGACAGTTGTCGTTCTTGATTCCTGGAATCGAGGCTAGGAATGTTTTCTTGTTTGAAGAAAGTAAAGTAAAAGTCTTCTTGATGCAAACATTGCTTTCGGGGATGAAGTGTCTGAGACGTCATTGCATAATGTACTGTGTCTCAGCTATTTTTATTTAATGAGACGAGTTCAGGACCAGATTAAAACAACTGAAGCTCCTGGGTTAGGAGATCTTGAGATGTCCAGCACGGTATCATTAACAACAATATCTCATTGTCTTCTTTATCAAATCAATGCAATGAGAACACTGCTTACATTTCTGGACTAGTAAAACGATTGATGGTATCATCAGTTTATACACCTCTGATTAATGTTAGGGAAGAGCACTGGCTTTACACAGCACATTTACTCACACAAGGCTCAGTTGACTAGCTGTAAAATTGATACCTGGCTTTCAGTTAGTGAAAGAAAAATCATCGAGGAAGGGAACTGGCTAGCCCACCGCAAAGAAGCTGCGACTATCTAACACTTCAGTTCCGACCAAGAGTTAAGTATACTTCACCTGAACATTTGTAAATGTATGAAATTAATGAAGACGTTCACACAGGACGCTTACGTCCACATTTCAACATTACACTATATAGAAAGTTAGAACCACTTCTTTCTAGCCTTATTGTGTGTAAACCCTTTATTTGTGTCGTTACAGTTTGTAAGTGGTAGTTCCCAGTGGTGTGCAGGGGTCTTTGTGTATGACAAGGACAAGAATCGCACCACTGCTCCACAGAAAACACGTCGCAGGAGGCGACTAACTGTGTGATATGGCATTACACCGGCCATGGTTAGGTGGTTTGTTAAGAGCAGCATAGATGGTGCCTAACAGGTTGCGGGTGTACTTTGCTCTAGTGTTTGATTCTATTAAGATGGACTCGCACATCAGTTAACCACCCTTCATAGTGGAGTAATAGGCTGCTCGAGCCTAGCCCGCTAAGCAGGAAATTCACCTCCCGGCTACATCCAACTGACATTAGAGATGGGACCTGCACAGGGACTCATGCCCCTGTAGAAGTGCAGGTCGACTAAGTGAGACCTGCACAGGGGCTCATGCCCCTGTAGAAGTGCAGGTCGACTAAGTGAGACCTTCACAGGGGCTCATGCTGCTGTAGAAGTACAGGTCGACTAAGTGAGACCTGCACAGGGACTCATGCCCCTGTAGAAGTGCAGGTCGACTAAGTGAGACCTGCACAGGGACTCATGCCCCTATAGAAGTGCAGGTCGACTAAGTGAGACCTGCACGGGGACTCATGTCGCTGTAGATGTGCAGGTCGACTAAGTGAGACCTGCACAGGGACTCATGCCGCTGTAGAAGTGCAGGTCGACTAAGTGAGACCTGCACAGGGACTCATGCCCCTGTAGAAGTACATGTGGACTAAGTGAGACCTGCACAGGGACTCATGCCGCTGTAGAAGTACAGGTCGACTAAGTGAGACGTGCACAGGGACTCATGATGCTGTAGAAGTGCAGGTCGACTAAGTGAGACGTGCACAGGGACTCATGATGCTGTAGAAGTACAGGTCGACTAAGTGAGACGTGCACAGGGACTCATGATGCTGTAGAAGTACAGGTCGACTAAGTGAGACGTGCACATGGACTCATGCCGCTGTAGAAGTAAGGGTCGACTAAATGAGACTTGCACACGGATTTATGCCGCTGTAAAAGTACAGGTCGAATAGGTGAGACCTGTACAAGGACGCATGCCGCTGTAGAAGTACATGTCGACTAAGTGAGACCTGCACAGGGACTCATGCTGCTGTAAAAGTACAGGTCGACTAAGACTAAGACAATCTGTAAGTCGCAGTTTATCATTTTCGATGCATATTACAAGACATCATTGACGTCAGATTATTCTTAATCTTTTTTTATTCTAGAAAATGAAATAGGTATATAAACACAGACATAATGTGAAAATTGTTTTTCATACATTTCTTGACGGTCACATGGATACTATCAGCATAGGGAGTCGTACACTCAGTAATCTCAGAGTTGCTGATGACATTACCGGGCGGGCTTGAACGGAGCTAGAACTTGCGAATTTAATCTCGAACCTTGACAATGTCGTTCAATTCTATTCGTTGGAATAGAAATTAGTGCAGAGAAGAGTACAATCTCGGTCAATTTCCAAGGGGCCTAACAAGTCCGATTGCGATCAAAGGCGAACCATTGTAAATTGTTAAATGGTTTATATACATGGGAGAACTGATGGACGCGGACTAATCCAAAACTGAGATTCAAGCACGAACAGGGATGACTATGGCTGCTCTGACCAAATTGAGACCGGGATAAAGGGAAAAAAAGCATCAACCTGAAATCTTTTGAGTTTAATGTATTCACTTGTCACTTCCTTGTGCCCTTACGCGTGCGGAACTTGAACTCTGACAGCATTTTTAGAGCGTTTTTACGTTCACCTAAAATGACAAATTGTTGTTCGTCTGGCTCAGTTCTCTTCTAGAGAATCTACGACAGGGATCCATGACTTGATCCTGTTCCTGTCTCCTGGTGAAAGTTTATCTAAGACTGGAAGTTGTCCCATCATTGTTTTGCCTTGTACGTACTCTGTCTCATTTTTGAAGTTCTGTGCTCTACATCCGGTACAGTAACATCTGCTTGTTCAATTTCATCATGATTAGCTAGAATGTTTGATAGAAACTCCAATATTGAGCTGCAAAGGTTTTGCCTATGTACTTAATGAAATTTGTGAACTTTGGAAGGTCTTGCTAACTTTATGAGAATGGTTTAGTAAAGTTAATGAATTCATATTCTTACAATTTCCTGCAAACGATTTCCAGCCTGCCGTAAGTTTCAGTTTCTCTACCGTAAATATGATTGGGGACTTCAACAAGGTTAGATTAACTTTCGGTAATACAAGGAGCGTTCAGAAAGTAATGCACCACATCGTTTTTCTCAGGAGCTGTTTTTTTAAAAAGCCATGCCATTTTTTACACAATATACGGGGATATGTCATCTAAACATCTGTATTATTCAACATAATCCTCATCAACTTGTACAGCTTTATGCCAGCGTGAAACAAGTGCGTGTATTCCTAGTCCGTACCAGATTTTGCATTGATCATACAGCCATTTCTTGGCTGCATGAATCACTTCTTCATCATCTTTAAACCTTGTCCAACGGAGTACATCTTTGAGTGGACAAAACAGATGAAAATCAGAGGGTGCCAAATTGGTACTACAGGGTGGCTGGGGTAGTACAGTCCAACCCAATTTGGTGATTGCTTCCCTTGTTGCGAGACTCGTGTGAGGGCCCGCATTGTCGTGAAAGAGAAGTAGGTCTGCTGGATTCTTGTGCGGTCGAACTCTGCGAAAACGTCGATTGAGTGTTTTCAAAGTCTTAATGAAAGCTTGTGAATTGATTGTTTCTCCTCTTGGCATCACATCCACAAGAATCACACCTTCAAAGTCTTAATGAAAGCTTGTGAATTGATTGTCTCTCCTCTAGGCATCACATCCACAAGAATCACATCTTCAATGTCCCAAAAGACATTGATTATAACCTTTTCAGCTGAAAGAGTTGTCTTTAATTTTATTTCTTCGGGATGATTGCAGGTGATGCCACTTCATCTACTGTCATTTTGTCTTAGGTTCGAAAAGATGTGCCCATGTTTCGTCACCTGTAACGATATTAGCCAAAACGTTCTCTCCATCAGCATTGAAACGATCCAACAATTCAGAAGAAATTACTTTCCTTTTCAATCGGTTGTCATTTGTAAGACTTCGAGGAACCCATCGTACGCAAACTTTAGGAAATCCGAGTTTTTATAACTGCATTTGCACTACCAATGTTTATTGACAGCTGTAAGGCCAGTTGTTGAGTCGTGATTCGACTATCAGTAAGAATAATGCCTTCAGCGCATTTCAACATTTCTGTGTTGGTGGCTGTGACAGGACGTCCACTGCGCGGCCGATCAAGCAGTTCCATATCTACACGTCCTGATTCTTTGATTCTCTGAACCCAGTGTCTAACTGTACTCTTGTCGACTACAAAACTTCCGTACACATTACATAGACGCCTGTGAGTGTTCACAACAGTTTCTTTCTCGGCAATAAGACATTATATCACAATTAGCTGCTTTTAATGCTCCATGTTCCATTTCAACGGTTTAGTGCAGTCATTTTATTTGACCAATTGCGGTGCAATGCGGTACACACAATCTACACATGCCATATTTGAAGTGTGCAAAATTGTATGCTTCTTTTTTTTAAATTATTAGCTGAGACAAACGATGTGATGCATTCATTTCTGGAGGCACGAAATGTTTTTACGAAAGTCCATTTTTGTTGTTGCACAAGCTGAGGGTAAAAGTCCAACCAAGTTTATTTATTTTGGAGAAAAAAAATCCACTGCATCCAATTCAACTGCAGTTTGATTAGATTTAGGGAATGTTCTGCGCAAGGAATACGCTTTGCGAACTTCTTCCTTTCAACAAGTTATTTTTGTTCAACCCCGATATACTTTCCAGCCCCTTTTCATATGATTTTCCTCTACATTTACAGATATCAATTTCATGTTCACTGGAGTAGTTCAGTATCAGCTCAGTCATAGTTTTACCTGTTTAAGAAAGTCAGCATTTTCTGCTTGATCTTTAATACCAGTACTTTCTTTCAGTTCAAGAAAGTCAGGATTGTTGTTACATACTTTTACCAGTGCTTCGTTTCAATTAATAAAAGTACGATTTTTCTGCTTGGTCTTACATACTTTTAACAGTGCTTTCTTTCAATTAATAAAAGAAAGATTTTTCTGCTTGTTCTTACATACTTTTACCAGTGCTTTCTTTTAATTAATAAAAGAAAGATTGTTCTGCTTGTTATTATATAATTTTACCAGTGTTTTTTTTTTCAATTCAAGAAAGTCAGAGTTTTCTACGTGTTCTTACATACTGTTACCAGTGTTTTCTTTCAATTCAAGAAAGTCTGGTTTTCTGCTTATTATTACATTTTGCATTCTTAAAAAAAAAAAAAAAAAGCAAATAAAGAAACATTTAAGATGATGCATACCATGACGAATCCCTTTGTGTTGTGATATATTGAGTACCCAGCATGCATTTATTGCGGAAGGATAACTTGGACTCTGAACTTTACTCTGTTTGAAAAATGTCTGCGTGTATGTCTGAATGTCTGTCTGACTGACTAGATAGAGGAAGGAATACCAAGTAATGGTTATATCGCTTGAGATTCGACCAAAAATGGTGTCTCTATAATAATAGTTGTGGTCGCCTCTCAAAGCAATGAACGGGAACTGAAGGCGATCGAGTCCCGTTGGTTCCAAGCAGTCCATGATCTCAAGTGAGGTATGTCCAGAGTGCGTGTATCCTGGGTTCACTCTAGCGTCTCGACTTATGCCTTGTCACTGGTTCGTGTAGCTCGGGACCAGAGAGTGAGGTTGATGACCAGCGCAGCTACGTCTTTCCTATAATCAAAATCCGACGCAAGTAACATATTCTGGACCCAATCGTCTGATGATGACATCATCTTCGCTTGCGGTGTGCAGCTAACTTTTTCAGGTGGTCATTGCAAGCGAAGATGGCGACAGCGTCAGACATGAGGAGAACTGACTCCATATGACTACACAATCCTAGCTTAGCGTGACACATATTGTCACGCGTAGAGTATTCGTGGCCGATCCCAGTGGTTAGACTCTTATCAAGCGCTCTCTCTTTTCGGGATGCGTGTCTTCTATTGCTGTGCCGCAGCAATGATTCTTTGCTCGGTGATGTGAGAACCTTGTGTGATGACAGTGAACCAGGTTGATCAGTCCGAAGTACACATCTCTTTAGTGGCGATATAAACGGTGACACTGCTGAGAGACACTTTATATGAGGCTTAGAACAATTTATTTCTGCCTCCCCTCCTTCCCCTCCCCCTCTTCTATACTTCTCCCCCCCTCCCCCATCCCAGTTAATGAGTGTATGTCCTAAACTCACTGTACAGTAGGGGCATAGCGAGGGCGTTAACTTAGCATCTGTCTTTCTACCTGTGCTCTCTCTAACAGTCTATCTACCTGTGCTCTAACAAACTATCTACCTGTGCTCTAACAGTCTATTTGCCTGTGCTCTAACAGTCTATCTACCTGTGCTCTCTCTAACAGTCTATCTACCTGTGCTCTAACAGTCTATCTACCTGTGCTCTCTCTAACAGTCTATCTACCTGTGCTCTAACAGTCTATCTACCTGTGCTCTCTCTAACAGTCTATCTACCTGTGCTCTCTCTAACAGTCTATCTACCTGTGCTCTAACAGTCTATCTACCTGTGCTCTCTCTAACAGTCTATCTACCTGTGCTCTAACAGTCTATCTACCTGTGCTCTAACAGTCAATCTACCTGTGCTCTCTCTAACAGTATCTACCTGTGCTCTAACAGTCTATCTACCTGTGCTCTAACAGTCTATCTACCTGTTCTCTCTCTAACAGTCTATCTACCTGTGGTCTAACAGTCTATCTGACTGTGCTCTCTCTAACAGTCTTTCTACCTGTGTTCTAACAGTCTATCTACCTGTGCTCTAACAGTCTATCTACCTGTGCTCTCTAACAGTCTATCTACCAGTGCTCTCTCTAACAGTTTATCTACATGTGCTCTAACAGTCAATCTACCTGTGCTCTCTCTAACAGTATCTACCTGTGCTCCTGGGAAGATGGTTTAGGGTCCTGCGAATATGTTTAAGGCTCCTGGGGAGATTGTTGAGGCTCCTGCGGAGATTGTTGAGGCTCTTGGGGAGATTGTTGAGGCTCCTGTGGAGATGGCTGAGGCTTCTTTGGAGATGGTTGAAGCTCCTGCGGAGATGGTTGAGGCTCCTGGGGAGATGGTTGAGGATCCTGGGGAGATGGCTGAGGCTCCTGTGGAGATGGTTGAGGGTCCTGGGGAGATGGCTGAGGCTCCTGGGGAGATGGTTGAGGATCCTGGGGTGACAGATTTAGTCTGGGGAGACAAATCTTGTCTCTCAACGAACTTCGCACCGGGACCTGATCACTCAGTCAGCGGGTGCCGTGACGGATGGCGTAAGAATAGCGACGCCATCTTGCAAGTAGCACCGACTGAGAAAGAGTCCCATGATATAAAAAGCCTGGCGGGCCAGGAGCAAGTATAAACGATGGGTCAATGACCAGAATAAATAACAATCCAAATGGATCAGATACGGCTATAGACATCACAATAATGACGCCAAACTTAGCAACCATCAAATGGGAAGTTCTGGATAATGCAGGATCGGACCACCTGCCCATAGCAATTTATTTAAAAGAAAAATACATACGAAACACTGGATCAATCAGACCCTATTTCAACTACCATAAGGCAGACTGGAACGGATTCCAAGAAGATCTGCTCAGACTCAAAAGAGAAGACTTAATCTCAGATAACGTAGACGTATTCAACCATACCCTAACAACCAACATCCTGCAGATAGCTATAAAGCACATTCCCAACAAAAACATGCCAGCTAACTTAATACAATCCACAGGAAAAGAAAACCATTACGGTAACCGTAAAAACAACAAAACACCTGTACCCTGGTGGAATGAGGAATGCACTAACCAAATTAAAAAAAGACAAAAAGCTCTAAAGAAATACAGGAAATACAAAACAGAAGACAACCAAAAATCTTACCAAACAATTAAAAAACAAACAGAGAAAGTAATAGAAAAAGCGGCACACTGCATTGAGTTTTTGAAAATTTCTCACATTTTTTAATTTTGCAAATTTCAAAAATTATAACTGTTCTATTTGGTGGTCAATAAGTATGATTTTCTTGTGTTTATAGACACAATTGAATGAAGAACTTGTTGGTGTCGGTGTTGTTGTTGTGTGCTTGTTGGTTTCTGAGATACAAGAAGATGAATGTGAATTTTTCGGAAAAATTTAAATATTTGGACCTTCCCGGATAAGGCCTAGGCGCTCCGATGGAAAACCATGGAAACCATAACAAAGAATCGATACTGTGTTTACAATATCGACACAACTGTTGGTCTCCAATTCAAGCGTAGTTCTGTCACCTAAACAAGTAAAATGGGCGGATGTACAAGATAAAGATCTTTCCCAACAACCTACTTCACCTTTCCCCCCAAAAAGTCGGCCTGGCCCAATCGGTGGAAAAATAATAAATCTGTCAAAAGCCATTTGTGATCTAGCATGCGGTGCTTATACCGGCAAACATCGTGTGTAGATGGACGTGACGAATCCAGCAGTATAAAAATGACTATTGGTAGGGTCACCGTACTTAGAGAAACAAAATATCAAATTTTTTCTTGTTGATAACTTGACGAGCTGGGCGTCTCAGACATCCTGGAGCGTGCTAAGGGCACACCCTTTCTGAAATTCTATGACCACACAGTCTTCCATACCAAAATAACTGTGTGTACAGCTGTCACTTAGTTGTTTTTTGTTTTTTGCTTTTTTGTTTTTGTTTGTTTTTGTTTGTTGTTGACCCAAAAGAGACCTTGATGCTGGGTTGTGAGTTTTGTGGGCAATTGATGAATTTGCACAAGCCTCACGGAGGTGGATGTCCCATTTTATGGCAGCATTATTGGCAGCTCCTGGCTCTGATTTACGGAAGGCAATACCATTCATCTCTTTGCTCAATACATGAAGAGAGTGGTCTCCCTGTAGGACAGACGTGTACCGTCTAGCCATGTGCCGGAGCGAGCAGAAATGCCCTGCTGCCATGTGCGACCATCTCTAAGCGTTCTTGGTGGGCTGTTGGAGACATAGCAGGTCTTGACACTTTGTTTGGTGCGCAGTCCGTCGATGCGTAAGATTCGTCTTTCCTGCGATGACTGCACACGGGGTTATTCTCCTGCGGGCAGGAGGTCCATTTTCCACGTGCGGAGTTGGATCTGAAAATGACAGTGGTATATCTCGCGACTTAAAAATGTGGTGCTTCGTGTGGTTACATTCTACTAAATTTGACCTATTGTTGTCCGTGGGTAAATTAACACACAGGTGCCCATGTGGCGATAGACTCGGTGGATTGCTCTAGCTTGGCCACAGTTTCTGTGTCGCCTGTGCCTTGCACGTAGTGATCGGTGGTCGATGCTTGTGGATTCAGTGGGAGGATGCGTCGACTGATGATGTAACGGACTCACACTACAATTAGCCCATCGGTTATGTAGCAAGTGGGTGTGACAAATCACGAACGCTACAGTGTGCACACATGTAGATGTGCACATATGTAGGTGTGTAGATATGTAGGTGTGTAGATATGTACGTATGAGTATATATATGTGGACATTTTAATTTACACTTATGTATGTATTTATAGGTTTATATATGTATATCCCTTCTGCGGGCATCCTCACCACTATATATCCACACTTAATATAATTATACTACTACTACATCAACCTTTTTTATCTATAATTATTTAATCAATTATCTACCTTTCTATTGTTCTTCTGTTCCTGAGCCTACCACACATTCAACACATAATTGACTGCGAGAGCTAGAGGGCACAGGTGAGATGAGGGATCTACAAGGTGACACACAAATCAGTGAATCGCTTACAAGTTGGAGTACATGAATGCGATGGAAAAATATGAGAGCAGGCAAAACCTGATACACCAAGACCAGACAGAAGGAAGTCAACACAAATGGGCCTCACAACAGAAGGAAGACACTTTTCAATTAATTTATATTGTACTCTTAATCCTTATGTATCAAGTATATTGTTTGTTATATTTCCCAATCATTCCATCTCATTCATTCTCGTTGTACACCTCACTACACTGCTATCTTCACAATTGTGTATAAAATGTATGAGGGGGCTTTATATTTTTTTTTATAAAATAGAAGAAAAAAAAAAAAAAAGAAGAGGGGGAAAAAAAAAAAGAAAGAAAGAAATCAGGAAACAAAAAAAAGAGATCCGAATCAAGTATGACAGAAAATAAAAATGGTCCCAGGAAAACTATTGTGCATATTTATGCAAATACCTACGGCGGACAACTAGGAACATAAAAAGCGAGGAACAACGGGAGGAACATCACGGAAATACCAGGCTAGGTACAAACAGATACACACACGCATCCAAGCACTGGTTTATGCGTCTTAATATCGCCCAAATTGACTGCGGTCTGGGTCGGAATAGGCGCGCCTCCGCCAGTAGAAACTAGTGAGGCAAACACATAACGAAAGAATAATTAGAAGCGAGGAACACCGGGAGGAACATCACGGAAACACCAGGTTAGGTACAAACAGATACACACACGCATCCAAGTACTGGTTTATGCGTCTTAATATCGCCCAAATTGACTACGGTCTGGGGTGGAATAGGCGCGCCTCCGCCAGTAGAAACTAGTGAGGCAAACACATAAAATAAAAAAAAATAAAAAAAGCAAGGGTTGGTTTCCTGAAAGGTTTCTGCGATACACTGTTAGGGAACGCAGAGCGTGAGAGTATCCGATTTGAGAAGACTTGAAGACAAACGTCACGCAATTAGAATCGGTGAGTGTCTTCTCGTTTAGGCTGAGGTGTAACCAGTTGGCCATAATCGTTCGCGGGGTGAGCGATCCTTGTCCTCAGAGATGTGAGCTGACCCGCGGCCCTCTATCACGGGGTCAGTCGGCTCCGGTGCAACACAGATCAAATTTCATACCTTTCGGCTGCTGAGTCCTGTTTTTCCTGTCAAGAGACGAACGAACAAGCCCAAAAAGCGATCTACCAGGGTTGTGCTAACAACGTGAGGCCCAAACCAACGCTGTTCCGGCTATAATTCTGACCCGCGTGGAGCACGGGGGAACACTGTCTTGTTCAGGTCCACAGAATATGTCCTCTCGGCTACACTAGGGAAATAGTTGAGGCTCCTGGGGAGATGGTTGAGGCTCCTGGGGAGAGGGTTAAGGCTCCCGGGGAGATGGTTTAGACTCCTGGGGAGAAGGTTGAGGCTCCCGGGGGGATGGTTGAGACTCCCGGGGAAGATGGTTGATGCTCCTGGGGAAATGGTTAAGACTCATGGGGAGAAGGTTGAGGCTCCCGGGGAGATGGTTGAGGCTCCTGCGGAGATGGTTGAGGCTGCTGGGGAGATGGTTGAGGCTCCTGGGGAAATGGTTGAGACTCAGGGGGAGAAGGTTGAGGCTCCCGGAGAGATGGTTGAGGCTCCTGGGGAGATGGTTTAGGCTGCTTTGGAGATGGTTGAGACTCCTTGGAAGATGGTTAAGGATCCTTGGGAGATGGTTGAGAATCTTGGGGAGATGGCTGAAGCTCCTGGGGAGATGGTTGAGGAGTCCATGTTCAGCAGACAGTGTAGACGCTCTATGGACAAAAATACGTTATGTATGGAACCTGAGCAAACAAGGGAACAGCTGGAGCCCCTGAAGATGGGAAAACAGGAAGTCCTCACGTGTCTGTTCGTGTCTCTGACTTTCTATCTGCATCTCTCTCTCTTTCTCTTTCTCTCTATATATATATATCTTTCTATCTCTATCTATCTTTTTCTATATTTCTCTCTGTCTTTCTCTCTCTCTTTCTCTTTCTCTCTTACTCTATATTTCTTTCTCTTTCTCTCTCTCTCTCTTTATCTCTCTTTTTATCTCTCTCTCTCTTTCTCTCTATCTATCTATCGCTCGCTCTCTCTTTCTCTCTATATATATATATCTCGCTCTCTCCTTCTCTCTCTTTTTCTTTCTTTCTTTCTCTATCTTTCTTTCTCTATCTCTCTCTCTTTCTCTTTCTCTCTCTCTATCTATCTCTCTTTATCTCTCTCTCTCTCTCTCTCTCTCTCTCTCTCTCTCCTTCTCTGTTATACCACTTTATGTCACAGAAAATTATGTAGGAAGCCACACGTCAAACGCAACCGTGTACAAGCCCCACTCCGGTCCTCTTTAAATATTTATGAAAGCAGAAATAAAAATTAGCGATCTATGAGAACCAATCAATACCAGAGCGGAAGAAAACAGTCCCACAAGAACATCATTGACACCAAGTTTGAACTTAGACACTACATGTGACGATGGGGAATGTAGAATGCGTTCTGTCAGTTCGATCAGAGAAGCACAGTGACAGCATAGGACATATACAATTTGATGGACCAATAATGTTTGAATAGAAGATTATGAGGTCCAATTATTGACACAGCTGTCAGGGATGAAGTGTTATCCATGTTGTTTTATTTAATCTCGGCTCTTTATGAGATGGGGTAGGTATTTCTTTTCGTCAATGTCTCATCTTACAGGAAATTATGTACCCATTTACAACTAGATAGACTGATATATATGGTGACCCTTGATTGAGGATGGTACCTTCACTATGAGAAGCAAGCACTTTAACTACTCTGCCACTCGATGAGCACTGGACAAAGTGAATGAGAAAGAAAAACCACCACGTTTGTGAAAGAAAGAAATGTGGCTAGTTGAAAAAGAAACTGTACTTTGACGAGAGACAGACGAGACAAATCACCGAGTTTATGATGGAAATAGATGTGGTTACTTGAAGGACACACTGTCCATTGTCAAGATACGTACATATCACCAAATTTATGATTGAAATAGATGTGGTTACTTGAATTTCAAACTGTACACAGACGAGAGACGGATAAATCATCAAGTTTATGCTGGAAGTGGATGTGGTTACTTGAAGGACAATTTGTAAATTGACTAGAGGTGGATAAGACTGATTGATCACCAAGTTTATGATGGGGATTGATGTGGATACTTGAAGGACAAACTGTACATTGATGAGAGATGGATGAAGCAGATCACCAAATTTATGATAGAAACAGATGTAGTTACTTGGAAGACACACTATCTATATATGAGAGACGGATGAGACAGATCACCAAATTTATGATAGAAACAGATGTAGTTACTTGGAAGACACACTATCTATATATGAGAGATGGATGAGACAGATCACCAAGTTTATGATAGAAACAGATGTAGTTACTTGGAAGACACACTATCTATATATGAGAGACGGATATAACCCCATGTTCATGATTGAAACATATGCGGTCACTTCATGGACAAACTGTATGTCGAGATGACAGACAAACTGCTAAGCTTACAAGGAACACAGATGTTACTTCAGGGATATATTTTAAGGTGACAAGAGAAGCTTGAGAATTAGGACCAAGATGATGAGGGAAATAGGTTTAAAGAATAAACTGACTAACGACTACGGAAAGCTAACAATGAGAGTCGAGTTGGTCAGGGCAATAGGTTATTAGACCGATACACTTTATGACGAGAATAGAAGCCAGAGACAGACAGTTTATGAGAGAAATGCAAATGACTATCTGAAATGGAATATAAAAAGTGCTGCAGTTTCGACCGTAGAATAAATAAAACCGAAAAGCAACACGAACTAATGCAGAGAAACCAACGTTAAACCTACACTTTTCCAGATCATGAAAATGTGTATCATCGATCCATCACCATCTCTCGCCTTAAAAAAAAAGAAAATAAGGAGAGCCATATTTATTGATTTCACGTTCTTCCAGAGCTATAAATAGAAGGAAGGCATGCGAGGTATTAGCGAGAATTACTTAGTGTGCATGAGGTGTCATGGGCAGGGTTAATTTCCTATTTTTCTTCCTCGTACGCCTTTAGCCGTCAACTTGAATATGTAAAGAAAGCAGTTGCAATCCAGAAGTTGTGGGATTTTATTTGAGCTTTCTCAAACCCTCGTATGTTAGGTTCCCTTTTCTGCAAACTTTCTCTGTCAAATCCTCGTATGTTAGGTTCCCTTCTATGAAAACTTTCTCTCTCAAATCCTCGTATGTTAGGTTCCCTTCTAAGAAAACTTTCTCTCTCAAATCCTCGTATGTTAGGTTCCCTTCTAAGAAAACTTTCTCTCTCAAATATTTGTATTTTAGGTTCCCTTCTAAGAAAACTTTCTCTCTCAAATATTCGTATGTTAGATTTCCTTCTGTGCACACTTTCTCTCTCAAATATTCGTATGTTATGTTTCCTTCTTTGTACACTGTCTCTCTGAAATCCTCGTATGTTAAGTTCACTTCTGTGCACACTTTCTCTCTCAAACCCTCGAATGTTAGGTTTCTTTCTGTGTACACTTTCTGTCTGAAACCCTCTTATGCTAGGTTTCCTTCTGTGTATACTTTCAGACGTCAACTTGAATATATTTTAATGGATGAAATGGTCAGTCTCAAATATGTGGTCTCCATAGAGAGAGCTTGTCATTCTTCATACACTTTCGAACGTCCACTTGATTACATTTTTAGAAAAAATTTGACCAATATGAAGTAAGTGGTATCTAGATAAATATGTACAGGAATGACGCACTTTGTTGTCGTTATATGCTTGTCATTGTTGCTGTTGTGTTATTAACGATTATTCTGTCATACTACATGTAATATGGTTATCCTTACCACTGCGTGTAAGAGTTAAAACATAATACTGAGCTTTAAGATAGCAAAACACTAAAACATAGCAAAACACTAAAACTTCAGTTTAAAGATAAAATAAAATATTCATTTATTACAAAATATAGTATTTGTTTTAACATGATAAAGACATAACCTAGTTTATTAAACACATATTAATCTTTCTAACTCAGAAAATATTAGTATGACATACATACATACAAACATACATATATATATAATATGTAAATAAAACATATGCAAATTGTGTTCTAACTACTTAAAATGTTATCTTGTCTGGAATCTTGTGTGCCCCTTTGTCGGTTGGTGCTGATATTGATCTTTGGGGGTCGCCGGTTCTGCGTTGTGTAATGATAGCTTCTTACGTTCGTGTATCTGCTCCATGAGGAGTCTTAAGGTACATCTCACTTTAGCACATAGATCTATAGTCTTGTCTGACCTGACTCGTGCATATGATCGTTTGGATCACTATCTCAGCAGAAACTGAAATTCAAGAACTGACGACTGTGAAGGTTACAGACGAGTTCATTTATCTCTCGTGCTCACAGATCAGAGTGATCGGCGTAAAGACTACAGATACACCTTGTCCCGTCATCTACGCATGCGTTCGTTCACTTTATCGTTATTCCTCACGGATCAAATCGATCACTGAGAAGACTACATATATGCTCAATCATCTGTCATCTTCACAGATCAAATCAATCATGAGAAGATTACATATAAGTTCGATTTTCTGTCATCCTCACAGATCAAATCGATCATGAGAAGACTACATATAAGTTCACCTATGTCTCTTTGATCATAAAAGGGCCACAAATTCACTCCAAGAGGCCCAAATGCAATGGCCTATGGAGCATAGTGAGACAGCTTTCTAGATCTGCTCTCGAATCGAATCCCCAAATAGCTACTGTGTTCTCTCTTTTAAAGACCCATTCTAGATTCGCTAAACCAAAATGACGATCCAGTTCTCCCTCTCAACTGACTAGTCATCTGTCAATCATATCATGGCTCCTCCCATCTCAAATACTATCGACTAATATCTACCTGTCAGTCTGTCATTCTAAATAGGACGGCCTGGCGCAGCATTCTCGGCCGCTCAAATACCGCAGGAGAGACCACTAGTAAACAACGCTACCTCTCACTCCCTCCCGGTTCCAAACCAATCTAACAATGGCATTGTGTTGAATCCAGCATTCTCCAAATTTGCTAATACCTCTCCAGCCAATTTTTGGCTCCAAAGATTAAACTGTTGTTTCTACCCTCTATTTTTTTTTTCTTGTTGGGGATCCTGTTACAAACTTTCTCAGACAATTGTTGGTCCTTAGAGAATAAGTCCGCAGCCCAGAGATCTGTTACATTCAGTTTCTTTTACCGTCAGTTCCTAACTTCATTTTGTGAAATAGATTTCTCACAATCAGTTTGGGGTTGCGGATGTCAGAAGGTTACAACCGGTTCACGTTTGCTGAGCTGACAACAAGTACCTATTTTTGGTGGTCTGGATGCTCTGCTTATTGCCTTTTTAAGTGCACCAATGTGGGTCTTACAACCAACACTGGGAAGGCTGAGGTACTCTTCCGGTCTGCCCAAGGGAAGCTGCTAAGTAAAACAAACATAGCTGCGCACGATCAACATATTCAGACAGTCGAAAGCTTCACGTAGCTAGACTACTCTCACCTTAGAAACGAATATCAACTCTGAGGTCAACAACATGATAGCAGAAGATCTGAATTTGGGATACAACAAGCGAATATTAGGAGACATTCAAGAACATGGCTCTGAAAGGTTTCACCGTTTATGTCACATTCTGGGAGATGATTGCACAGAACAGCTCCGTCTAGCTAGCTAGCATTACACAAGGTGCTCAGCTCGCTGAGCTCAATATAATCTTCTTGTTTTTGGTCTTTGTCCTCCTTGTGTCTTTCAGTGTCAGGTTATGAAGAGGTTTCTCTACCGAGTCCTGGTACGTGCTTCGTACACGGGAAGCTGTATTGCTTCTGTTGTTTCTGCTATCCATCGTTTGCGTGGTAGGCCTTTGACTTTGTAACCATTGTATCCGTATAGTATTTCTTTCTGGCGTTTGATGTTTCACGTGGCTGAAGCATTGGTTTGCTATCTCTTGATAAGGTCTACAATTAGTGTTGTATCTACTTGTCTCCTGATATCTTCGTTTCTGATTCTATCCATTCCTCTTACTCCAATAATTCTACGTAGGCATTTAATCCTTGTTTGTTTCTTTTATCTTTGTTTGTAAGTATTCAATCTCAGTAAAACCCAGGTATGTGCCTACCACGTCAGAAACAGAGATGCAAAACGAAAACTTCAGATTAGGTGGCAAGTGCAGGAACTTGAACACTCTCAAATATCTAGGAATGAAGTTAGACCGCACAATGTCCGACATGCTACACTGTTAGGAAACAAATCGTAAGATACACGCAAGAAATAATATGGTCCGAAAACTGACCGCCACAACATGGGAGGCACAACCATCAGTCCTTCGGACATCTGCACTTGCCTTGTTTATCCGTAGCTGAATACGCTGTGCCAGTCTGGAAAAACTTTGCATATGTGAAAGTAAGTGATGCAGCAATAACTGAGGCCGGTCGGGTAATATCAGGATATCTAAAACCTACCTCCATTGATAAAACATACCCTATAAATGGCATAGAACACGCGAGATCCGAAGAAGTGTCGTAGCATAAATCTAACGAGAAAAACAGGAACGTGACCCAAGTACCCAATGTTTGGACATCATGTACAGAGCACAAGACTCAAATCAAGACAAAGCTTCCTAAAATCAACACAGCTAGTAAAGACAAGCCGTGAAAGTCGCCGTATCGAGAGATGCCACGAATTAATGCAGGCCCCAGAGATGCCACGAATTAATGCAGGCCCCAGAGATGGCACGAATTAATGCAGGTCCCAGAAATGGCACAAATTAATGCAGGTCCCAGAGATGGCACGAATTGGTGCAGGTCTTAGAGATGCCACGAATTAATGCAAGTCTCAGAGATGGCACGAATTAATGCAGGTCCCAGAGATGGCACGAATTAATGCAGGTCCCAGAGATGGAACTTCCGGAGGAACCTGCCCCTGGACATCATCTACCATACTCAGCATGGAGATCGCTGAACAGACTCCGAACTGGTGTGTCACTGTGCAAGAGGAATATGAAACAATAGTGATACACATATGTAGACACATGTGATTGTGGCAGGACCCAGACCACCTGATGACCTGCCCCAACCTCCAGGAAACATGAAATAGGTGCGACAATTTGGAGCCAAATGACAAGGCGATCAACGTCGCTGAATACAGGATACATGCTTTATGACTTGAAGCTTGGACAGGGGAAGTAAGTATGTATGTTCGATTCTGACACTCATAGCACAATGTGGGTTGGAATCTAGCCTTGTATAGCGTTTAAAAAATAAATAAATCCATATTCACGTACTATCATAGTAATATCGGGGACATCTACCAAATGATTTGACTTGCTTAATTACGTCTGTTTTGGATTTCCTGTCGCCTTTGTCATCTGTTGAGAATGTTTTACTCAGGTACGTGAGGGGTCCGCCGGAATCTTTGTGTACCACAAAGACAAGAATAGCGGCACTGCCCCCCCCCCCCCCAAGAAAGCATGACGTAAGAGGCGACTTTGTCACATGACGTAACACCGACCATGGTCAGGTTGTTTGTTTAGTGTAGCGTAGATGGCGCCTAAATGGCTGCGGGTCTACTTTGCTCTAATGTGTGAGTCTATTAAGATGGATTCGCACATCTTTTAACCACCCTCCCCGCCACTTGTTCCAACACAGCGGAGTTATAAGCTGCTGGAGCCTAGCCCGTTAAGTAGGAAATTATTCTCCTGGCTATATCCAGATCATACCAGAGCTGGGACCTGCACATGGGCATCCGCCTTTGTTGAAGTAAAGATCGACTAAGTGGGACCTGCACATGGGCATCCGCCTTTGTTGAAGTACAGATCGACTAAGTGGGACCTGCACATGGGCATCCGCCTTTGTTGGAGTACAGATCGACTAAGTGGGACCTGCACATGGGCATCCGCCTTTGTTGAAGTACAGATCGACTAAGTGGGACCTGCACATGAGCATCCGCCTTTGTTGAAGTAAAGATCGACTAAGTGGGACCTGCACATGGGCATCCGCCTTTGTTGAAGTACAGATCGACTAAGTGGGACCTGCACATGGGCATCCGCCTTTGTTGAAGTAAAGATCGACTAAGTGGGACCTGCACAGGGGCATCTGCCCTTAACGTGTTTATTTTGTATGAACACCGTTGTTTCTATCAATTTTCTTGCAATCGTTATAACTTCCCCTAAGGGAATTTAATCTCCAAGCCCCCAGAGAAGGCTGGCTGTCCGCGAAGGAGCAGGCCGCACGACACCACAGCAGACTCCTGACATGTGACCCTTGTGCCACAGAGTCTCTTGTGCCAAGATTGGACTTACATTTAGATGAAATTATCTCTTGCATAATAAACCTAATGCTGTCGACATATGCGCTTGAGATGTGCATTATTTATTCATCAATATAACGACCGTAAACCTCAAAACTGATGAGCATAATTGTAGAGCGTCACTTTTAACGGCAAAGGTGTCGGGTTCGACCACTCGTTTTCAGAACGCCTCGGTTAACTGACAATTGGTACCAGGCGTACGCTCAAGAAAAATAAATAAAGAGAGAGAGAGAGAGAGGGAGAGAGAGAGTTTACCAACCCTCCAACCTTGTAAGCAAGCTGCTAGTAAAAGTGGAGACATAGTCAGTAGCGATGTATTAATTGAGACTGGGAGCTTTTGTTGTTGATGAATGCTCACAATGAGTAAGTATTTTTTTGGGTGATTTTTATGAAATGAGCGGGAATAAAGATTTTTTTTTTTTTACGGAGACAAGTCTGACAAGGCTCCTTGTAAGCTGAAAAAGTTAAATAACAATGTTTTGGAACATTTTGAAAAGATCTTGTATATCCGAGTATATGAAGTAGCGGTTTCATTGCCAACTGTCTTCCATTTTTAAGTTGATAGACCTATGAACAACGTTTTTAGTTGTCATACACGACATACTTTGATGGTTACATCTCTCATATTCTTGTCGAACAGGGCACCACTTAGAGCAGATAGATAGATGATGTAGCATATATCCCACAAGACAGTTTTACAACCACGGACAGAATAGATTTGTATCCCACAAGACAGTTTTACAACCACGGACAGAATAGATTTGTATCCCACAAGACAGTTTTACAACCACGGACAGAATAGATTTGTATCCCACAAGACAGTTTTACAACCACGGACAGAATAGATTTGTATCCTACAAGACAGTTTTACAACCACTGAAGGAATAGATTTATATCCTACAAGACAATCTTACAACCACAGACTGAATAGATTTATATCCTTGAGGACAGCCTTACAACCACTGACTGAATAGATTTATATCCTTCAAGACAATCTTACAACCACGGACTGAATAGATTTATATCCTACAAGACAATCTTACAACCATGGACTGAATAGATTTATAGTCTGCTCTGTTGAGAAACGACGTTAATGCACTCCGGGTGTTCAGTTCATCTCAGAATATAAGGGACAGTGTAAATAATGATGGTTCTCTTAGCTCACCGGTTGTACACACTCCTGATCTGCATTCCGAGGCACTCTACTATGCTGGACCAGACCATAGTATTAATCCAAAACTTTGCTATCTATACATTGCCGGTTCTTACATTGCAGTGCCGTTATCTAAGAGGCGATCGTTGATCAACTTCAACCTTTCACATTTATTTGTTGCCCTCGTCCATTCAACTGACCCGCCTGGGACTGTTATAACAGCTCTTTGAACCTCTAACATCTCAGCCTGACCAGAACAGTACATCCACACAAGAGCCCAAAGATCGAAGATCTCTGTCAGCTCTATCTCACAAACCTCAGCATGACCAGAACAGGAAATCCTCACAAGGGCCGAAGATCAAAGACCTCTGTCAGCTCTATCTCACAAACCTCAGCATGACCAGAACAGCAAATCCCCACAAGGGCCGAAGATCCAAGACCTCTGTCAGCTCTATCTCACAAACCTCAGCATGACCAGAACAGTACATCCACACAAGGGCAGAAGATCCAAGACCTCTGTCAGTTCTATCTCACAAACCTCAGCCTGACCAGAACAGGAGATCCACACAAGGGCCGACGATCCAAGACCTTTGTCAGCTCTATCTCACAAACCTCAGCATGACCAGAACAGGAAATCCCCACAAGGGCCAAAGATCCAAGACCTCTGTCAGCTCTATCTCACAAACCTCAGCATGACCAGAACAGTACACCCACACAAGGGCCGAAGATCCAAGACCTCTGTCAGTTCTATCTCACAAACCTCAGTCTGACCAGAACAGGAGATCCACACAAGGGCCGACGATCCAAGACCTCTGTCAGCTCTATCTCACAAACCTCAGCATGACCAGAACAGGAAATCCCCACAAGGGCCAAAGATCCAAGACCTCTGTCAGCTCTATCTCACAAACCTCTGCATGACCAGAACAGGAGATCCCCACAAGAGCCCAAAGATCCAAGACCTCTGTTAGCTCTATCTCACAAACCTCAGCCTGACCAGAACAGGAGATCCACACAAGGGCCCAAAGATTCAAGACCTCTGTCAGCTCTATCTCACAAACCTCAGCATGACCAGAACAGGAGATCCACACAAGGGCCGAAGATCAAAGACCTCTGTCAGCTCTATCTCACAAACCTCAGCATGACCAGAACAGGAGATCCCCACAAGAGCCCAAAGATCCAAGACCTCTGTCAGCTCTATCTCACAAACCTCAGCCTGACCAGAACAGGAGATCCACACAAGGGCCCAAAGATTCAAGACCTCTGTCAGCTCTATCTCACAAACCTCAGCATGACCAGAACAGGAGATCCACACAAGAGCCCAAAGATCGATAGATCTCTATGTCTACTTTCCAGCCATAGCATAACCTGTCATTTTGTACCTTCCAAACCACGTGCTGAGAGTCAGAGACCATCAAGGCTACTCATCATTGAGATCTCAGGTAGCCAGCATCATGGAAGCCAAAATTACTGCTTCGACTACATTCTCATACTGAGAATTTCTGTCACGTACCAACGGTAAGCTCAGCAACATCTTTGTCGCTCACCCTAGCAGATAAATCCCAGCTGGATTTCAACATAAACATGTCCACAAAAAGACTGCTGATCAACATTATATAAATACCCCAACATAAACATGTCCACAAAAAGACTGCTGGTCAACATTATATAAACACCCCAACATAAACATGTCCACAAAAAGACTGCTGATCAACATTATATAAACACCCCAACATAAACATTCCCACAAAAAGACTGCTGATCAACATTATATAAACACCCAAACATAAACATTCCCACAAAAAAACTGCTGATCAACATTATATAAACAACTCAACATAAACATTCCCACAAAAAAACTGCTGATCAACATTATATAAACACCTTAACATAAACATGCCCACAAAAAGACATGATCAACATTATATTCATGTCAAAGCTCTGTTACCAGTGCCAAACGTGGATTAACAAAATCTCAAAAGATGAAGATCGCGACATGTGAGATGAGATGCCTCCGGAAAACAATCAACGTAACTAACAGAGACAGAATACGAAAAGGTGCGAACAAAAGTTGTAAGGAGACCCTGCACTGAATATATTGATGAGGAGAAATCAAGTGGCTCGGCCATTTAATGAGAATGCAGGCTGACGAACTACCCCTGTGCGTATATAACGCACGGCGATCTGGCTCTCCCAACCGTGTCAGACCGAAAACTAGATGGAAAGGATATATTGGGGATATTCGAAATCGTCCTGGGATGACGACTACTTTAGCGACACGTCTGGTCCTGGATAGAAAACTAACCCCCCCCCACCCCCCCCCCCCACGTCGTCTCTTCCTAATGTGTTCTTGTGTACTCCTTAACTTCTTTCTCCTTGGGGGTTCCACTACAGAGATTGCCCAATGAAAATGGATTGAGGCTACCACAATGTCAGAATTATCCAACATCATCTTCTTTCCAAGATTTCCTGTTCCACCTATTTAAGTCTTGTTGTAGGAGGATACTGTAGTGAAGTGGTTAAGTCGTCGGCTTCGTGATCAGGTGGTGTGGATTCGACTTCGGATTCCGCAGTCTTTTTCACGTGTGTTTGATGCGGAGTCCCCTGCATCTCATAGTCGCCCTCTAGTCGTCTTGTCCTTGACTTGCCACTGGAGTCGGGCGGCTCAAGACGAGAGAGTGAGGATAAAAAGTAGCGCAGTTAATCCTTACTAAAAATACCGCTAGCAAAATTAATTATGCCATCATCGTCTACGAAGGACGGCGGCCTTTGCCTTTTTTTTTTTTAGGAAGATACTAGTTTAACAACTCCGCATTTATTGTAGAGACAATCGACCTTTTCACCTTAAATCTATCTCCTATACACGACCCAAACAACGGGAACACAATTGTAATGATAAATGGTGTGTGGATTAAGAAAACAAATGTAAATTATACAAACGAATGGTTTTCAGCAGCTAACGCACTATACGTGACTCTAGGAATGGAAACAACACTGTAATAAAAATGAACCAATCAAAACGAGAGAACTCCAGAAAGCAACAGGACTAGCTGAACAGAAGAAAATGTAAGTGATGGCGAAGTTGGCACTTATAAATTGGGTTATAAATTGAAGTGGAGACTAATAACCGAGGCGATAAATAGGCGACGGGAGGTAAAGTGAACGGTGGAAAATCTAAGAGGCAGATAGGAAGCCAATGAAGAGCCGGATCTGTCCTGATAAAGGGTTCTTGAGCGAGAGTAGACCGTCGCGTGCCGATATAATTAGTTGGGTCGGGAGCAGGAAGATTAATCACGTGACGAAGTCTCGGTAATGGCGGAGTGGTGTAAGTAGGTCATTGCAACATACAACCGTCCAACTGACCTGGTACAAGGATCTGTTAGAGTGTGCGTGATGGGGTTGCTTATAGCTTTTGTTGTGTTGTTGGTGTACTTGGTCTGCTTCTTCTTCTTCTTTTTCTTCGTCTCCTTCTATTTTTCATTATCCTCAATCGTCTATATCTACATTTTCTCATTCTACATATTCTTCTCCTTATTTGCCATTTTAAGCCAAAATGTCTGGGTTCCATGTCTTTTTTTCCCCTTCCAAATTTGTACTTAGAGCTTTTGGTTATGTCCAGGCGTGCTTACCATTTAGATGGCTGACCAGCCTATCTGGAATTAGCCACGAAAAGGGTTCAGTTATTATGTAACTGACATCTTCTTTTTCTTCTTCTTCTACATCTTCTATCTTTTTCGTTTTTACGTCTTATTTTCTGAATATTTTTTTTTACACGTTGACGTATTCTGCAAATTCTTTTTATTCTTCTGCATATATATTCTCTTTTTACAAATGTTATTTGTTTTATTTATATTTTTGTTTTTCTTCTTCTTCTACTGTGTCTATTACTTCTTTTTTTGGCTCTGTTTATACTTTTATATTTTCTCATTACACTGCTTCATCTACTTTTTTTTACTTTATCTGTTGCTTCTCTTTGTCTCTTACTCCCTTTGAACATTTGTTCTCTACATCTTTCTTTCCCTTTGATTCTGTATTTTCAATTGTCTTCTTTCTCTTATTTTAAAATCTACATCAACTTCTTTTTTCCCCATATTGTTGTTGTTCCTCTGCGTAAGTCCGCAGGTATGTATTCTGCTTAGGTGACATTGTCTCGTCGCCAACCGTCCATGAGCACGATGATTTGTGGAGTCCCAGGACGATTTGACCCAATCAAGCGGTCGGTGGACGGCCGCTGGGGCGAGACCATGATGTTCTTCTGTTAGTGACTCAGGAGATTCGTGTTGAAGTCTTCTGATCATGTTATGCCACTGTCGTCTGTTAGTGACTCAGGAGATTAGTGTTGAAGTCTTCTGATCATGTTATGACACTGTCGTCTGTTAGTGACTCAGGAGATTAGAGTTGAAGTCTTCTGATCATGTTATGCCACTGTCGTCTGTTAGTGACTCAGGAGATTAGAGTTGAAGTCTTCTGATCATGTTATGCCCCTGTCGTCTGTTAGTGACTCAGGAGATTAGTGTTGAAGTCGTCTGACGATGTTATGCCCTGCTTCATATTGTATCGAAACTCAGACATTATACCGTTTTTGTTATATTTTTAATGAGTTTCCTATGTGCACCTACATCTTTAAGCACTTTCCAGTATGACAATGTCTGTTTCCAGCTCACCCAATGTATCCTGTGATTTCACACCTTCTCAAAACTTCTTATATTATCTTCCTTTTTGTTTAGCGCACGTCTCAGAGCCGTAGAGTGCTACGGGCCAAATATCTCTTGTGAATATTATTTCCCGTAGCTTAATATTGAAGTTTCTTGATTTAAGAAGTTTTTGTTTATCATGGCATGTCGTTTTTGCTACTCCTATTCTAGTTCAACAGCATAACATGGACATTGTGAAATAAATGGACCCACACATGTCTGCACGCGTTCTCTGGTCTATCCTATATCACCAAGAACAATTACAATATGTGTACCAGGTCCGATCACCTTTTTTTTTTGAATTTTCAACTTTCTTTCTCTATTTTCCTCATTTTCTTCCTTTCATGCACACCACATCCTGATTATTCTCTCTGAATCTTCGACTTCAATTATCTTTCTCTTAAATTATGTACACGTTAAACCATGTTTCCCTGTCCTAGGCAGCGGATTCATGTACACACAAATGGCTCAGCCTTTAAAGCTAACGTAAACGTAGGGTATAGCCCTATATAATATATCTACGCAAAACAACGATCGCATGTCTGCAGTTTCAATGACTCTCCTAAATCTTTGATGCACAGGTTTCAGCAGGATGAGAAACTCGTTTTGTTATTTCTTCAACTTGCAGGAGCACGACAGAACACACAAAAAAAAAACCCACAAAAAAGCTTAGCCATCCTCAGCAAATCATATTCGAAATCCAGATTAGATCCCAGTCTACATTTGCATCCAAAGCATCTGGAGGTTGCTGCTAAAGTGACAACAGGAGAGAGTGAGCCACACTTTAAGATCCATATAAACCAAAGAGCTTCAATAACTAAATAACCATAATTTACAAACAACTGTAGGCAGCAGACGATGGACAAGAAGTGTGACTGCAAGAATTCGGTTTGCATATAAATCTCAACCCAACTTCAAAGAAGGCATCAACAAGCGGAAGAGATCAACATACAACACAGACGACACACTCTACTACAACACAGACGACACACCATACTACAACACAGACGACACACCATACTACAACACAGACGACACACCATACTACAACACAGGTTACACACCATACTACAACACAGACGACACGCCATACTACAACACAGACGACACGCCATACTACAACACAGATTACACACCATACTACAACACAGACTACACACCATACTACAGCACAGACGACACACCATACTACAACACAGACGACACGCCATACTACAACACAGACGACACGCCATACTACAACACAGACGACACGCCATACTACAACACAGACGACACGCCATACTACAACACAGACGACACGCCATACTACAACACAGACGACACGCCATACTACAACACAGACTACACACCATACTACAACACAGACGACACACCATACTACAACACAGACGACACGCCATACTACAACACAGACGATACGCCATACTACAACACAGATTACACACCATACTACAACACCGACTACACACCATACTACAGCACAGACGACACGCCATACTACAACACAGACGACACACCATACTACAACACAGACGACACACCATACTACAACACAGACGACACGCCATACTACAACACAGACGACACACCATACTACAACACAGACGACAGACCATACTACAACACAGATTACACACCATACTAGAACACAGACGACACGCCATACTACAACACAGACGACACGCCATACTACAACACAGACTACACACCATGCTACAACACAGACGACACACCCTACTACAACACAGACGACACACCATACTACAACACAGACGACACGCCATACTACAACACAGACGACACGCCATACTACAACACAGACGACACGCCATACTACAACACAGACGACACGCCATACTACAACACAGACGACACGCCATACTACAACACAGACTACACACCATGCTACAACACAGACGACACACCATACTACAACACAGACGACACGCCATACTACAACACAGACGACACGCCATACTACAACACAGACGACACGCCATACTACAACACAGACGACACGCCATACTACAACACAGACGACACGCCATACTACAACACAGGTTACACACCATACTACAACACAGACTACACACCATGCTACAACACAGACTACACACCATACTACAACACAGACGACACGCCATACTCCAACACAGACTACACACCATACTACAACACAGACGACACGCCATACTACAACACAGACGACACACCATACAACAACACAGACTACACACCATGCTACAACACAGACGACACACCATACTACAACACAGACTACACACCATACTACAACACAGACTACACACCATACTACAACACAGACTACACACCATGCTATAACACAGGTCAAACACCATACTACAACACAGACGACACGCCATACTACAACACAGACTACACGCCATGCTATAACACAGGTCAAACACCATACTACAACACAGACGACACGCCATACTACAACACAGACTACACACCATGCTATAACACAGGTCAAACACCATACTACAACAGCGATAAAAACAATAACAACAGCTACAACAACAACAACATTACTAACAAGATCAACAACAACATTACCGTTTTAAATCACCCAATATCTTTTTATCTAATGTGTACATCATAGTTCTCTTCATCAAACGTTCCATTCTTCATTCTTTTACTTCATCTTTTCCTCCTTTCATCTATGATCCTGGCCAAATTCTTCCATCTCTTCTTCTGCCTCTATATATCTATTTCTCGTCATTATCTTTCCATGAGCGCTCGTTGTATTCATCTCCTTTATAATCAATCCCTCTCTCTATCCCGCGCTTCTTACTCTTATTTTTTTTTCCCGGTCTTTTTAATTCTTAATTTTGTTACTCATTCTCTCCATCCAGGTTGTCATCATCCTCTTCCTACTCCCCTCTCCTCCTCTTAATCTATACACTCAGAACTCTAAATAAAGACATCACCATTGGCATAACCATGCTTAAGAACACACTGGCGTTTAATTGAAATATACACGCGTATTTATCTCCACCTTAAATACCCATTACAGATCTTCAGATTCCGCATAATGAGTCTCAGTGCACTCGCCGAGGAAGGCTCCCACAATCCAAGGGCGGCTCAATTGTGAGACAAGCCGTATATCCACTCATATCCTTAGGCCTAGGTTAGGCTTCTTGTCTGAATTCATTACGAAGGTTAAACTACGGGATCTCATGATGTGGTTAAATCGATGTGGGAAAACTGCTGAACTCAGCTTTAAAAAAAAATTTTTTTTATTGTGTTTATTGTTTCCCTACCTTTTAAAGAGACACACAACCTTGAATTTATTTAATCTGCACATCTTAATCCTTTCTGTTGCCTCTGTTTCTTTGTTTTCATCTTTATCCAACGCCTTTTTCAAAACGGTTCACTACATTGATCTAATATATTCGGTTGGAAAAGATGACATAGAAATCCAAAACAGATGTAATAAAGCAAGTCAAATAATGATATTACATTGTAAACACTTGACATTGAAAGAAAGATGCTATGCAACACGAGATTCCGACCCCCATTGTGTTATCAGTTCCAGCATTTGACATTAACAAGCAAATATAAAAGCAACATCGTAACAACAGAGAATAAATGCCTGCGACGAATGTTTGAAGTGACAAAAATGGATAGAATCAGAAACGAAGACTTTAGGAAATATGTAGGTACAACATTAGTGCTAGACTTTCTCAGGAGACAGCAAACCAAATAGTTCGGCCAAGTGACGCGACAAACACCAGATAATATCCATCAGCATGCAATTATATTAAGATACAAGGGACACAGAGGCAAGAGCAGCCGGTCACAAGTTGAGTAGCAGAAATAACAGAAGCAGTGAAGCTAAAGGATGGGGATGGGGAAGGGAGGGGGGGGGGGAATCTCAGTGGTCTTGAGGTTACGCTGTCCGCCTCGGGTGCCGGAGGTAGCGGGTTTGAATCACGTGGAGACCGGGATTTGTTCACGTGAATCATTTGGTAAAAATGTCCCTGATCGCTGGGTAGTGAAAACGGAATCCTGTGTACAGTGCCGAACATGCTAAAAATCTCTTAGCAGTTAGAAATTGAAACGAGCTGGTCGGACAAAATTCAAAAATTCCAGTTACGAATCTAATGCAGTTAAAAAAATCGTTTCTTAACAGTCAATTTCAAAAACGTAAAAGCACATACCCTAAGTTGTTTTAACTTTATAACATTACACAATGAATTGATAAATATTTACAGCTGAGAAGACGAAACCAAACCTAGCATTGAATTATTGGATGCCATTGTAGAAATAGGGTAATGGCGTGGGCTAGTGGTTAAGGGACACAGCTCACAACCGAAGGTGCTGGGTTCGATCCCCATCACAGCACCGGCCGTTACCCCGGGGAAGCAAACCCTTAGAAAATGCAGGAGGAAGCAGACCCCTACATAAAACACATGCTGAAGTCGGATGCACTAGGCCGACAGGCGCAACATAAAAACCACAGTGCAACGCACACCGTCTTCGGGAATAGATAAATAAGGCGAACACAAAATTTAAAAAAATTTAAAATTGTAAATAGCGACCTCCAAACATTGTATGAACAGTCGGGCAAGCTGCTGCAACCGATTCTCAGAATTCCTGTGAGCTCGGCTATGGCAGAATGTTCAATGAGTACATTGACAAGAATTAAAACACATCTATGTAATTATATGACCGGTAATCACCTTTCCAATCTGGCAACTATTTCAATAGAAATGCAACGATCTTGTAAGTTCGCTCAAGATCACATGTTAAAGTGTGTGATAGATTATTTTCAGAAATAAACAAAGACGCTTTGAACTGATTTACAAGATAACGTAAACAACTGTGAACATATACGTCAGCAACATTGATTTCAACTACTCAATTCAGCATCGAGAGGTGGCGCGAAACAATACCGGATCCATGGATAGAGCTCAAGGAAAAGGCTGCGCCTGGACACCACCTGCCCTACGCTGTGTGGGAGTCAATAAACAGACTTCGAACTGGTGTCTCAAGATGCAGAGCGAACTCGAAGAAATGGTGATACTCAAATGTCGACACATGTGAATGCGGCGCAGTTCAGCACCAAGATCATCTGATGACCTGCCCCAACCTCCCTGAAACCTGTGACATGAACGACACGATGCAGGCGAACGACAAGGTAGTTCAAGTTGCTGGATACTGGACGGATGCTATATGAAATTGGTGTTTGGACACGGAAAGTAAGTTGTAAGCATAATCACGAAGTACTTTTCAACATTTTCCCGACATTGCTAAATGTACCCCTTTATGTTTATGACTCTTTTACCATTAATTCTCACCACGTTTTGCTACTGCAAGCAGGACAGAAGCGAAAAGAAAGAAAGATAAAAAGAAAGTTTTCACCTCCGTACACGCCCGTGTTACCAGCGCCAGAATGGGAACAGACCAGTAACACCATCCTGATATGTGTGTCGTTAGAGGCGACTAAAAGGGTTGGGCATGACGCCAGCTATCACATTCTGTAGCCACAAAAACTTCTACAAATATGGACGGGTCAATATTTGATCTATTTTTTAAAGCTCTTTGCTCCACAGGGAGCATAAAAGGTTTGATTAATTGATTGATTTCATTCATTCACATTTCCATCACGCTTTTAAACACATTTCTTTTCTTTTCTGGCCTCATCTTTTTAAATATCTTCTTCTTTATCTGATTCACTCTTTCCATTTATTCGCTTTTTAAAATCTTCCCTTCTTCTGTCCTCTTTCGTCACGTGATCATTGTTTGTCTTCGTCGTTCCTTCTCTTCCTTCACGTTTTCTATGTTTCTTTCTCTCCTTGTCTTCTTTCTTGAATCTATTAATTTGCCATCCTTACTTCCTCCAGTATTTATATGCCGTCCTTACTTCCTCCAGTATTTATATGCCGTCCTTACTTCCTCCAGTATTTATATGCCGTCCTTACTTCCTCCAGTATTTATATGCCGTCCTTACTTCCTCCAGTATTTATATGCCGTGCTTACTTCCTCCAGTATTTATATGCTGTCCTTACTTCCTCCAGTATTTATATGCCGTCCTTACTTCCTCCAGTATTTATATGCCATCCTTACTTCCTCCAGTATTTATATGCCGTCCTTACTTCCTCCAGTATTTATATGCCGTGCTTACTTCCTCCAGTATTTATATGCCGTCCTTACTTCCTCCAGTATTTATATGCCGTCCTTACTTCCTCCAGTATTTATATGCCGTCCTTACTTCCTCCAGTATTTATATGCCGTCCTTACTTCCTCCAGTATTTATATGCCGTGCTTACTTCCTCCAGTATTTATATGCTGTCCTTACTTCCTCCAGTATTTATATGCCGTGCTTACTTCCTCCAGTATTTATATGCCGTCCTTACTTCCTCCAGTATTTATATGCCGTCCTTACTTCCTCCAGTATTTATATGCCATCCTTACTTCCTCCAGTATTTATATGCCGTCCTTACTTCCTCCAGTATTTATATGCCGTCCTTACTTCCTCCAGTATTTATATACCGTACTTCGCATCCTTCATCATTTATATACCCTACTTCACTTCATCAACTTTTATGCGGCCACATTTTGTGTATCCTATTTTGCTCTACATCTCACTTTCTCAAATAATTCTCGCTTTTTTTCTTCTCTTCAACACCGTCCTCAATCTCAGCACGGTAGACATGGGTATTATCACATATGTTCTAAGTAGCTATTTGAAATATGATATTTGATCTCTCTTTCGCTTTCTCTCTCGCTCTCTCTCTCACTCTATTTCTCACTCACTCATTCACACACTCACTCACTCTTTATCTCTTTCTCGCTCTCTCACTCACTCATTCACACACTCACTCGCTCTTTCTCTCTTTCTCGCTCACTCACTCACTCACTCACTCACTCACTCACTCACTCACTCACTCACTCACACACACCCACTCATTCACTCTCTTTCTCTCGCCTTCTCTCTCTCTCTCAGACACACACACACCAATCTACCCACCCTTTCTCTCCACCATCTCTCATCTCTTCCTCTAACATCCTACAATTGTCCCCCCCCCCCCCAACTCCTACACATACACAAACTTATTTAATGACTCCACAAATTCGACTGTTGTTTGACTCGTCCCTTAAAATACACCCCAACATTGAAATACATGAAGTTCCCAACGATACTGCATCCGGAACTGTCATTCCGCGTTAGAAACCCGTATCAAATTCCCAGTTTCCTTCCCGGCAAACACGAACACAAGGCTGCCTTCACAATAGAGCCATTTCCTCAATAATTCTAGTTTTTCACGTATTTCTTTGGTCTCACAATAGAAATTTAATCACATAAATTTAGGAGCAAATCCACGAATCAAAAATCAGGTTTTCCCGTCCAGTTCAGATATTCTGGATCCTGTT